>CAJHQP010000281.1:0-185000 GCA_905132765.1 Moricandia arvensis | reverse complement strand
TAGTCGTCAGCCTTCTCATGAGCCTAAATCCATCCTACAATTTTAATCAAGCATATTCTGAGAGAAGACAAGCTTCCTAACCTTGAAGGCGTGTGCACTTTTGGTTCAAAGAAGCCAGATTCTCGTGTAAAGTATATGCACATAAAGGAAGGTAGGATTATGCTGGTACCTGGATACAATAAGGCCAAGAAAAGACATGTCAAGCAAAGCTGGTTTGATACCAAACCTGATGGAAGGAAACTTAAGGAGGAGGATCAACCAGTTCTAATGGAGGAGTAGTGTGGAACAAGGCAATGATTAATGATGGTCCTATCCGAATGAGTGATATTGAGCCACTAATCAAAGTAGCAAAAGCCATTATCGCCTCTAAGAAGTCTGGTACACATACCTTTATCTCTAAGCCAATTATAATAGATTCAGGAGCTAGTCATCATATGATTAGTGATAGGAATCTTATTAGTGATGTTAGGCATGCCTTAGGGAATGTTATAATAGCCAATGGTGATAAGGTAAAGATAGAAGGAATAGGGAACCTTAAGTTATTTGATAGAGAATCCACTGCCTTCTATATGCCTGGTTTTGCCTCTAACTTACTTTCAGTGAAAAATGCCACAGTTGACCTGAATTGTCAGGTGGTTTTTAGGCCTAATGATGTTGAGTTTCGAGACCTTAAGACATGGAAGGTGATTGGAGAAGGAAACAGCAAAGATGGTTTATACCATCTCCAAAAGACTAAGCCCTCTTCCCCTTCTTCTTCTACTCCTTTATGCATGACCAGTACTAATTTATGTGGTAGCACTACTTGGCATGCTAAATTAGGACATCTACACTCTCGTGCATTAGAAATCATTATGCCTGATATGCCATTTAGCCACTTGGATTGTGAAGCATGCATCCTAGGAAATCATTGCAAATCTGTGTTTCCAGCATCAGTAACCATGTATGAGAAATGCTTTGACTTAGTTAATTCTGATGTTTGGACCTCTCCATGTGTGTCTAGGGATAATCACGTATTTTGTCACTTTTATATATGAGAAATCAAAGTATACTTGGTTAACACTGTTGCCTTCTAAGGATCGCGTGTTAGATGCATTTATAAACTTTCAATCCTATGTCACTAACCACTTTAAGGCCAATGTGAAGGTACTGAGATCAGACAATGGAGGAGAGTATACAAGTCATGCATTCAAGAATCACTTGGCAAAACGTGGCATAATCCACCAAACAAGTTGTCCTTATACACCTCAGCAAAATGGAGTGACTGAAAGGAAAAATAGACATCTCATGGAGGTTGAAAGATCAATGATGTTCCATGCCAATGTTCCTAAAAGATTTTGGAGTGATTCTTGGTAACCCTTTAGTGATAATCTGATCACTAAAGGTTATTAGCAAATAAAAGGCCAAACCATTGTGGAAGTTCTTTCCAGAATTAAGGAAGGTCCAAAAGGCAATGTTGAGCTAGAAAGAGGTCCGGGAAGGGTTTACAATGAAGGAAGAAAACTTGGGTGAAGTGTGCAAAGTTTGGGTTGGCCGTACCGTACGGACTGTACGAACGAGGTCGACCAAGAAACTTTACTTTCGACCATTTTGAGCATGTTTTGGGTTTGTGCAAAGTTGGGGCGAAATGTGTACAGACTAAACCCTAATCCGTACACTCCCATGGTGAAATCTTGCATCCCAAGTCATGGAGAAGCTTTGTGGAAGAAGAAGGGATCCGAATACACTTGTGGAAGAAGAAGGGATCCGGATGGTATCTAAAGAGGATCAAGCGAGATGCTCTTGCTGCTTACCGTTTGTGGATAAGGAAGAGCCTTATCCAGACTGGAAAAGAAAAGATGAATGTGGACTGGTCTACGTACAGATTCATGAGGAGTGTTGGCTCATTTCCAGCCATACTCTTCCTTTAGGCGCCAGCAAGTGATAGCCTGGTCTAAGCATTTCTAGCCAAGTATTTTGAATTATGTTTGACTCCTCTTGCTTTGTTTGAATTCTTTGTAAATCCTTATGTATCCTCCTTTCCTTATTTAAAGGGAGCATTGTCGAGTGTAAAAGATACAGAATAGGGGGTTCTCCTCTTTCCTCTTCACAATCTCTTAGTCTTTCTCTAGTCTCCCAAAACCTTAGTCTCTCGTTTACTCTCTCTCTCTCATCAGACTCACTCTCATTTCGACCAAGAAAAGTTCTCATCTTCCCCATTGGGGTTTCTCTCAATCACACAACCGTAGACTCTGTAAAACTTTCATGGTATCAGAGCCGGGTTCATCATAACCTGAGCTTAAAGCTTCTGCAAAACTCACACCCTTTTCTCAGCTCAAAACCAAACCTTGAAGACACATCCATCCGAGATCTGTTTATGGAAGAAGAAGAAGCTTGAATCCGTGGAGTGTTCTCCTTGTCTCTCAGCCATTCCTGTCTGTACCAGATGAAGAAGCCTTGTTGGAAGAAAAGGTGTATGGAGTGTTAGAAAATGAAGAACATGTTGAATAACAAGAGAGAGAGAGAGAGAGAGAGAGAGAGAGAGAGAGAAGAACTCGAGAGAGAAGAGAGAGAGTTATTTTCGAAAACAAGAGAGAAGAAGGATAACTTTCCTTGGATTCTTTATTTCATGGTTACAGCTATTAAATAGACTTAAGAATAAAATAATAAACTAAACATAAAGAAGGGACATATGTGAAAGGTGGATAATAGATCTAGATAATAGAGTGATACCTCTCTCCAACAGCTCTTTTTCTTGAATAATAGATCTGGGCAATAAGGTGATGCCTATGACTTGTCCTTTAGTTCCAACGGATACTTTCTCTCATTTAATTCTTCTAGAGACTTTTGGAGACTCTGATGTGATCCAGGCCAGATGCAGTGTTAAGAAAAAAGAGTCAGGAGGTAACACGTTATTGATCAGGTCCATAATGAGTCAGAATAAGCTGATAAGAGAAAAGGAAGAACTTGATCATGATGAGAACAAAATAAGGATCACAACAGAGTATGGTGATAACATTACTCGTCCTCCTGATCATATTGAGTGTAAAATTCCAGTGGAATGGAGATGGGCGTGTGTGTCTTGAAAAAATAGCACAAACATTATCCTTCTTGGCTGCATTGGGTTACTTAGACCACAAGACTATTCAGTAAGCTTCTTGAAAGATCAGAAAGGATCAATTTTGTATTCTTATGAGGCTATGAGGATAGAACATGCCAATAAGTCTATTATGAACATGTGGGTTGAATACACCAGGAGGGAAGCAGTCAGCTTCAAGCTAAACAAATTGGAGACACCATCTGTCTTAGGAGTTGGTTGTAATGATCAATGCTCAAGGAAGTTGTTCAGGCATGAAGATGGTCTACAATACATTGTATTCAAGCTAGGAGAGGAGTTGTGTGTTTGCAAAGACATGAATCAATTCGTGGTTAGAAGTGTCAAGAGTTTGGAGTTGATTGTTCAAGGTACTCCCATCTTACATGACTTGGATTTGAGGACAAATCCTTTTGAAGGGAGAGAGTATGACGCAATCCTGAGCAGGCTCAAACTCAAGGAATGGGATCCAATGTATTGGCTAGCTAATCTACTGATCAAGGCTTGGCTGAATGGGCAGTTTCAAGGTCTCATTGGAATGGTCTATGAAGTATTAGACAGAGAGAAAAATAAGAGACTTGATGCGGCCTCTGGTAGTCATGGGATGATCATGAATCAGTGTGGACGTGGAGAGGTCAAGATGTATGAAGCAACAGCACGTGGAGGATCCAAAGAACATCAGGCGACACTCCAATACTCAGTTCAAGTCGTGGGCAATTAATAAAAAGGAGGAAAACCCAAGAAGAACCAAGTTGTTAGTTTATTTCCTTTTATGTGTAATTCAATTTATGTAAACCAAGTTCTAATAGGATTACGAGTAGTAAACCAATTATAAATTGGATTAGGACGTCCTAAACACATCTGGTTTAGGCTTAGGCTTGAGTTTAATCATTATAAGCAGTTCATTCATGTTGGTAATCAATCAATCAAGTTTTAGCAATCAAAAACGTTTCCTTTCATCTCTTCTCTTGCTTTGGCGAGTTGAGACTTGCTGGTGAGTAACATTCAGCGTGGGTTCTCTGTTTTGGTGTGTCATATCCAGATCAGAAGCCTTGGGGTATCAGGAGACGAGCCATCTCTCTTGTGTCCCACATCGATCCACAAGCCTTGAAGCAGATTGAGTCTTTGATTCTTTGTTTGCAAGGATTATCAAAGGATTTACCCACCTACAAGAGATCCAGGGAGTTACAGCCTATCCAGGGCCGTACCAAGTGGCATCAGAGCCTTTTGAAGGTTAGGGTAAGAGATCTTAATCTGGTTTCATCAACTGCACACGATTTTTGTCTCTTTGGTAGCTGATTTACCACTAACATCGTTTGGAAGAGAAGAAGAGTGACAGAGAAGTGAAACTACCACTAGTAAGAAACTAGGAGACTTGTTGGATTCGTTTTAAAATGTATCATGATGTTTTTGCTGGAGGATATGGTCCAGGATATGGCCCATAAGCTTTCATGACGTGGGCTGATAGCCTAGATAGTTTCATTGAGTAGAATCTAGTAGGCTCATGGGAAAGCCTATCCCTTGCTATTAACTTACTGAGAGGTGAGGCTAAAGCATGGTGGAGTGTAGAAGAAGAAGCACACTGGGTTGATGAAGAACCACTCTACACTTGGGATGAGCTTAAATTGTCATGAGTTTTAAGTACAAACCTGGTTTTCAATGGGAGGAGGAAGAACCAGTTTTCGACTTTCTCTTGGAGGATATTGAACAAGCATTGTTCATGATTGCAGCTGAACAGGAAGTAGAAACACAAGAACTGTGTTTGCACGTGCCTGATCAAACAAAGCAAGAAGAAAAAGTGCTTGGAGAGTCAACTACAATTCCTGAACTGGCGCCTGCTTTGATTGAACAAGGTTCAAGCTTTCAGTCTTTAACTTGTTGTTTGCTGACCTAGTCTACTTTTAACTTCCAGTCCACCCTAGTGGAGCATCTTAGAGTTGTTAAGGGCTTGCAGCAAGTTGTTTTTGAACCAGGAGGAAACTTGTTTGTGTCTGGAAGAAGTCTGATCCAGAAAGTAGCCGCATTCAAGCTCAAGTTAGAAGGCTCAATGACACCTACAAATTTAGATTTGTGGTCAAAACTTATTGAAGGGAGAGAGGATGGTGTGATCCAGGCCAGATGCAGTGATAAGATAAGAGAGTCATGAGGTAACACGTTATTGATCAGGTCCATAACGAGTCATAACAAACTGATAAGAGAAAAGGAAGAACTTGATCATGCTGAGAACATAATAAGGATCAGAACAGAGTATGGTGATCACATTACTCGTCCTCTTGATCATATTGAGTGTAAAAGTCCAGTGGAATGGATTGGGTTACTTAGACCACAAGACTATTCAGTAAGCTTCTTGAAAGATCAGAAAGGATCAATGCTGTATTCTTATGAGGCTATGAGGAGAGAACATGCCAATAAGTCTATTATGAACACGTGGGTTGAATACACCAGGAGGGAAGCAGTCAGCTTCAAGCTAAACAAATTGGAGATACCATCTGCCTTAGGAGTTGGTTGTAATGTCAATGCCCAAGGAAGTTGTTGAGGCATGAAGATGGTCTACAATACATTGTACTCAAGCTAGGAAAGGAGTTTTGTGTGTGCAAAGACATGAATCAATTCGTGGTTAAAAGAGTCAAGAGTTTGGAGTTGATTGTTCAAGGTACTCCCATCTTACAAGACTTGGATTTGAGGACAAATACTTTTGAAGGGAGAGAGTATGACGCGATCCTGATCAGGCTCAAACTCAAAGCATGGGATCCAATGTATTGGCTAGCTAATCTACTGATCAAAGCTTGGCTGAATGGGCAGTTTGAAGGTCTCATTGGAATGGTCTATGAAGTATTAGACCCATAGAAAAATAAGAGACTTGATGTGGCCTCTGGTAGTCTTGGGATGATCATGAATCAGTGTGGACATGGAGAGGTCAAGATGTACGAAACAACAGCACGTGGAGGATCCAAAGAACATCAGGAGACACTCCAATACTCAGTTCAAGTCGTGGGCAATCAATAAAAAGGAGGAAAATCCAAGAAGAATCAGGTTGTTCGTTTATTTCCTTTTTATGTGTAATTCAATTTATGTAAACCAAGTTCTAATAGGATTATGAGTAGTAAACCAATTATAAATTGGATTAGGACGTCTTAATCAATCAATCAAGTTTTAGCAATCAAAAACGATTCCTTTCATCTCTTCTCTTGCTTTGGCGAGTTGAGGGTTGCTGGTGAGTAACATTCAGTGTGGGTTCTCTGTTTTGGTGTGTCATATTCAGATCAGAAGCCTTAGAGTATCAGGAGACGAGCCATCTCTCTTGTGTCCCACATCGATCCACAAGCCTTGAAGCAGATTGAGTCTTTGATTCTTTGTTTGCAAGGATTATCAAAGGATTTACCCACCTACAAGAGATCCAGGGAGTTACAGCCTATCTAGGGCCGTATCAGAGTCCCCTCAGAATATTCCTAAGGCATAATACTTGCTTATAAAAACTTTATAAAACCTTATACGGACCAGCTTATAAAGGGTTATAGAAACCTTATAAAACTTTATTTCTTTATTCATTCAGATCAATACTCCCCTTTTCTTATTCTCAAATCCAGCATCTTCTGATTCTCAAGTCCAGCCTCTTCTGATTCTCAAGTCCAGCCTCCAGCTTATAAAGGGTTATAGAAACCTTATAAAACCTTATTTATTCTTCATGTCAATACTCCCCCTCAAGCTTAGCCATAAGATATAGGTAAAGCTAGGACCCAATGAAGACATCCCTCATTAAAACCTTTGTGCAAAAAACCCCAAGGGATGAAAACACAAAAAGGAAAAAGAGTAGATGCTCCATGGCTTAGGAGGATCATGATCTAGCCAAGTCTATAAGTCCCAATTGAAGGTTTTCAGAGGTTCTGGTTGTATGAGTGAGAGAAACCCCAATGGGGAAAATGAGATCTTATTCTGGTCGAAATGAGAGAGAGACTGATGAGAGAGAGAGAGAGTTTATGACTTAGAGATTTAGGGAGACTAGAGAGACTGTGAAGAAGAAAGGGGAGAACCCCCTATTCAGCTTACTATTAAAAACGACCATACACTGCCTTTATATAGGCTTTACACTTTGTAACCCAATAAAGTATAAACCTAAATCTCATGGTTGTTAATCCTTGAAGATGGACGATCAGGATCTGGTCTTGGGTTGGTCTTGTGCTAGCTAGAAAGTAGAGACAGCTTGCTGGATGGATGGCTAAGATTAAATGAGTTTGAATCTGGTCAAGGAAAGGCTGGAACATGAGTGGTCGTCCATAGGCTCCTCTGAACCAGGCTGGATCTCTGGCCAGATACATAGTATCCTTTTGCTCTTCCTTTCCAGACGGAGACAGCAATATCCAGCCTGTCACAAGCATCCCTTATCCTCTTCTTGCACCGGGCATCTTCTTGATGCCATTTTTTTTTCCACATGATCAAAACCATTTGGTTAAGTCCCAAGATTTGCACGGACCGCCAGGGAGTGTACGGACAGGTTATGGTCCGTACACTTTTGCCATATTTTTGCACAAAGCTCAAAATACCTCAAATGGTCGAGTGTCAATATTTTGGGTCGACCATGGTCCGTACGGATCCGTACAGTTTGTACAGAATCCGTACAGTCCATACATAATCCGTACGGTTGGCCCTATTTTTGCACACTCGACCATTTGATCCCAAATGGTTCCCTAAGTCCCTCATGGACTTGTTCCTCACTTTTCACCAGCTTCAGGACACTTCTTGACACCTTTAAACACTCCTGAATTCTTCTAAGACAATCTCCGGTGGTCTTGCCCTAAGTTTGCACAAGACCCAAACCTCACCCAAACTCATCCTTGGATTTCATTTCTTTCTTCAAGTTAACACTACCCCTCAAGCTTGACTATAGGTGATCCTTAATCAAGCTTTTAACCTTGAAGAATCCCCTCATTAAAAACCTCACCAAAGAAAACCTTTTTTGGGATAAAACCTTGATGAGGGAAAAAGAGTAGGTTCCTCAAGGCCTAGGGATTGGCCAGTGGGTCTTTGTGTCATAGCATCAGTAAGCATATCATGAATGTATATAAAGGTAAATATAAGGTTTACTCCCTTGTTTAAATGGTGATGAGTGGCTTTCTTGAACCAGCCACTTGAACCCCTCACTGCCAGAACTCTCTCGGATCACTGAAGCTCTTCAACACTCCCCCTCAAGCTTGACACCTCTTAAAGGAACAAGCTTGGACAGTTTGATGCTTCATAATCTGGACTGAACAAACCATTGCAACGTTCCTTCATCCCTCGCCAACTTGATGGACTGCGTTTGATTCATCAGCTATCTCTTTAACCACCTCACTCTAGAAGCCGCATTGATAGAGTAGCCTTCTTCATACACAGCCAAGACTGCTCTGAACAATCTCTTGACTAGGCATGCCACTGCCTAGACCCGGTTGGCTCCTTCTTCAGTTTGCTTGCAATGGTAAGGAGGAAAACAGGTCACTGTGCCTAGGATATTCAGGTAGCTCACTTAACTCCCCTCCTAAAGATTGGATTGAGTCTAGGTCCAAGCTTGAAGTGAGCAGTATAGAGCTTTAAGATCAGGAGTGCAACATCCCAACGACTGCACACACAACCCTGATGACCCTTCTTTTCAGCACCAGTGCCTTAAGGTCACCAGTCTCCTCAAGACTTAGGTGATGACCTCGGCTTGTTTGTCCATATACACACACCAACAACCACTCTCCATTGCTCTAACAATGGGCACTGCCTTCCTATTGTACTAGGATTGGTGATGGACTGGAAACACTTCTTGTGAACCTGAAACATCACTTAAACTCCAAGCAAGATAAGACACAAAGCATTGGGATCAAACCTTGACTAATCATCAAGTTTGATCACCAATGTCACAAGTTGTACAACAGATTAAACCAGATATTATCAAGTTCTAATATTTGCAAGCAACCTCTCTAAGAACAAGCAAGATCATTTCCGATTCAGGACAAGCTACTTAGGCATTTTTCAAGCTCCTTATTCTGCATCTGACATGAATCTAGATGCATCAATTTAAGGCAGCAACAAGAATGATAATATGCAATAAAATTAATCAGTCTCTAACTCATGAATGCAATCAGTTTAGACAGAATCTTTTAACAATCAAACACACACTCATTTAGAGCTGGGACTAAGCATCATTATCATCACACAACATCAGTCTCAATGCAACAACCTTAGGTGATTTAATTTCATGACAGCAACCAGGTTTAGACATACTACTAACTCCCTAAAAAGCTTCATTAGAATCAGGTTAAGCATTTTCTCAAACACCAAGCAAGTCTCTTTAAGCATCCTGGGACATATTCTAAATCCATTTCAGTTCATTTAGCAATCTTAATCATATCCTCAGGTTATTCAAATCAACACAACACTCAACCAGTCATTATCACACTCAATATCAAGAAGGGACAGTAATAGCTTACAGCCAAGGAACCAGATTGATTCCTTGAACCTCCAATGGCATAAAGGTCATGACTTTTGCTGGATCTGAGAGTATGGATCATCACCCACCATCTCCTGCTTCTGTTCGTGACCACCATCTTGTATCTCCAACTCAAAAGACCCCTCCTTTCTTTAATTCTTCTAGGCGCCATCATCTTGACAGCTTTCATGTTGAACCAGATGAGAAAAGCTCTTGTTGAAGGCGCCTTAGATGAGGTTCGCGAGGCCTCTCCATACACCTTTGTTTCCAATGAGACTCTCCATCAGTATAGACAGGAGAAAGGATGAGGGACACGCCATTTCTTATGTCTTCTTCTTCATGGAGAAACTGAACTCGGACGGAATGTCTTCAAGGTTTGGATTTGAGCTGAGAGTGAGTCTTGTGGTTTGCGGAAGCTTCAACCAGGTTCATCAGAACCTGGCTCTGATACCATTAAAGTTTTCAGAGGTTCTGGTTGTATGAATGAGAGAAACCCCAATGGGGAAGATAAGATCTTGTTCTGGTCGAAATGAGAGAGAGACTGATGAGAGAGAGAGAGAGAGAGAGAGAGAGTTTATGAGAGACTTAAAGATTTAGGGAGACTAGAGAGACTGTGAAGAAGAAAGGGGAGAACCCCCTATTCAGCTTACTATTAAAAACGACCATACACTGCCTTTATATAGGCTTTACACTTTGTAACCCAATAAAGTATAAACCTAAATCTCATGGTTGTTAATCCTTGAAGATGGACGATCAGGATCTGGTCTTGGGTTGGTCTTGTGCTAGCTGGAAATTAGTGACAGCTTTCTGAATGGATGGCTGAGATTAAATGAATTTGAATCTGGTCAAGCGAAGGCTGGAACATGAGTGGTCGTCCACAGGCTCCTATGAACCAGGCTGTATCTCTGGCCAGATACACAGTCTCCTTTTGCTCTTCCTTTCCAGCCAGAGACAGCAATATCCAGCCTGTCACATGCCTCCCTTATCCTCTTCTTGCACCAGTCATCTTCTTGATGCCATTTTGATTCCACATGATCTAAACCATTTGGTTAAGTCCCAAGCTTTGCACAGACCACCAGGGAGTGTACGGACAGGTTATGGTCCGTACACTTTTGCCATATTTTTGCAAAAAGCTCAAAATACCTGAAATGGTCGAGTGTCAATATTCTGGGTCACCATGGTCCGTACGGATCCGTACAGTCTGTATAGTCTGTACATGTTCGTACAGAATCCGTACGATTCGCCCCATTTTTGCACACTCGACCATTTGATCCCAAATGGTTCCCTAAGTCCCTCCTGGACTTGTTCCTCACTTTGCACCAGCTTCAGACACTTCTGGACACCTTTAAACACTCTTGGAGTCTTCTAAGACAATCTCTGGAGGTCTTGCCCTAACTTTGCACAAGACCCAAACCTCACCCGAACTCGTCCTTTGATTTCATTTATTTCTTCAAGTTAACAACAATCTCGGATGTATGAACTGACAGACTTTGATACTTGCTCCTTTTGTGAAGATATCAGCAAGTTGGTCCTCACTCCTAGTATAGCACGGTAGGATGATCTTCTGCTCTACAACTTATCTTACTTTCTGGCAATCCACCTCAATGTGCTTTGTTCTCTCAAGGAACACTGAGTTGGATGGTATGTGAATAGCTGCTTGATTATCACAATGCATTGTGATTGGTGTTGTTGCCTCTATGCCCAAGTCTCTTAGCAGGTTTCTGATCCAAATGAGCTCACTTGTAAGTTTCCTCATTGCCCTATATTCTGCCTCAGCACTTGAACATGTTACCACCTTTTGCTTCTTGCTTTTCCATGTGACTAGGTTGCCTCCAATGAAAGAACAATAGCCGGTTGTAGATCATCTGTCTACTCTATCTCCAGCCCAATCTGCATCACAATATTCACTATGTCAGTACTCTTGTTGCAGCCCATTCTGCATCACAATATTCCACTATGTCAGTACTCTTGTTGCAGCCCATCCATAAACCTTGGCCCAGAGCTTCCCTTAGGTATCTTAATATCCTTTCCCACATGTTCTAATGATAGACTTTAGGAGCTTGCATGTGTTGGCTAACTTGGTTCACAGAAAATGAGATGTTTGGTCTTGTGATGGTTAAGTAGATTGGCTTTCCCACCATTCTTCTATAGAGTTTGAAGTCTCCAAATGACTCATCTTCAAACTCCCCCTCATGCAAGGCCTTATAGCCTTCTTCCAGAGGTGTTTTGGGCACTCTGCCTCCAAGCTTCCCTGCCTCATCCAATAGAACAAGTGTGTACTTTCATTTGATATAGAAATAGGCCTTCCTTAGATCGACAAATCTCTATCCCTAGAAAGTACTTTAGTTCACCCAAATCTTTAATATAAAATGAAGACTTAAGAAAGGCTTTAGTAGAGATGATACCTTCTTTTTCATTTCCAGTGATGATTATATCATCCACATAGATCAGAATTACTACAATACCTTGTGGCTAGTGAGAGTGAAGAGAGTGTGGTCAGCTTCTGATTTTATGAACCCTCTTCCATTGAGAGTTTCACTTAGCTTATGGTACAAAGGTCTAGGGGATTGTTTTAGACCATAGATATCTTTCTTTAGTCTCAACACATTCCCTGGCTTTACCATGTCTTGTAGACCAGGTGGTGGTCTCATATAGACGTCCACCTGACGTCTATTTGCCATAGATCCCATTCTAAGTTTACTGCCACTGATATTACAATACTTATGGTGTGGAGCTTGGCTACTGGTGCAAAGGTATCGAGGTAGTCTTTTCCATAGACCTGAGTGTATCCTCTAGCCACCAAACTTGTCTTCTTCCTCTCTGGTTTTTCATTGGCGAAATACTTGATGGTGAAGAGCAGTCGGCTGGTCACAACCTTCTTGCCTTTAGGTAACTCAGTCTCAAACGATGTGTCATTCTTTTCCATAGCACCCATCTCGGCTCCCACTGATTCTGTCCATTCATCATCTTCCATTGCCTCTTCATAAGTCTTTGGGATGAAGTCTTGGTCGAGATTGGTTAAGAAGACTTGGTGTTGCTGAGGAAACTTGCCATTGAGAAGGTTGCTTGTATTGGATGTGCAACCGCATTGCTGTTGAAGTATACTCTAGTGTTGGTCCAGTTAGATGGATCTCTCCTCACCCTAGTACTTCTTCTCAAGGGCTGTATATGTTGTTCTACCTCTGTTTCTTCCTCCTGATCTTGATCATAACCTTCACTAGATTGATCCGGTTCATCCCTAGTTCCATCTTGATCATGTGAGCCTGAATTGAATTCCGGTTCATCTCTAGTTCCATCTTGATCATGTGATTCAGGTTCCTTGCCCCCCCCCCTCAGGATCATGATGGACTAGCTCTGGAATGGAGGTTGGTTCTGAGGTGTCAACCACCGGGATGGATGTGGTAGACCTTGGAGCCTCAGTGGTACATTGTTGGGTAATACCCAAGTTTTCAAGGATAATCTTCAAGTTAGCTGCCCTGTCTGAGGACCCATGTGAGAGATCTTGCAAGTTCTCTCAACTTTTCTCATCATAATAACCTTGTGATTCCACAAATTTGACATCCCTTGAAACCATAACACGTCTCAGCTCAGGTATGTAGCACTTGTAGCCTTTCTGCGTGTGGGAATATCCCAGGAACATGCCTTTGACACTCTTAGCATCTAACTTGGTCCTTTGTTCTCCTGGTGTCAACGCATAGCAAACAAACCAAACACACGTAAATGATCAATAGGTAGGTATTCTATTGATTATATAACATGCAGCTACCACAGCATCACCCAAGAATCGTTTGGGTACATAAGTGTGGAACATCATGCTCCTTGCAACTTCCATAAGGTGACGATTCTTCCTCTTACTCACTCCATTTTGTTGTGGTGTGTATGGGCAACTTGTTTGGTGGATAATTCCATTTTTTGCTAAATGATTTTTGAATCCATGAGTAGTATACTCTCCTCCATTGCCAGACCTAAAAATCTTGATCTTTGAGTTAAAATGATTAGCCACATAATTCTGAAAGTTGATAAATGCTTCTAATACTCTATGTTTGCTTTGAATTAAGGTGAGCCAAGTGTATTTTGATTTTTCATCTATGAAAGTAACAAAATAATTATGGTTTTCCCTAGATACACAAGGGGCAGTCCATACATCAGAATGAATAAATCAAAGCACTTTTCATAGATAGCTAAGGACTTAGGAAATACTGACTTGCAATGTTTGCCAAGTACGCAAGCCTCACAACTTTCATTTTTAAAATCAAGATTGGGTAATATCAGCCCTAGTGCTCTAGAGTGAGGATGACCTAGTCTAGCATGCCATAAAACATCATTAGCTAAAACCGAAGCAGAATCGAAAGCACAAGATAAGTTTGGTCTAAGCTTGGTGTCTTCAAGTAAATAAAGCTCTCCCTTGCTTACACCTTTTCCCGGAAGCTTGCTGGTTTTAATATCCTGAAAGCACACCTTATTAGGACCAAAAATCACCTTGCAATCAAGATCATTAGTTGCTCTTTTGACCAACAACAAATTAGATGTAAAAGTAGGCATATATAAAGCTTCAGATACTTTATCAAACAGGTTTAGATTGCCTATTCCCTCAATGGGTATTCTATCACCATTTGCTATCAAAACATTTCCTAGAGCTGGTTTGACATTAGTAATAAGTTTAGCATCTCTAATCATTTGGTGAGATGCCCCTAAGTCAATTACCAATGCTCTTGTAAATGAAGATGCATTGGGTATAGAATTTAAAGCATTAATGTTTGTGTTACCAGAGTTTGCATTGAGAGATTTTATGAGAGCTTCAATGTCTGACTTGCGGATGAAGGAATCATCATTGTGGAGTTGAGACATGGACTGAGAGGTAGTTCCAGTCACATGAGTTTTTGAAACCATGGCTCTTCCATTCTCTCCTAGGCGCATATGAGTGTTGCTTGATTCAGGTGTCCTGGCCTCATGAGCTCTTGCAGGAGTGGGTTTAGGTGGCATGAGGTGTGGGTGGAGAATCCAACAGATGTTTTTAGTATGACATATCCTCCTACAATGGTCACACATCACTTTCCGATCTCCTCCTCCTCCTCCACCTCTTGGTTTGAAGTAGGACTTATTTGCGGATGCATTGTCCACCTTCTAAGCCTTGCTTGCCATAGACAGAGTTCCCTTTCTACCTAGCAATCCTTCTGAACCTAACTCCTTCTGAAGTTGGAACACACCTCATCATAGCTTGGTAACTCCTTGGACCTCAAGATATGCTTGAGAACATCATTAAAGCTTGGGTTAAGCGTGAGGAGCAGTCCAAAGACCTTGTCTTTCTCACGCCTTTCCTCAATTGTGTTGAGATCTGTAGTGCTTGGTCTCAGCATTTCCAACTCGGCCCACAGTAGACTATACTTCCAAAATGTTTGGTGAAGTCCATCACCTCTTTCTGGAGATTGTTGATAGCCCTTTTCACCTCAAATATCCTTCTAAGGTTTGAGGTGTTTCCATAAAACTTTTCTAAGGTATCCCACAATTGTTTTGCGGTTTCACAGTGAGAGTATGCATACATGATAGGTGTATCAAGTGAGCCTTGTAAGATAGACAGCAGCATGAGGTCTTCTCATCCCCATTTGCCTTCATCTACCTCTACAATCTCCTTTCCATCTCCTCCTTGGATGACTTGTATTGGTGCCTCACTTGAAGTGATATGCTCTCCTAAACCTCGTCCACCGAGGGCTGTCTTGGCTAACCATGACCAAGTAATGTAGTTAGCTCCCTTTAGGGTAGCTGGAATCGTAAAAGACTTTTACTGCTCCATCTTCTCTTGCTAGTAATGGTTGGTAATAGAAGAGAAATTTCTTGTGGATGATATTGTGTTTAGAAAAGAGATAGAGAACACAGTCAAGAACTTTTCGAACAAGGGACAGAAAACCCCAATCTGTTGTCCACTGGACAAAAGAAATTGTAAGAGATTTGAGTGAAAATAAACCGAAGAGATGAAAGAGTAAGATGAATAGAGTAAAGTTGCAGAAGTGTTTTGGTGTTCAAGAGCTTACAAACCCTGATAACATGTTAGAAAATGAAGAATAGGTTGAAGAACAAAAGAGAGAGAGAGAGAAGAGAGAGAGTGATTTTCGAAAACAAGAGAGAAGAAGGATAATTTTCTTGGATTCTTTAGTTCATGGGTACAGCTATTAAATAGAATTAAGAATAAAATAATAAATTAAACAAAAAGGAGGGACAGATGTGAAAGGTGGATAATAGATCTGGTTAATAGAGTGATGCCTCTCTCCAACAGCTCTTTTTCTTGAATAATAGATCTGGGTAATAGGGTGATGCCTCTGACTTGTCTTTTAGTTCCAGCGACTCTTTATCTCATTTAATTTGTCCAGAGCCTTTTGGAGAGTCCCCTCAGAATATTCCTAAGGCATAATACTTGCTTATAAAGACTTAAAAAAACTTATACGGACCAGCTTATAAAGGCTTATAGAAACCTTATAAAGCTTTATTACTTTGTCTTCTTTATTCATTCAGATCAATACTCCCCTTTTCTGATTCTCAAGTCGAGCCTAGTCTGATTCTCAAGTCTAGCCTCTTCTGATTCTCAAGTCCAGCCTCTTCTGATTCTCAAGTCCATCCTCCAGCTTATAAAGGTTTATAGAAACCTTATAATACCTTATTTATGCTTCATGTCAATATGGAGAGGCGTCATGAACCTCATCTAGAAACCACCTTGTCCAAGAGTCATGTTCATCCGGGTTCATAAGAAGATTATCCAGAAGGGCGAGTTGAAAGTATAAATAGGAAGGTTCTTTTGAGTTGGAGATACAAGAAGGAGGTCATAGACTGAAGGAGAAGGAGGTGGGTGACGATCCAAACTCTCAGATCTAACAAAGTCTAGACCTTTAAGCCATTTGAGGTTCAAGGAATCAATCTGGTTCCTTGGCTGCAAGCTATTACTGTCCCTTCTTGATATTGAGTGTGATAATGACTGGTTGTGTGTTGTGTTGAGTTGAATAACCTAAGGATATGCTTAAGATTGCTAAATGAACTGAAATGGATTTAACATCTGTCCCAGGATGCTTAAAGAGACTTGCTTGGTGTTTGAGAAAGTGCTTAACCTGATTCTAGTGAAGCTTGTTAGGGAGTTAGTAGTATGTCTAAACCTGGTTGCTATCATGGAATGAAATCGCCTAAGAGTGTTGCATTGAGACTGATGTTGTTTGGTGATAATGATGCTTAATCCATGCTCTAAATGAATGTGTATTTGATGGTTAATGGTTCTATCTAAACTGGTTGCATTCATGAGTTAGAAACTGATTAAGGTTATTGCAAATTATCATCTAGTTGCTGCCTTAAATTGATGCATCTAGATTCATGTCAGATGCAAATTAAGGAGTTTTAAAAATGCCTAAGTAGCCTGTCTTGAATCTGAAATGATCTTGCTTGCGCTTAGAGAGGTTGCTTGCAAAGATTAGAACTTGATAATGTTTGGTTTAAACTGTTGTAAGGCTTGTGACATTGGTGATCAAACTTGATGATTAGTCAAGGTTTGATCCGAATGCTTGTGTCTTATCTTGCTTAGAGTTTAAGGGATGTTTCAAGAGTTTTTCCAGTCCATCATCAATTTGGGTTCAAGAGGAATGCAGTGCCCATTGTTAGAGAAATGGAGAGTGATCGCTGGTGTGTGTGGGTGGACACACAAGGCAAGGTCATCATCTAAGTCTTGAGGAGACTGGTGACCTTAAGGCACTGTTGCTGAAAGGAAAGGTTGATCAGTGGTTGTATGTGCATTCCTTGGGATGTTGCACTCCTGATCTTAAAGCTCAAAACGGCTCACTTCAAGCTTGGACCTAGACTCAATCCAAGCTTGTGGAGGGGAGTTAAGTGAGCTACCTGATTATCCTAAGCACAGTGACATGTGTTCCTCCTTACCATTGCAAGCAAACTGAAGAAGGAGCCAACCGGATCTAGGCAGTGGCATGCCTAGTCAAGAGATTGTTCAGAGCAGTGTATGAAGAAGGCTACTTTATCAATGCGGCTTCTAGGCTGAGGTGGTTGAAGAGATAGCTGAGGGATGAACCAGCAGTCCATCAAGTTTGCGAGTGATGAAGGAAGGTTATAATGGTTTGTTCTGACTGGATCATGAAGCCATCAAACCGTCCAAGCTTGTTCCTTTAACAGATCTCAAGCTTGAGGGGGAGTATTGAAGAGCTTCAGAGATCCGAGAGGAGTTCTATCAGTGAGGGGTTCAAGTGTCTGGTTAAAGCAAGCCACTCCTCACCATTTAAACAAGGGAGTACTGGTTACTCTATCAAGGATGATCTGGTGTGTCCGAGCACTTGAACCTATCAGGAGGATAGGCGAAAGGGGGAGAGACCAAGATCAGGCTGAGTTGAAGAGTACCAAGGCTTGAGCCTCACTGAAGATGATCAAGGTCGTTTCCTAGCTTCTCTAAGAATGGCTGTGAAGTCAGTTGAGAGGGGAGACCCAAACTGGGTCTATGAAGAGGTCAAGAGAAGGTTGATGAGTGCGCAGGTTGTGTAGATCATTGCTGCACCAGTTAGGCCATGATCCAGAGTTCTTTTTGTCCACCACACTGGTTGAGACACAAAGAACTCAATGGCCAATCCCTAGGCCTTGAATGATCTTACTCTTTTCCTTATCAAGGTTTTATCCCTAAGGAGGGTTTTCTTCGATAAGGTTTTTAATGAGGAGTGACTTCAGGATTCCAAGCTTGACTCGAGATCTATAGAGTCAAGCTTGAGGGGGAGTGTTAAACCTGAAGTGATAATCTGATCACTAAAGGTTATGCACCAAGAAAGGGCCAAACCATTGTGGAAGTTCTTTCCAGAACTAAGGAAGGTCCAGAAGGAAATGCTGAGCCAGAAAGAGGTCCAGGAAGGGTTTACAATAAAGGAAGAAGACAAGTTTGGAGACAAATGGTCGATGTGCAAAATCCAGGTTGGACGTACCGTACGGACGAGATCGACCCATAAACTTTAGTTTCGACCATTTGAGCATGTTTTGGGTTTGTGCAAAGTTGGGCGAAAAGTGTACGGACCAAACCCTAATTCGTACACTCCGATGGTGAAACCTTGCATCCCAAGTCATGGAGAAACTTTGTGGAAGAAGAAGGGATCCGGATACACTTGTGGAAGAAGAAGGGATCCGGATACACTTGTGGAAGAAGAAGGGATCCGGATGGTATCTAAAGAGGATCAGGCGAGATGCTCTTGCTGCTTACCGTTTGGGGATAAGGAATAGCCTTATCCAGACAGAAAGGAAGAGCTGAATGAGGACTGTTCAATGGACAGATTCATGAGGAGTGTGGGCTCATTTCCGGCCATACTCTTCCTTTAGGCGCCATCAAGTGACAGCCTAGTCTAACAATTTCTGGCCAAGTATTTTGAGTTATGTTTGACTCCTCTTGCTTTGTTTGAATTCTTTGTAAACCCTTATGTATCCTCCTTTCCCTATTTAAAGGGAGCATTGTCGAGTGTAAGAGATAAGCAAAATAGGGGGTTCTCCCCTTTCCTCTTCACAATCTCTTAGTCTCTCTCTAATCTCTCTCTAGTCTCCCAAAACCTTAGTGTCTCGTTTACTCTCTCTCTCTCATCCGTCTCACTCTCATTTTGACCAAGACAAGTTCTCATATTCCCCATTGGGTTTATCTCACTCACACAACCATAGACTCTGTAAAACTTTCAATGCAGTGGTGATAGCATGCTACCTTATTAACCGGATCCCAACTGAGGTGCTGAAGGATATCTCTCCTTATGAAGTGTAGAACTAAACCAGACCATCCATTCATCACCTCAGAGTGTTTGGATGCGCCTTCTTTGTGTTAATACCAGGAGAGCAAATGAACAAGCTAGAAGCAAAGAGCATGAAATGTATGTTCACTGGTTACTCTTCTACACAAAAAGGACACAAGTGCTACAATCCTGAAACAAGAAGAGTACTTGTATTTAGAGATGTGAAGTTTATGGAAGGAAAGGGATTCTATGCTGATAAGAATTGGGATGAGCTCAAAAATCTGTCTCAAGCATCAGATAAGGCCAATAACCTGAGGATCATCTTAGAAAATCTTGGAATCAGTTTATCAAGAGAAAAGGAGACCACCAGAGAACCTAATCCTACTCAAGAGAATGAACAAGAAGCTGAAGAAATCACTCATCCTAATCTTGAAGGGCGCAATGAACAAGAACCAGAAAGGCAACATGGTTCAGAAGTTCATGATCAGCATGGTGTAGAAGATCAAGCAACTGAAACTGCTCAAGATCATGAAGAATAACAAGACCACGTTCAACCACTAAGAAGAAGCACAAGTATCAGGAAGGATCCCTCCAACTGGGTTAACACAAGGGTCTATTACAACCGTCAGGCAGTGGCTCATACAACTTCAGTAGTATGCTTATTTGAGCAATTCTCAGTTTAACATCAAGCATTCATCAATGGATTGGATCAAGGATATGTTCCAAAGTCCTATGAAGAAGCAATGGAGCTTGATGAATGGAAAGAGTCTATTGGAAATGAGACCAATGCCATGATAATAAATGACACTTGGTAAGAGAGTGAACTTCCATAGGGCAAGAAGGCAGTCTCAAGCAAGTGGGTCTTAACAATCAAATATTTGGCAAATGGCAAAGTGGAGAGGTGCAAAAACGAGACTTGTGGCAAGAGGCTTCACTCATACATATGGCTGAGGATTATGTGGACACATTTTCACCAGTGGCCAAACTACATACCATTCGGATCATCCTCTCTCTTGCAACAAATCTAGTGTGGGAGTTATGGCAGATGGATGTCAAGAATGCTTTTCTTCAAGGAGAGCTAGAATATGAGGTCTACATGCATCCTCCTCCTGGTCTAGAGCACTTGGTCAAGCCTGGAAATTTTCGAAGACACAAGAAAGCCATCTATGGACTGAAGCAATCACCAAGAGCTTGGTATCACAAGCTAAATACTACATTAAATGGAAAAGGCTTCAAGAAGTCAAAATTTTATCACACCCTAATCACTCTTCATGTTCCAAGAGGCATTGTGGTCATCTTGATTTATGTGGATGATATAATCATCACAGGCAGTGACAAAGAGGGCATCCAAGAAACCAAGGTATTCCTCAAATCTATGTTTGATATTAAGGATTTAGGTGAACTCAAGTACTTCCTTGGAATCGAAGTATGCCGCTCTAAAGAGGGGATCATCCTATCCCAAAGGAAGTACAAACTTGATCTTTTAACTGAGGCAGGAAACCTTGGAGAAAGACCAGCTAAGACTCCACTTGAAGATGGTTATAAAGTGTTTCGTTAGGGGGAGTTTGAAGACACACCATTTGAAGATGTCAAGAAGTATAGAAGAATGGTGGGAAAGCTCATCTATCTAACCATCACAAGACCAGACATATGCTTTGATGTGAACCAAGTCAGTCAGCATATGCAAGCTCCTAAGGTTCACCATTGGAACATGGTTGAGAGGATCATGAGGTATCTAAGGGAAGCTCCGGGTCAAGGTTTTTGGATGGGATGCAATGGAAGTACTGAAATATTTGGGTATTGTGATGCTGATATGAAATCAACCACTGGCTATTGTACATTCATTGGACCCAACCTAGTGACTTGGAAGAGCAAGAAGCAGAAGTTTGTATCATGTTCAAGGGCTGAGGCAGAATATAGAGCTATGAGGAAGCTTACCAATGAGTTCGTTTGGATCAATTTGGCCTGCTTAAAGACTTGGAGATTGAGACTACATCACCAATGACTATGCATTGTGACAATTAAGCTGCCATTCACATTGCAAGCAACTCAGTCTTCCACGAGAGAACCAAGCACATTGAAGTGGATTGCCATAAGGTTAGACAAGCTGTGGAGCAGAAGATCATCCTACCTTGTTACACACGAAGTGAAGATTAGCTAGCTGACATTTTCACCAAAGCGGCAAGCACTAAAGTCTGTTAGTTCATCCACTCTAAGTTGGGACTCATAGACCTCACATCTCACTGACTCTCCTAGCATGAAGGCCTCTACTCTTTTTCTTTAGTGTGTTTTTATCCCACTGGGTTTTGCACACTAAGGTTTTAATGAGGGAGGTTCTTCATGTTTCCAAGCTTGATCAGTTCCTATGGTCAAGCTTGAGGGGGAGTATTGAGATGAAGAACCAAAGAGGAGAAGAAGAAGAAAAAAAAGAGGAAAGAAGAAGTGATATGGTTGAGTATTTTATCTCTGTCCCTACATGCTGACCAGAGATGAATTAGCTTTGTTTGCAAGGAAAGTAAGGTGAAATTTGGGAGCCAAACTCTTGCTTACGGACCCTCATAGACGTTGGGGGTTCAGGTTGACCAGAGGCAAGAGTTTGAATCAGTTTGAATGGGAATCACATGTTCTACTTAAGCAAAGAGCTGTTCATGACATGTCCCTTTCACCCCTGAACCAGCATCAAGATATCTCCTTTGTTTATTCTTTTATTAATCTCTGGTCTGTCTCTAAATAATGTAAACTCAAGCAGATGAATTAACTAAGGAGAATAATATCTCTTCTCTCTCAATCTCCAAATTCGTCACTATCTCTCCTGTCTATCTCTCTCTAAACTATCCAGAAACTAATTCTCTTGTTCTTATTGTGTTCTTCATTGTTCTTTACCCAATTCTCACCTAAACTCAACTATTCTCCTCATACTTTCACAATTCTAACAATCCCCAGAGCCTGGTACAACAAGCTGAGTACCACCTTGAATGGCCGAGGCTTTGTGAGATCAAAACTCGCCCACACCCTCTTCACTCTCACATCACCCTCGGGTATTATTGTTCTCCTTGTTTATGTTGATGATATCATCATAACAAGGAGTGACACATCTGGTATCCAATCTACTAAAGACTTCCTTAAATCTATGTTTGATATTAAAGATTTGGGTAACCTAAATTACTTCCTCGGAATTGAAATTTGCCGATCCATGGATGGACTATTTTTTCCCAAAGGAAGTACACACTTGATCTATTGAAGGATGCAGGTACAGTAGATGGGAAACAAGCCAAAACACCATTGGGGGAAGGATACAAACTAACACTTGAGGGGGAGATTGAAGAGAACAAGCCTTTTGAAGATGCCAAGCTTTATAGGAAGATGGTTGGGAAGCTGATCTGCCTCACCATCAATCCACCAGATAATTTCTTTGCGGTGAACCAAGTGAGCCAGCTCATGAAAACTCCCAAGATGCATCACTGGAGCATGGTGGAACGGATACTAAAGTACCTAAGTGGCTCAACTGGCCAAGGAATTTGGATGGGGTGTAACAAGAGCACGAAGCTGGTTGTATATTGTGATGCTGATTGGGCAGGAGATAGAGTGAATACAAAATCAACCATCGGGTATTGCACGTTCATTGAGGGCAATTTTGTGACTTGGAAGAGCAAGAAGCAGAAAGTAGTCTCTTGCTCAAGTGCTGAAGCTGAATATAGGGCAATGAGGAATCTGTCTAGTGAGCTGGTATGAATCAAAAGGATCATCAAAGATCTAGGCATTGAAGTCATCAACCCCATCACCATGCATTGTGACAATCAAGCAGTCATTCATATAGCATCCAACTCGGTCTTCCATGAGCGAACCAAGCATATAAGGGTGGATTGCAAAAAATTCAGGCATCTGGTGGTTCAAGGAGTGATCCTTCCTTGCAATACCAGAAGTGAAGATCAGTTGGCTGATGTCTTCACTAAGAGTGCTAGGCAAAAGACTATCAAGTCCATTAATTCCAGATTGGGACTCGTTGATCTTTCTCATCTATAGTCCTCTACGCCATGAAGACTCCACTCTTTTTCCCTCATCAGAGTTTATCCCATTGGATTTTCTTTTTTTTTTTGTTCAAAATCCCATTGGATTTTCTTTGATGAGGTTTTTAATGAGGGGGATCTTCATGGATATCCAAGCTTGATCGGTTCCCTTGATCAAGTTTGAGGGGGAGTGTAGAAATGAGGCTAAATAATGAAGGAGTTGAGTTTATGAAAGCATCAGGAAAATAACAAGGAGAAGAAGAGAAGTAAGGTCGGCATGTCCGTACAAGGCCATACAAGGCTGTACAGGCCGTACAAGCCGTACAAGGTCGACCGTACACTTCTCGACCAAGACAAAGGTCTATGCGCATAAAGTGGAAATCAACCCGGGAAGTAACTTGGCAAGTTAACTCAAGGACTTACACTTACCATCCAGACGTTGGAGAGGATAAGCCGCGCGTTGCCAGGTTGTCCAAGGCTGGAAGCTTCTGGTCCAAGATTCCAAGATGCTCCAACGAACAACTCCCCTCGTCCAAATATTTGAATTTAGCACTCCGTTACCTTTAGACCAGCCACGTATCTTCCTTGCTACCTTAGATCTTTTTTATGCATCACTCTATATATATTGTAGTCTCTGGACAGAAATAAATTAAGGAGAACCATTTCTCTCTTCTTCTCCATTTCTCTCGAGTTCTTCATTTCTTCTTCTGTAGTTCTAAATCAAAGTATCATCATTTCTCCCCAAATCTTCTCATACTCTTCTATTCCTTTCTTCCTTATCAGAAATCATAACCAATTGATTCCACCATCTGAAAGCATCACCATAAAACACAGCAGTAGCTATTTGGACCTTCTTTGCGTCAGCATAGTTTTTACATTTGAAAATTGACTCCATTTTCTCTTCCCACTCCATTTTATCTTTGCAGCTTATCATCCCCTTTTAGATTGTACTCATCTCTGGATGATCCATTGTATTCTCTTTCTTTTCTTCTCTGCCTCTGATAATCCATCCTGAATTTCATTATCTGCTGCAAAGTAGCAGTCTTTGCAGCAGACTATTCGGAATATTCCTAAGGCATAATACTTGCTTATAAAGACCTAATAAAACCTTATACAGAATAACTTTTGATGCAAGTTTTGTAAGGAAAAGTCTCCTACTACTCGCCCATATGCACTACTCTTCTTGATTCCTCATATCTTCATCTCAATACCCAACCAAGTTTATTTCCACTGGATCTTCATCTCTTTGTCTTATAAAACCTTATAAAGTCTTATGAACCTTATATAGCCTTATAAAACCTTATGGAGCCTTTTATAGTCTTATAAAACCTTATAAAGCCTTATACCGTCTTATCTCTTTGTCTTCTTTCTTCATTCAAATCAATACTCCCCTTTTTTTGATTCTCAAGTCCAGAATCTTCTGATTCACAAGTCCAGCATAGTGTGATTCTCAAGTCCAGCCTCTTCTGATTCTCAAGTCCATCCTGGTTTGATTCTCACGTCCAGCCTCTTCTAATTCTCAAATCCAACTTGTTTTGATTCTCAAGTCCAGGTTGGGGATTGGCCAGTGGATACCAATTCAGATCAATATCTTCTTCATTCCAACACTCCCCATCAAGCTTGACCATAGGAGATCCTTGGACTAGCTTGGACCCTTGAAGAAGCTCCCTAATTAAAAACCTTAGCCAAAAAAAATCATTTGGGACAAAACCAGCTAAGGAAAAGAGTAGAGTTAAACAAGGCTTGGGGATTGGCCAGTGAGCCTAAGGAACTTCAAATAACTCATGATGGTCCTTAGGCTCTGGATCATGGCCTAACTTGTACTGCAAGTGTTAATACCACAGCTTGCATATACCAACATCTTGGACTCTTCTTAGACCCTGGTTTCTGTCTCCCCTTCTCTTCTGACTACTCGCCATCTTCAAAGGTAAGAATGGACCAGTTCTTTGCACATTGAGTCTCAAGTAAGGTACCTGATACATTATCCAAAGGCGCATCAGTTCTTAGGGAAATGCACTAAACACTCATCCAAAGCATTTGAAGTAATACAATCAGAATGATAAACCAAATTGAAATGAGAGTTTTAAGTACTTCCTTTTCATAAGAATGGTGGGGAGTGAACTCCACTTAAATTCCCCACTTGGTAAGACAATACTCAGATCATGGAAGCTTCATCAACACAAGCTTGGAACTAAGAATAGGAAGGACCAAGCTTGCATGGTTGTAATTGGTTCTAGATGGCTTCTTTGATCCGGTTGAAAAAGAGTGTTGCAAGAGTGAACCCCACCACTTGCATACTCCACTTTTGATATGAAGTGAGGCAATGGACGACTTGGACCCTCAGGAATGCTCACCATTACCCCTCCTCAAGCTTGATCCAGAGAGTAAAGGTGAAGGACCAAGCTTACAAGTGAGCAATACTGAACTTGAACCAGGACCACAATAGTACCAACACCTGCGCTTAAGCCAACTGATCCAACCTTGGTCTCTGCTCCAATGCCTTAAACCACCAGTCTTCCTTGCTTTTCTCTTGAACCAGGAGCGCAACAACCCCTACATCCTGCGCTTAAGCCAACCGGTTCTACACACAAGTTAGCTTTTCCATGTTCAGGAATATACACTCTGTGTAGGCTCTGAACACATTGAGAAAGCCTTCTCCTTGGTCTTTGTCTCTCCATGGTCAGGAATGTACATCATGTGTAGGCTCTGAATTAAACAGGAATATACATCATGTGTAGGCTCTGAACAGCATGGGCAAAGCCTTCTTCTTGGTCTTTGTCTCTCCATGTTCAGGAATGTACATCATGAGTAGGCTCTGAGCAGCATGGGCAAAGCCTTCTTCTTGGTCTTTGTCTCTCCATGGTCAGGAATGTACATCATGTGTAGGCTGTGAATAGCATGGACAAAGCCTTCTCTCCATGGTCATGCATATACATCATGTGTAGGCTCTGAACAGCATGGGCATAGCCTTCTCTCCATGGTCAGGAATATACATCATGTGTTGGCTCTGTACAGCATGGGCAAAGTCTTTTCTCCATGGTCAGGAATATACATCATGTGTAGGCTCTAGATTAACCAGGAATATACATCATGTGTAGGCTCTGAACAGCATGGGCATAGCCTTATTCTTTGTCTTGGTTTGATGATGGACAGAGGACAACACTTGTGTACCTGAAACACCACTCAAACTCCAGCAAGAATTAGACCACACATTAGGATCAGAGCTTGATAACTCACCAAGTCTGATCAATAATGATTAACTAGATGCAATGTTTTGAATCTAAACAACTCATTCAGTTCAAATCCAAGCAACCAACTCACTAAATGTTCAAGAATGATAAAACACCAATTACAACGCATTCAGGCTTTTTATGGACATTTAGAAGCTTTTATAAGCTTTTATAAAAGAAGAGATTAGACAACTCATCTAACCAACTTAAACAATTTATGAATGCAATACAGGACCAGGAAACTTTCCTAGACTCTAGCAATGCAACAAGACACAAAATTGGTGCTAAACAACTCGCCTAGACCAGACACAACACAAACAATTAATCTAGGACAAGAACTAGACAAAACCTTGCTAGTAAACTCCTAGAACAAAACACACACAACTTAAGTGCCATTGGACAGAAACTAGGTTCAACAACTCCAGCAACTTGAACTGTCACTTGGATACCAACCATACAACTCAACCAATCAGATAATTACACAGCTCTTATTAAGGATTAGGAGGTTAACTTACAACCAAGGAACCTGAGCTGGTTCCTTTAACCTCCAAGGCCTACAGTTCACTTGAACTTGACAAATTTGGAGTTTGCGTTCTCTACCCCACTCCATTTCCTTGTGTGTGCTTTCCCTTTGAACCACTCATTCTTAAGACCCCTCATTTCTTACCGACTTCCAGGCACCACCTTCTAGAACACAGTGAGAGACTCCATCTTGAAAAGAACATGAAAATCGTTGGTACAGACATGGTTTGGAGTTTTGCTTGCTAAACAGCTCCAAAACCTTATTTCTCCAAGAGATCTATTCATGATGAACATGAGGAAGGATGATAGACCTTGGGAAGTCTCTGGAAACTCCATGGTTGCAGTCTTCTTCCTCTTGAAGAGATTGAACAGCCAACAAGACAGAAACTTCTCCAATAGTTTGAAACAACAATGAGGGTGAGCTTGTGCTTGATTTGCGGAAGCTTTGTGAGTTTCAGGGGCCTGGGGGCTCTGATACCATGTGAGAATAGATGGATATAGGTGTGAGAGTGATGTAGAGACAGACTATGGTCGAAACTCAAGAGGAAGAGAATAAGAGACTAAGTGAGAATCAAAGAGACTGCAACAGAGAATAAAAGAGATTGAGTGAGATTTGAGAGTATTGCTTGAGAGATTTAGTAACCAGAGAGTATAAGAGATTTAGAGAGTATAATGGATATGAGAATTGTGAGATTAATTGAAGAACAAGTGAAGAGAGAAAGTAGATCTGAGAGATAAGGTGAAGAAAGAGAACTCCTCTTTGCTTAATTAATTTCGTGATACAAGGGGTCAATATATAATAAACTAAACATAAAGAAGACAGAGGGCAAAGGTGGATAATAGATCTGGGTAATAGAGTGATGGCTCTCTCAACCAGCTCTTTTTCTGGATAATAGATCTGGATAATAGAGTGATGTCTCTCTCCAACAGCTCTTTTTCTGGATAATAGATCTGGATAATAGAGTGATGCCTCTTAGTTGTCCTTTAGTTCCAACGGCTCATTCATCTCATTTAATTCTCTAGAGCCTTTGGAGAGTCCCCTCAGAATATTCCTAAGGCATAATACTTGCTTATAAAGACTTAATAAAACCTTATACGGAATAACTTGTGATGCAAGTTTTGTACGGACAAGTCTCCTACTACTCGCCCATATGCACTACTCTTCTTGATTCCTCATATCTTCATCTTAATACCCAACCTAGCTTATTTCCACTGGATCTTCATCTATTTATAAAACCTTATAAAGGCTTATAAAGTCTTATGAACCTTATATAGCCTTATAAAAACCTTATGAAGCCTTTTATAGTCTTATAAAACCTTATAAAGCCTTATACCGTCTTATCTCTTTGTCTTCTTACATCATTCAGATCAATACTCCCCTTTTTATGATTCTCAAATCCAGCATCTTCTGATTCTCAAGTCCAACCTAATCTGATTCTCAATTTCAGCCTCTTCTGATTCTCAAGTTCAGCCTCTTCTGATTCTCATGTCCAGACTGGTTTGATTCTCAAGTCCAGCCTCTTCTGGTTCTCAGGTCCAGCTTGTTCTGATTCCCAAGTCCAGCTTGGGGATTGGCCAGTGGATACCAATTCAGATCAATAAGCTTTTTATAAGCTTTTATAAAAGGAGAGATTAGACAACTCATCTAATCAACTTAAACAATTTATGAATGCAATAAAAGACTAGGAAACTCTCCTAGATTCTAACAATGCAACAAGACACAAAACTGGTGCTAAGCAACTCGCCTAGACCAGACACAACACAAACAATTAATATAGGATATGAACTAGACAAAACCTTGCTAGTAAACTCCTAGAACAGAACACACATAGCTTAAGTAGCATGGGACAGAAACTATGTTCAACAACTCTAGCAACTTGAACTGTCCCTAGGATACCCATACCACTCAACCAACCATACATAATTTCACAAGCTCTTATTAAGGGTTAGGAGGTTAACTCACAACCAAGGAACCTGAGCTGGTTCCTTTAACCTCCAAGGCACACAGTTCCCTTGAACTTGACAAATTTGGAGTTTGGGTTCTCTACCCTACTCCATTTCCTTGTGTGTGTATTCCCTTTGAACCACTCATGTATAAGACCCCTCCTTTCTTCCCTACTTCCAGGCGCTACCTTCTGGAACACAGTGAGAGACTCCATCTTGAAAAGAACATGAAAATCGTTGGTACAGACATGGTTTGGAGTTTTGCTTGCGAAACAGCTCCAAAACCTTATTTCTCCAAGAGATCTCTTCATGCTGAAAAGGATGAAGGATGACAGACCTTGGGAAGTCTCTGGACACGCCATGGTTGCAGTCTTCTTCCTCTTGAAGAGATTGAACAGCCAACAAGACAGAAACTTCTCCAATAGTTTGAAACAACAATGAGGGTGAGCTTGTGCTTGATTTGCGGAAGCTTTGTGAGTTTCAGGAGCTTGGGGGCTCTGATACCATGTGATAATAGATGGATATAGGTGTGAGAGTGATGTAGAGACAGAGTATGGTCGAAACTCAAGAGGAAGAGAATAAGAGACTAAGTGAGAATCAAACAAACTGCAATAGAGAATAAGTGAGATTTGAGAGTATTGCTTGAGAGATTTAGTAACCAGAGAGTATAAGAGATTTAGAGAGTATAATGGATCTCAGAATGGTGAGATTAAGTGAAGAACAAGTGAAATGAGAAAGTAGATCTGAGAGATAAGGTGAAGAAAGAGAACTCCTCTTTACTTAATTAATTTCGTTATACAAGGGGTCAATATATAATAAACTAAACATAAAGAAGACAGAGGGCAAAGGTGGATAATAGATTTGGGTAATAGAGTGATGCCTCTCTCCAACAGCTCTTTTCTGGATAATAGATTTGGATAACAGAGTGATGCCTCTCTCCAACAGCTCTTTTTCTGGATAATAGAGTGATGCCTCTTACTTGTCCTTTCATTCCAACGGCTCCTTCCTCTCATTTAAATCGTCCAGAGCCTTTGGAGAGTCCCCTCAGAATATTCCTAAGGCAGAATACTTGCTTATAAAGACTTAACAAAACTATATACGTAATAACTTGCGATGCAATTTTTGTACGGACAAGTCTCCTTCTACTCGCCCATATGCACTACTCTTCGTGATTCCTCATATCTTCATGTCAATACTCAACCAAGCTTATTTCCATTGGATCTTCATCTCTTTGTCTTATAAGACCTTATAAAGGCTTATAAAGTCTTATGAACCTTATATAACCTTATAAACCTTATGAAGCCTTTTATATTCTTATAAAACCTTATAAAGCCTTATACTGTCTTATCTCTTTGTCTTTTTTCTTCATTCAGGTCAATGCTCTCCTTTTCTGATTCTCAAGTCTAGCATCTTCTGATTCTCAAGTCCAGCCTAGTCTGATTCTCAAGTACAGCCTCTTCTGATTCTCAAGTCCTGCCTGGTCTGATTCTCAAGTCCAGCCTGGTCTGATTCTCAAGTCCAGCCTCTTCTTATTCTCAAGTCCAGCTTGTTCTGATTCTCAAGTCCAGCTTGCGGATTGGCCAGTGGATACCAATTCAGATCAATACCTTCTTCATTCCAACAATTCTCATTCTCTCTGTCGAGTAAACATCTCTCTCTCCCTCTCTCCTAACATTTCAAATCAAACTCCTTTTCTCTCACATGTTCTTCATTGTTCTTCATTATGTTCTTCAACAAACTTACATGGTATCAGAGCTTCTAAGCTCCTAAACCTATTTTCTTCCGCAAATCAACTCTACTTCTCATCCTCTTTCATTCTGTCGGTTTACTTTTTCAAAATCTCTTGGATAAATCCTATTACCCACTGATCCATAGCTTTTCGAAATGGAGCAAAACAAGGCAGTGGTGTTTCCAGTCACTCTAAAAGGGGTGAACTACCTTCTCTGGTCAATATTGATCAAGAATGCCCTTGGTGGAAGAGGTTTATGGTCCTATATCACTTCAGATGAGGCGCCAAAAAAACATCCAAGGAGAAGATGGCAAGGAGATTGTGGTGGTAGATGAAGGCAAATGGAGTCAGGAGGACTTTATGGTGTTGTCTATCATCCAGAGCTCACTTGATGGTCCCATAATGGAGGCGTACTCTTACTGTGAAACCGCAAAGGAGTTGTGGGATACCCTTCAGAAGATTTATGGAAACATATCCAATCTCAGTAGGGTCTTTAAAGTGAAGAAAGCTATCAACTGCTTGAACCAGGAAGACATGGACTTTAACCAACATTTTGTTAAGTTTAGAGCTCTCTGGGCCGAGCTGGAGATGTTGAGGCCGAGTACCACTGACCCTACCATTCTGAATGAGAGGTGTGAGCAAGACAAAGTGTTTGGTCTGCTCCTCGCTCTCAATCCAGCCTACAATGATCTCATCAAACACATGCTGAGGGCAAACAAGCTACCTACTCTGGAGGAGGTATGTGCCCAAATCCAGAAGGAACAAGGCTCAATGGGTCTCTTTGGTGGAAAAGGTGACTTGAACATGGCTCACAAGGCCTTCTTCGAACCAGAAAACCGGTGAGTCACTTGTGAGCATTGCAAGAAGAGTGGTCACATGAAGAACCAGTGATGGATCCTTCACCCACACCTGAGGCCACCATCAAGATTTAACCAAGCAAGGGCCAATGAATCTGTTCAGCAAACTTCTCAGCTTATTCACCCAAATGGTGAAGGAAGAGCTCTGGTTTATACCACCTATGCAGTTGGAGCCACATCTCAATCCCCGTCTGATGATGCCTTCATACGTAAGTCAGACATTGAGGCCCTTATCATGGCACTCAATGCAAACTCTGGTAACATCAGTAGTAATGTCTTAAATAAATCATTGAGTGATAAACCACTGATTATTGATTCATGAGCATCTCACCATATGATTAGGGACTTTAGTATTATTAACAACATTGAACCTGCCCTAGGAATTGTAGTAATTGCAAATGGTGATAGAGTACTGGCATAGGGAACTTAAAATTGTTTGATAAGTAATCTAAGACATTTATATGCCTACATTTGCGTCTAACTTGGTTTCAGTTAAAAAGGCTACTACTAATCTTAATTGCAAAGTTATTTTCAGTCCTAGTGATGTTCATTTTCAGGATACTGAAACAAGTAAGATGCTTCGGAAAGGTGTGAGCAGGAAGGGTTGTACTTGCTTGAAGACACCAAACTTAGTTCTGATTTTTCTTGTGCTTTAGTTCGATTCATGTCTTAGCTTCTAATGTATTATGGCGTGCTAGATTAGGTCATCCTCATTCTCGTGCTTTAAGATTAATGTTGCCTAATCTTCCTTTCGAACTGATAGCTGTTAAGCTTGTATCCTTGGCAAACATTGCAAGTCTGTATTTCCTAAATCAACCACTATCTATGATCACTGCTTTGATTTAGTTCATTCTGATGTGTGGACAGCACCTTGTGTCTCTAGGGAAAACCACAAGTATTTTATCCCTTTTATAGATGAAAAAACGAAATACACTTGGCTGACCTTAATTCAATCAAAAGATAGGGTGTTAGAAGCTTTTATAAACTTTCAAAGCTATATAACTAATCACTTCAATGCCAAGATTAAAATTTTTAGGTCAGACGATGGTGGGGAGTACACAAGCCATGCATTCAAAAACCACCTAGCCAAACATGGAATCATTCATCAAACAAGCTGCCCATATACACCACAACAAAATGGAGTGGCTGAGAGGAAGAATTGACATCTTATGAAAGTTGCCAAAAGCATGATGTTCCACACAAATGTTCCAAAATAGGTTTTTTGGGGGGGGGGGATGATGTGGTGTCAGCATGCTATCTGATCAACAGAATACCCACAAGGGTTCTCCATGATGTCTCTCCTTATGAGGTATTGAATAAAACTATACAATATATTGATCACTTGCGTGTGTTTGGGTGTATGTGCTTTGTCTTGATTCCAGGAGAACAAAGAAACAAACTTGAAGCCAAAAGTGTCAAGGTAATGCACATTGGTTATTCAGCCAACCAGAAGGGATACAAGTGCTATGTACCAGAAACCAGGAGAGTTATGGTCTCAAGGGATGCGAAATTTGTGGAGTCTAAAGGTTATTACAATGAGAAGAGATGGGATAATTTGAAGGATCTCTCCCATGCACCTTCAGACAGAGCAAAAAACCTGAAGATCATCCTAGAAAGTCTTGGTGTTAGTCAGCCTAAGACAACGGAGGAGATAAGAAAAGGGCCTGCTCAAACAGCTGGAACAGTTGAAAATGAAACCCATCTTGATCATGAGGGGGGATACCAACCAGAATCAGAGGAGGCAATACATCATGAAGGTTCTGAAATTCATGATAAACATGGTTCAGAAGAAACCCAGGAGCAGCCTCAACCACATACCCATTAGGATGAAGAAGCTGAAGAAGATCAGGTGCATCCATTAAGGAGAAGCACAAGAATCATGCAACCCCCATCTAACTGGACGAACACAATGGTGTACTACAATGCAAATGCAGTAGCTCATCCCATTCAAGCCATATGCTGTCTAGCTCAATATCCAGAAGAGTATCGAGTCCTCATGAGAAACTTGGATCAAGAATACATACCAAGATCTTATGAAGAAGCAATGGGGGATAAGGAATGGAAGGAATCAGTGGGTGATGAAACTCAGGCCATGATAGACAATGACACTGGGTATGAGGCTGAACTTCCAAAAGGGAACCCACCATAAGGGACAAGACAACAATTTCCAACTTCTAACATTGCGTCTTAAGAAAGAACCGCAAGAGAAACATGAAAAAGGCGCATCTGTAGGTACTAAGTCTCCTACTAAAAGAAGTGTTAATAAAGTTGCAAAATCAGGAGCAAGAACATAAACTCCTCATGAAAAGTCTCCAGCAACTAATAAGCTAAATATTTTGGTCTTTTTCAATTATCTTGTTTTATTACTCTCTGGGTTTAAATTAGTGTGTATTGTAAACATGTCAGCTTAATCATCAATCTAAATCTATACAAGCGAATAACAAGTGCAAGCTGATGGACTTTGGTAGGATGAAACAAGATGTTGCTGAAGGACGTGTGCATTCAAAAGACCCAGATCTAATTGTCCACTTTGTACGGTTGGGTCCGGATGCACCTAGAGTGTGGGTATATGCAGTGGTCATAGATGATGCAGAAGTGTGGAGGAACTCAGATGAAATCGAGTGTTTGAAAGATGCACATGGCTCATCAATTGCATGGCCAATTGATAAATTGATCACATATTAAGCTGATGTAAGTGTTGTGCCTTGTGTTTTAAACCTCCAAATGTAATTGCTTATCTGATGGGAGTTTTATTGTTGAAGCCTGCAGGGGGATGAAGAAGTTTGGTCTAGACTTCGCTAGTTTCAAGCTAGGTAATGAAAAATAATTTGAACCTTTTTTATGACTACACTTATGACTATGTTATGTGTTTTGAAATTGGCTAATGAATATGTTTTGTGTTTTGAAACAGCATTTGTTATCCTTCTTCTGTAATTACTTATGTATTGGAAACTTATAATATGATTGGTGATGTTTCTTTTAACGTATCTATTCTGAAAGCAGGTTACCAAAAACTACCAAATAATAGCTCTCATACAAAGTAACAATAGCAAAAAAACAGTTATAATCGTAGATAATAGCATTTAAAATTTCATACGATTTAAAGTATCATAGCATATTGCAAAGCTATAATTATATTTAGTATAGCACTTATCAACAGCAATAAAAAAAATATGTGATTGCTATTGTAGAAGGTCCTATCATGGAATGAAATATGTATCGTAATCAATTTTTAACAGAAAATTCATCGCGCCGTAGTTACATTAATAACATCACCTATTTTTATCTATGAAATTCGCACATTTCGTAGCATTTAAAAAAAATGCTATTGTAAGGGGGTACCTATGATGGTTGCCGCATACATAGCTTTATGAATTATCTATCAAACATCTACCATAGCATATTTCTCGCGCCAAGAATGTCCATATTTCTTGTAGTGTTGGAAACCCATAGATTTCGATCGTGCCACCTAAAGACAAGATAAGGCGAGTCCAAGCTGGTGAAGGCCGCCATCAGGTCCGCAGTTTCTCAAAAGTATTGGAATAGGTTTTGAAGTCAACAAATATACTGAGAAAAAAACAACTAATGTGGTGATGTTGAGATGGAAGATGAAAAGAGACAACAAATCAGGTTACGGTCACTAAAATTAAACTTTATGAAAACAAAGCAACGTCCCTTAGAGAAAGAGAAAATATGACTATTCGGGTTAGCACAATCTTTTAAGAGTTACGTTATGTTTTGTGGCGAGCAAAACATGCATTTAAAGGTGACGCCGATGACTCTCACTCACTGATACGGCCTAAGTGTGGCTGTTATCTTTCAGATCACTTGAAGATGATGGGATGAGCCCTATTTAGGTTAGAACTCGTGGGGTTTTATGGAGATTGATGGGTTCAAAGTTACTAACGCTTGAATGGTCGATGGTTTCTTCATGCAAGGATTGTGGGTGTTCCTTGTATTGCTGAAACGGCGATCTACGAGTGTCAACTCGCTTTGTTGATCCTGATGGTCGTTCACGTAAGCAGAAGGGTATCCTTCCTGGTGATAGATGAATGCTCAAAGTTGAACTAAGGTCGATATTGCTCAGAGTTGCCAAAGCAAGTTTATTAGATAAAAAATTGTAACTTGTGCAATTTCACAATAAAGATGTTTAAACCAAAAACACAAAACCCTAAGTCGACTTAGAAAGGAAAAGATAGAAAAGGAAAAACCAAAACCAAAACTCATTAGAACTAGGATAACTCCTAAACTCTTTTTATTCGTCTAGATAATAACAAACTGAAAGGTTGTATATTATTGACAACATGCGGGTTAAGGTTTATTTTAAAGCAAATAATCTATCAAATTAACCCTACAAATTACTCTTGCTAAGAGAGGTCTAATTGTAGTACTTAGGGATCGAATCCACAGTGAGAGGGGACACAAAAACATTTATGTATTCCTAATGGCTAAGCTAGGCAAGCTATAAATATTATTATAGGTTTATCCGAAAAGAAAATTGTCTAAATAAGTAAAGTTGATTTAAATATGAAAAAAAAGAAAGATAAATCTAGAGTTTCAGACAAGTGAATTATAGTGGATAGAATGCAGAGAATTATTAATATGATTGGACATTAATTAACTAGTGACCCCATCTTGTCCCAACTCTCGAATGCGGACAGAGGAGTAGACTGTCGATCGAAGGCTAACGCTGAGTGTCAATCGACGCTAATCAGACATAAAGTTTGTCCGCTAGGTCAACTAAGCCAGCTCTCGCATGTATCTAACAACCTAGCTCAATGTAATCAATTCTAGCACATAACTTACTCTCATAGTTGTCCATGTCCTAAGTTCAGGTTTCTAGATAGCTACTCTAAAACACAAGCATTAAACACAATTCCAAAGATTGATATTTCTTCATTCTAGCAATCATATTTTTGGGCTAATTCATCAATACCATTATGAACCCTAAATCTAACAAGAGAATTACTCAGACACGGTCATAGAAAACATGATAGACTGAATAATATAATGCATAGAATAAATAATGGGGTTCAAATACAAATCTCTGAAGGAGTTCAGATCTTCTTTCCTAAACTACTAAGAAAATTAAAAGCTGTAAATAATACTTTTTTGTCGTCTGTGTGTGTTCTGCCTAAACAGTGACAACACCTTTATAAACTAGGTCAAAACTTGTTCAAGGGCATTCTCTTAATTCTTCTTTACTTGGGCTTGAAGTCGGCCAATACTTCTGCGAGTAGGCTGTCGATCGACAGCAAGGATGCTCTGTCGATCGATGGTCATGCTTGACTTCGACTCGAACTTAGCTGATCATGAACAGCTACTAGATTCTCCTCTGAATGCTCAAAACGTACCTTGACCTGTAAAGACTCTAAAACACTGTCCAAGCATACACAGTAGATTCCAAATAGGGTCTAAATGATGATCTAGAACTTGTAAATAACAAGGTATATCAACTCCTCAAGGCTTAACATGTTGCTTGTCATCAAGTAAAACAAAGGTAACATGTGAAAGAGGCTTGAAAAGCGGGGACTCACATAATAAATAAGTATAACTATCACCTCTATTATATTGAAACCACATCAGATAATGCTAATCGAAGAGAAACTTTATATCGCATATCCTCGTATAGCAACCAAATTCATTCTACCAGGAACTCAACAAATACTAATTTGACTCACCCCTCTAGTGATCTCATTTCTTTGCATAAAAATAAAGTGCAGGCTTTACTTTGGGAGTATCAATCAAAGGACACATGGACTCAACTCTTACAAATTTGTATATATAGGTATAAAGTCTTTCATGATCCCTTTCTTCCCTCTCCTCTCTCTGAATCTTCTTAGATCTCAAATTCAATGGAAAATGATGCTGATACAGTTGCCATCTCATTTTTGATTTTTTTTTTAAAAAATTGTAGGCGAATAGTGGGGTCATTGGTAATGTACCTACCCCTCACTTCCAATAATGTGTGATCATTCCTTTGAATTAGAACAGTGGGGTCATCGATAATTTACCCACCCCTCTGCATCTCAGGAAATCATCTCAATAATTTCTCTATAAATCCTGAAGAGAGAGAGAGAGAGAGAGAGAGAGAGAGAGAGAGAAGGGAAATAATATATACACAGACTAATACCTTACAAACTTGCAGAAGGAATCAGATCTGATGTATACCAAGCCCCAAAGCAAGCAAAGTAGTCATTATTAGGTTGGAGATCAGCTTTGGTTCCTTCAAACTTTCCTAGTAAGTTTGATCCAGTGGCGGGATGATCAACTTTGGTATCTCTAGTAATTTCTGCACATGTCTAAGAATGATGCTATAGTGTGGCTAGTCAATGAATAAGTTCTGATCATAATCCCCTTCTTGACTCTATAAAAACTATTTGAAAAACTTAATAAACAAAATCTCAAATTAGATAAAAGCATCAGTGAACTTCTCCCAGACTCAAATAACATTGTCCCCAATGATATCCCTTCAGGTTTGGTTAAGAAAATAAATCATAAGTAAAAGGTAGTGATAAATTCGAGGTTACCAAACTCCGTAAAGAGTGCCAACCAATGGTGGGTGTTGAGTGTCGACCAATGGTGGGTTTTGAGTGTCAACCGATTCTGAACTATCCAAGCCGTCAACTGATGGTGAGGTGATGGTGTTGACCGATGGTGGTTTTGAAATTTTCTACTTCTCCTTTGAAAACCTAAAGTAATTAAGAAAAAAACGTAATTAATAACTAAATAATTAAAAATAAAACTTACTAAACAATGGATTGCCTCCCAGTCAGCGGTTGGTTATAGTCTAAAGCTCAACCTTTGGACTTCTGGACTAGGAAGGTGGTTCATTGAACCATTGTGGAAAGCATGTATCCACATACTCCCTTCTCGTCTCAAACCATGCACTGATGAAGCCCCTCACGGCTTCTTTTGGTCTGGTTCTCTGGTTGTCCATTCTACTCTAATAAATCACCATTCTACTCATCCTTTCTTTGAGTGCTTGAATGCATCCCATCAACATGTTAAGCATGGTGTCTGTGGGCTCTGAAATATCCTCGAAACTATGGTAAATAATATCCCTCATCAAGTCTTGAGAAACGTAAACTCTATCAATCTTGTCTTGTAGTAACTTCTCTGTTACCAGCCCTTGCCTAAATGTTGTGTGATAACTGTCGATAGATGGCCAGGTGTTGCTGTCGGTTGATGCTGAACTGACTGCCCCAATCGATTGTCGTTGTCTGAAGTTATTCCATGATCCATTGGCCATAACGAGTATGTCTGCAATCTCTTCCTTGGATACATTGAGAATCCTTCCATCATTGCTCGTGCATATCCATATTGGTCCCTCATAATTCTAAACTCATCTGGTCTGAGATAACCATAATTGTCATCGTATCCTACCGGATTGTCGTCGATCGATGGTATTGAGTCACCGTGGATCGATGTTGCATTCCTGGTTCCATAGGATCCTCTGAAATTTCAGCCTCCTCTAGTGCAAAATCATGGTACTCGACTGCTTCTTCATCAAAGTAGAAAGCGTCGTATTCTGGGTTATTGTTCTCTAGTGCCATCTTACAGTATTGTCGTTCAATGTAGACTATGTCTTTTTGACCGTTGTTCTGATCTATGGCATGACCGTCGACCGATGTTAGTGGTTTAATATCGAATGTTGAAGGATGGGTTCCGTGCAGGTTATGGGTGTAACTCCCGTCGACCGATACCAAGGGTTGGGTATCGATCGATGTTGTGTCTGCAGTGATGCGCCCTTGGATAGCACACCAGGAAAAACAGACATGCATGGCTTGATCATGGGAACAGTAAAGATATATGTTAATTTTTTTGACTCACATATTCCAAACCATGAGGCTTCTACGCATGAAATCATTTGGATAATGTTCTCAACTCAGTTATGGAGCTCTTTGAAGAAGAATCAGATCAAACGGAGTTCAGATGTGGGAGTTATGTCATTTACAAATCAGGTGAACTTCACTTCTCGCGAATATAGACACGTGAGCATTCAAGTGAGCTGGACCGACACTACTTTGGAGCTGGATGAGCTAATTTACACTACTCTGGAGCTGAGGGAGCTAAGTGACAGTGAAGATGGACCTGGTTTAGCTCCTGGACGAAATGGGCCTTTTTTAGCCCAAAGAAAAGTCCATAAGAAGTTCAATATTGTTTTGTTTCTCTCCAAATTCAACCAGCCATTTTCGTAGTCCATTTCAAGCCCATTCTCATGAAGAATACCAAGATGGAGTCAACAAATAATTCATGGTCGTGGTCTGCATTAAGTTCTTCAAAGTCAAGTCAAAATTCAACATCTCGGTTCTACAAAAGTCATTAGTCAAGTCTTTGTTTCTATTTTTAATGCCTTGTTTTAAGCACATTCCTCTTTGGATGTCTACAACTTTTAATCCTATAAATAGGGCCTAAGAGCCACAAAATAAATCATTGAGTTTTCCCTTTTATTTGAGTTATCTCTTTGTTCTTTGCTTAGAACATTTCTGTTTCTTGTTGAGGTTATCTCCGAGTTAACAAACCTTCGTTCGTTGGACTTGTGCGTCACATCAAGCAACGACGAATCTCTGGTAGTATCAAGAGAGTTTTGGCCCCTCTTTTGTCACCCCTCGATCCATCAGTTCTCCCTTTTGGCGAGATCATATCCTTCAGACCGTTTAAGTGATCATGTCCAATCCTAGGATGTATCAAGTGGTATCAGAGCCACTCAATCGGTATCATCTATCCATTGTTCTCATCTACCATTTAAATTTCTTCAAACACTTCTTCTTCTTTCTATCTTGAATCTTGGCCCCTCATTACCATCCACTATATAAAAAAGATCAAAAGAAAAGAAAAAAAAATAGAGTACAAAAATCGAAAAGTTTGATTTGTGGTTTGGTGGTGGAAGAGAAAGCCTGCTGGCCGAGGAGAAATCCGGCCTTTGAGGAGGTTAAAACAGATTCAAAAACCATATTTCTTATCTTCCTATCTTATTTCATTGTTTGTTTGCTTGAAAAACTCATTGGGAAACTTGGATTGTCTTTCTTAGAACTTTGAGAATAAACTCTTGAGTGACCATCTAAATTCCTAGTGAAACACTTGAGTAGGAGAGATTAAACACTTGAGAGTGTGAGGATTATTTTTAAAATTTTGTGTTGAGAATTTTCATGTTAAGATGTTTGGACTTCAAAGGAGGAGTAGCAACGACAAATCTCAACAACAAGCTATCTCTAAATCTTCATCCCAAATTTGTTGAATATTTTTGATGAGTTTGTTCCTGTGAAGGAAAGGCCAACCCAAGGAAGAACACATAAGATGCCAAACAGGACGTGCAAGTAGCAGTTCAAAACGTCTAGAGATGAAGCTGATCAAAGGAGGTTTTTTGTCGGTTTGATGTCCAAGAGATCTGTGAAAACTTTGAGAAAGAGATGATGAAAGCACTTAAGGACGTCAGCAAGAGCCACAAGAAGAGCATAACCACACGTGCACCTGTAGCTGAACCATCAATATTCGTCAGTAAAGAACCCAAAGGTAAATATGAAACAACTCTGAAGAGCTAAAAGATTTTTCAAATTATTTACCCATTTTTGATGAATATGATGAAGAGCTTTTGGAACGTTTGATCATTTGTGAGGATGAATGTGATCTTCCTTCTCCAAAATCTGATCTTATGTTTGATGACGAAGAGACTAAGGGACTAACCTGTTTTGAACCGGAGTATCTGAGTAGTCTTGTTCTAGTTTCACAGGATTTTGAGGAAGAGCCATTCGACTACCCACATCCAGGACCGCTTCTTAGCACTAGGATAAATTTGAACAATGATCTAGGTCCCACATTTGATGAGGAAGATGAACTTGGTCCAATCTTTGATGAGGAAGCACCAATCATAACATCCATCAAAATGGAGAATCATCATTGCTTTGATCCAGGCACAACTCTTACGCCTTTGTCAACAAACATTCAAGAGCACTGTGAGGAACTTGATTTGATTAATTTTCTTCTTGAAATGTTTGTTAAGATCAGTTTTCAAGATGTGAAACGTTTTGGTTTTGACAAAGTAAAAGAATTTTGTGTTTCAAACTCAGTTTTCGAAAACATGAATAACTCTTTTAAGATGTTTGAACCTGATAAACTTTCTGATCAAAAACGTTTTCAATTTGGAAATGACATCAATTCTAATCTTGTTTTGAGTTTTGATCAGTTTTTGAAACATAGCAAAGGTCTTGATCATCATGAAAAGTCATTACAGCTTGATTTGCAACAACTGGTTTTCTGTGCTAGAAAATCGTTTGATTCATTTGTCTTCAAAGAAACTGACTTTAATCTGAGTTCTTATAGACATGCACGGATCACTGGTAATTTGTTTGAATCCACTTGTGCCTTGGACGAATTTATGGTTAAGACTTTGCTGGCACAGAAATCACCTAGAGTTAAATTCGATTTTTGTGAATCTGTTTTGAAGCTTGATATTTTGTGTGTTGAAACTGATAGACCTTGGCATGTGTTGATATCATTGCTTGATAATTGTAATGTTGTGAGCTTTGACGTTATTTTGGTTTACAACACATTCTTTGAAAAACATATTGAGCTTTTGTTAAGTGTTCCTCAATCTGAACTTACTCTTTTGTGTTCTGGTTTTGAGAAAGATAGACTCGTTTTGAGGATGCTCAATACTATTTCATGCCTTGATACCATTCTGGTCTGTAATGTTTAATTTGATGTGCATTTTGAAAGGCTGAAATGTGTTCTACATGTTCTTGGGAAAGACACTTTGATATCTGATTTGAACAAGCACATGTCTTGCATATATGATCCTTGTATTTTAATGTTTGTTTTGAGTGTCCAGGATAAACATGTTCAGCTTCAGAAAATTAAAAGCATTTCCCGTGCTCATCAGCCTGAGATTTGGAGATGCATGTACTTGAGGGATGGAGCAGATCATGGTTGTAGGCGTGATGATCACAGAAGTTCCCAACGGCCTAGAAAGCTTGATAATTGGTTCAGGTTATTCTCAACACTTCAGGACCTAAAGGAGAGCTACAGCAAGAGCACACACACGTCCCCATTCTCAAGAACTGAAGCAGTGATCCAAAAGCCAATTAATTCTAAGAAGAAACTGGCTAGACAAAAGACAGACCAACTTTCATCACTTAGCCAAGAAACCAAAAGTAATTCTAAAACTTGTAGTTTTATTTTTGCTGATGAATCTGTTAAATATCATGGCAGAAATCAAATCACCAAGGACGTGCCCATGGAGCTTAAGAATGTCATTTTAGCTCCCTAGCATCCATTGGAAGCACTACAAGATGAGCAACACTTGAGCAAGAAGAAGGATCCGGCTGATATCCAAACCGTGGAGCAACAAACCTTTCTTAGAATTACCTTGATAGCTAAATGTTCTCTTCTTTCTTCTCATACTGATGTTGTGCTTGAAATAAACAGACTTGTGATGTATTTAACCATCTTGAACCGATACAGCCGAGTAGTCTAGTTTCTTTCTCACAGGGATTGAAAGAAAACCCAACAAAAGAGGCACCAAAGGAGTTCACCACCAAGAAGCTATTGGAGTCGGTGGCAAGACTTGAACCTAGGGCGTTTTCACAGCCAACTCCTTGTGGAAGCCTTAAGCACTTTGTTTTGAAAGTACATGATAAGCATGTTCAAATCCCAAAGGAGCAAGCACAAGAGATCAAAAAAGGTCTTATGTCTCAGGAACATGGAACTGGAAGTACTTGAGGAAAGCAAGTTCAAAACTCCAAGGAAGTTTTTGTCCAAAATTTTTCTTCATTGAATTTTACATGATTGTAAAATTCGGTTTGTCTGAGTCAATTTGTTTTGATTCAGGTAAAATGGATTTTAGGTCAAATCCTTTTCAAGAGGGAGGGAATGATGCACCCTTGGATAGCACACCGGGCAAAACAAACATGCATGGCTTGATCATGGGACGTAGTAAATATATATGTTAATTGTTTGACTCACATCTTCCAAACCACGAGGCTTCTACGCATAAAATCCCTTGGATAATGTTCTCAACTCAATTATGGAGCTCCTTGAAGAAGAATCAGATCAAACGGAATTCATCTGTGGGAGTTATGTCATTTACAAATTAGGTGAACTTAAGTTCTCGCGAATATAGACATGTGAGCATTCAAGTGAGCTGGACCGACACTACTTTGGAGCTGGATGAGCTAATTAACACTACTTTGGAGCTGAGTGAGTTAAGTGACACTGAAGATGGAGCTGGTTTATCTCCTGGACAAAATGGGCCTTTTTCAGCCCAAAGAAAAGCTCATAAGAAGTTCCATATTGTTTTGTTTCTCTCCAAATTCAACCAGCCCTTTCCGTAGTCCATTTAAAGCCCATTCTCATCAAGAATACCAAGAGGGAGTCAACAAATAATTCATGGTCGTGGTCTGCATTGAGTTCTTCAAAGTCAAGTCCAAATTCAACATCTCGGTTCTACAAAAGTCTTTAGTTAAGTCTTTGTTTCTATTTTCTATGCCTTGTTTTACGAACATTCTTCTTTGGATTTCTACAACTTGTAATACTATAAATAGGGCCTAAGAGCCACAAAATAAATCATTGAGTTTTCCCATTTTATTTGAGTTTATCTCTTTGTTCTTTGCTTAGAACATTTCTGTTTCTTGGTGAGGTTATCTTCGAGTAAACAAACCTTCGTCCGTTGGACTTGTGCTTCACATCAAGCAACGATGAATATCTGGTAGTATCAAGAGAGTTTCTGCCCCTCTTGTGTCACCCCTCAATCCATCAGTTCTCCCTTTTGGCGAAATCATATCATTCAGACCGTTTGAGTGATTATGTCCAATCCTAGGACGTATCATGCAGGCTCCTCATCTTGATCATAATTGCAGACGTATGTAGCAATTAAGCCTGTATCATCATCCAATTCTATCAGAGTAGCCTTGTTCTTGATTTTAACATGTTCTTAAAAGGTGTTTGGATCAATCAAGGATAGATACAACATGTTTGTCTTCATGTCGCAGATAGCTCCCACTTTGGCCATGAATGCCCTCCCAAGGAGTAAGAAGAGTTCCAGTCAATCTTTATATCCATCACATGGAAGTCTATTGGGACTAAGGCGTTGCGAATCTGCATTGGGACGTCTCTGGCCATCCCTCCTGAATTCACTTTGGAGCAATCCACAAAGGTGAATGAATGACTAGAAGGCTTCACTTTCAGGCTCAGCTTCTCTGCCATAACTCTAGGCATGATGCTGACTGATGATCTAGTATCGCGGAGGGCATTGGGATACTCGTGAACTTTGACAAAACATGAATCATAAGTTTCTCAGAGTCACTTTTCTTCTTGAGAGTGGTCCTCTACTTCAGCTTCTCTCTGAGGTCATTGATCATGTGCTCTATGTCATTTTCTGTTTCCTTTGATTACATGAAAAAACATCCACAATCTATGAGTATAGTACGCTTCATCAAATTGAGTATCTAAAGGAATTTTAAAAACTCTTTTGGCAAATCCATCCATCTTTTTTCAGTTGCTTCTCTGCGAAGATGTTTAGGAAGTCGAAGTCGAAATAAAACAGGACTTGCGAATGATGGGGTGGTCAATGGGACCACAAGGCAAGAGAATCAGGAGACCGAACTGTCTCTGAAGGAGGTTCTGGAGGCCATGAAGCTAAATCAAATGGATGATGTGACTCATGTGGTCACATCACTAGTGAACTCATATGTGGGTCAGATAACACCAACTTCTACGGCTATGCCCATATCTAATGGTCAGCTCCGAGAGACTGTCGAAGTGGTCGTGATTCAACCAGCTAAGGTTGAAAGGAAGGTCGATTACCTAAGTGTTTTGGAGCACATATCCCGACTGGGAACCAAACACTTCTCAAGTAGCATCGATCCTAAGAGTCGGTTGGTCCGTAACTTCAAATCTATTCCTCGGGGACTATCGAAAGGATATTGTAGTCCACTTGCTGGAAGGGGATATGCATAACTGGTGGCTAGCTTTAGATAAGCGCCCCAACAGGAACATTAAAGACTTTCCGGATTTTGAAGTTGAGTTAAACCTGAAGTACTTCCCTACTGAGGCATGGGACAGGTTGGAGACTAAGCTCTTTGATCTAACCTAGAGCCGCAGGACAGTAAAGGAGTACGAGGAAGAGTTCAACCGATTTAGGCGGTTTGTGGGAAGGGAACTCGAGGACGAGGCATTACAGGTTCATTTGTGGTTTTCGAGTGGAATTGAGGTCCCACTACTCGATTCGACTTTTCACTTTGTGTCTGAGTTGGTAGAGAGGATAGGGATGTTGGAAACCAAACTCGCCGAGGAGACTACACTAAGGTCACGTGCACAGTATACCCAAAAAAGCAACACCAACGATCTCAAGAGGAAATGGGACCAGGTCGATGGGGTAAACCTTTGAAAGGTCGATCAGTGTGCCGAAAGTGTGGTAAGTCTCATTTCAGTGAGCGTTAGAGATCCATGGGAGCTTGCATCCGATGCGGTAGCAAAGAGCATGTGATCTGTGACTGCCCTCGACTTGGGAACAGTCTGAACGAATCATCTGGAGGAGGCCCAAGAACTTTTTCCGATGTGGTAAGGTGGAACATTCCTCATAGAAATGCCCACGACCACCATCAGGACAAGGAATGGGTCGAGGGGATGTTGGGAGATTGAACCCTAGAAAGGGTCTCACTACAACACCACGAGTGTATGAGCTGTCCAAGGGCGACAGGGAGGAAGGAAACTTCAGAGCAATTACTGGTAAAATTATGAACTTATATTTTTAAATATAAAAGCATTGCATGATATGGAACCTAGAAATTGATGGTGTGAAAACACATGTGTTTTTTGACACCAAGGCTACACATAGTTTTGTGAGTCCTGAGATGATCGGAAAGGGAATGTTCCAAATGGGAACAAAAGAGTTTGGCAGTATAGTGAATGCGGATAGAGGCCAAGAGATGCGTTCACTATGACTGGTCGAGAACGTTTATGTGATAATTGTGGGCAGGAATAAACTTGTTGATCTGATAGTAGTCCTCCTAAGGAATCACGAAGTCATCTTAGGTATGGACTGGTTTGGAATGTATCGGGCTACCTTAGACTGCCACCGAGGGTGTGTATGGTTTAAGGGCGGCCAGGAAATGATCAAATTCCAAAGGATAAAGGCGACACCTGGAGTAGTGGTAGCTTTAGCAGTCCGTGCGGAAAGGATGTTAGAACAGGGATGTGAGGCGTATCTAGCCATAATCGCCACTAGGGAGGTTGTAGGGGGTGGTAACCTGAATGGGATTCCGCTGGTCGGAAAGTTTGAGGAAGTGTTTCAGACACCTAAGGGCTTAACTCTCGACAGCTCTGATCCATTTACAATAGAACTAAAACCAGGGACGGCCCCGTTGTCCAAAAGTCTGTACAGCATGGCTCCTGCCGAGATGGCCGAGCTTAAAAGGCAACTAGAAGAATTGCTAGATAAAGGATTTATACGTCCAAGTAGTTCGCCGTGTGGATCACCAGTCCTCTTTGTGAAAAAAGAAGGATGGTAGCTTCAGACTGTGCATAGACTATCGAGGCTTGAACAGGGTGACTGTGAAAAACAAGTACATGTTACCTCAGATAGATGAGTTATTGGGTTAGCTCAGAGAAGCAAAGTGGTTTTCCTAAATCGATCTGGCTTCAGGGTATCACCAGATCCCTATTGAGCCCAAAGACTTGAGAAAAACAGCATTTAGGACGAGGTATGGCCACTACGAGTTTGTGGTTATGCCATTCGGTTTGACCAATGCACCTGCTGCATTCATGAAAATGATGAACAACATTTTATGGATTTCTTGGACGAATCTGTAATCATATTTATTGATGACATACTAGTGTAATCTAAGGACAAGGAATCTCATGAGAAACATTTGAGAGCCATGTTGGAACGATTGCGGGAACATAAGCTTTATGCTAAACTCAACAAGTGCAGTTTTTGGAAAAAGAGCATAGGTTTTCTTGGACACATCGTATACGGCTAGAGTGTCTCAGTTGATCCAGAAATGATCAAGGCCATACGTGGATGTAGTTCGTAGCTGATTGTGATGTGGACATTGCCTATCACCCAGGAAAGGCTAACCTTGTGGCGGATGCCTCGATCTGGAGGAGAGCAGATGTATCAGCAGAACGCAAAGCGGATGATCTGGAAAGAATGGCTCGTGCTTTACATTTAAATTCATTAACTGGTAGGTTTGGAAGCGGTAAACAAGGCTGACCTACTCACTATAATTCGGATAGCCCAAGGGCTGGACGAGAATCTGAAAAAGGTTTCCTTAAACGACCAGACGGAGTACCAAACCGCAAGCAATGGTACCATCTTGGTCAATGGGCGGGTGAGTGTACCTAATGATAAAAGTCTTAACGAGGAGATTATGAAGGAAGCTCATAAATCCTAGTTTGCAGTGCATCGTGGTGCTACCAATATGTACCACAATCTTAAGAGATACTATCATTGAAACGTATGAAGGCTGATGTGGCCGAATGGATGGCTATGTGTCCAACTTGTCAAATCATTAAGGCCGAGCATCAGGTTCCGAGTGGGTTACTACAAAGTTTACCAAATCCAAATGGAAGTGGGACCACATCACAATGGACTTTGTGACTGAGTTTCCCACGACCAGAAACAGGAAGGATGTGGTTTGGGTAGTTGTAGATCGACTGACCAAATCAGCACATTTTCTTGCCATCAAGAAGATTGATGGTGTGGACAAGATCGTACGTAAGTACATAGATGAGATTGTTTTGTAATGTGTTCCGGCAAGCATTGTCTCAGATAGGAATTCAAGATTTACTTCTTATTTCTGAAAAGCTTTTCAAAAGGCCCTAGGAACGAGAGTAAATATGAGTACAACCTATTCCACAGACAGATGGTCAGTCGGAACGTACCATCCAAACATTGGAGGATATGTTGCCAGCATGTGTCTTGGACTGGGTTGATTCCTGGGAAAGACATTTACCTTTAGTGGAGCTTGCTTACAACAATAGTTTCCATTCGAGCATAGGCATGTCGCCATATGAAGCTTTATATGGGCGGCCATGTGGGACACCTCTATGCTGGACCCAAGTGGGGAAGCGCAGCATGTTGGGTCCGGATATCGTGGAAGAAACCACTAAAAAGATCAAGTTTGTTCGGGAAAAGATGAGGGAGACACATGATTGACATAAGAACTACGCAGATTGAAGAAGAAAAGATCTGGAGTTTGAAGTCGGTAACATGGTGTATCTCAAGATGATTACCTTCAAAGGTAGGGTACGAGTTTTTGGAACAAGAAAACTAGACCCAAGGTACCTAGGTCCATTTAGGGTCACAGAAAGAGTGGGTAACGTGGCATACAGGTTTTATTTGCCATCCAAAATGGAAGCATTCCATAACGTGTTCCATGTTTTCTAAGCTCCAGAAATGCCTAACGAACCAAGACATAGTTGTACCAGAATTTTCTACTTATCTTGGTAAGACTTGACCTTAGAAGCAAGGTTAGTTCGAATTGTAGAAAGGATGGAAAAACAACGAGAAAGAAAACTACTCAGATGGTCAAAGTGATTTGGGATTGTAATGGAAGATAGGAAACGATTTGGGAAACCGAAGCCAGAATGAAGGCCGACTTTCATAAGATGTTTGATCAATTTCTAGACAAGGAAACACTTGGTTCGGATTTGAGGACGAATCCATTGCAAGTGGGGGGGGGACTTCTCACATCCCCAAATTATGGATAAGGTCATCCGGACCAGCCATGGGTCGAGGAAACAAACCATTCAGGTCATATGAACTAAATACAAGTGTTCCATGGTCTAAATGGGTGGTTAAGGGCATTAGAAAGACTAAAAATAAACGAAGTACAGAAGGGTACAAGGTTAGGCCAGCTGGACGAGTCATACGACAGCTCGGTATTGAGTGCAAGAAGCTTGATCAGCTGGACGCATCTGGACTTAGCTCGGGCTAGCTCACACTGAGTACGGTCAGCTTCATGAGCTAGATCACTAGCTCACTCAACTGGACCAGCTGGGAGTCAGATCATCTCAGCTGAACAGAGTGTTAAGGTCTCGGGCAGATGGACCAGTCCGGGCCGTAGTTGGGTCAGCAGGTTGGTTCATGTAGTCCAGCCATTGAGCCAATAGGTTAGGAAGTCCATAGCTCTTTCCAAGGCCTGGAGGAAGGGTTCATGCCCATCTAGGACATCCTAGAGGGCATTTATAGGCGAATGGATGTGAGTGGTGGAAGTTATGGCCGAAGGGATACGATGGGACCAAAAGGTGCCCATTCGCCCATTAAATGGTGTCTCCTTGGACAAGGCAGTGACCCACGCCTTATTCTATAAATAGAGGACCCTGGGCAAAAAGATAGACATCAGTTTCATAAGAATAACACATGGAGAAAGGCGAGAGAGAGAGAAATTGATTATACAAGGTAGATATTGTCTTGGTTAAGCAACGACGAGATTAAGATCATTTGTTGAAAGGCAAGGCCGACCAGAATGGGGCCCAAAGTAAAGAGAAAGAGTTGGATAAGGTCTCCAAAACTCCAAAATGTGCAATCAAGGTTAGTGACATAACCATCGTTTCATAATAAAGAAAATTGTATGGTCCGATGTGGTCTAAGACCATGTGCGAATTGATTATGTCTAGTTCTCTTTACCTTTAATTGATTATTTCTTCTTCTTCTTCTTCTTCTTCTTCTTCTTATACTCTTTGTTGCGGATTGAATATGTGAGGATTGATGTCGGACTTGACTTGGTTAAGTCGAAGTCATGGACGTGTACAGTCTTACTCACGAATCAAGGCCATGGGCTGGATTTGCTATGTGTTTTCGAAAGAAGACTTTCCAGTGGTTACTTTGGTCTGTGGGGGTGGTTGGATGAATAAATAAGTACCAAGGGGATTTTTATGCAGGAACAGGGTTACGGTTCAAACAAGGGAACCAACCAGTCTGTGTACTTAGCCGTGTGATCGATGCGGATCATGGGCATTTTGGTTTATGGTTTATGATTCAGGTGTAATGCGGTTGTACTTGGAATGGTTTCCAAGTTATGGCCGAATGTTATACATAATATTGGATATAGTTTTATGTATTTAGGCATATGAACGGCACCATGCTTTGCTAGATCATTGATAGGATATCGGTTCAAGTCTTAATGTTTGATGATACGTGATTTCAAGAACTGGGGCTGATGGTGATGAACCCAAGGAGCCATGAAGACTCAATCAGCGAGAAGTTGTGTGATGTTTGGGTAAATCGTCTTATGAATGAACTTATAGTAGTCTATAGTGCAAACTGATTTATTTTATGTAACAAATCTCATTTCTCTTTATTAATACAAATCGCTTTACCCATTGATATGCTTGTTGTCTGGATTTTTCAATTACACATTGACAATGAAAATGACTAAGTAAAATATATATAAGACTGGAATATGAATCAAATACAAAGTAACGGTCTAAGTGTAAAGCTGCGGGTCTATGTTGGTCTTGAACCTCATGATCGTGTCTTACATTTAATGACAAGAGGATGAGCTACTCGTACATAAGACTACAACCCGGTTAAATGAGAGGAGAGGAAAAGAGAGAAAATTTAGTGATATATAATTGCAAGGAGAAGCAACATGAGTATCTTCCTCGCAACTATTTTCAAGGAGGAAGCCTCCTCACTGTTACTAAGAAAAAGAAGGCTGGAGAGCTTCTACTCACTGATATTTAAGAGAAAGAAGATGTGAGAGTATCTTGCTCACAACTAATTGCGATCAAGAAAACATCGCTTATGCCTGTCATCCGAGAACGCCAAATTCATATGTAACGCCTCAATCACTCACTGCTATTGGACCTCCCAAGTCTACTTAATCGGCATGTGGATCCCACTCTGTGTTGCGGGCGGTGCACTAATATTACAGAGTCTCAAAATAACTTTCTACTGCCCTGCAATAAGAACATGATCTTTTCATGTGTTTTGGCCTCACACACATAATATCGTGAACCACTTTCCAGTAATCTAAAATCAGTGACCAACAAATCAGCACTACAAGAAAAAGAGTATATTCTGACAAACTTTCCGACCGTTATTTCTTCTGTTGGAAATTTATGACGACTTTCCAATAGAATATTAAAAATAAAAAAATCGTCGAAAATTCGTCAAAATTTTCCAACCGACTTTTTCCATCGAATATCCTCATTTTTCCATTACCATATCTACTCTTTGTGCTGTCATCAGATCTACTCTTTGTGCTGTCACCAGATCTACTTCTCCAGCGTTACGGCTGGTGGGAGATGCAGCTGTCGGCGGTGGCATTGTTCTTACACGGAGCTTCGATGTCGGCATTAGATATAGACCGTACAAGCATCTCCAGTCACAGATCTGGATTGGAGACAAGCTGGAGTAGTGACTAACTGGAATGGAAGTAGAGGAGAGAAGATACGAAAGTGGGAGTATCCTGACCAGGTATAGTTTCATCTTCGTAAAGAAGAGGACAGAAGATAAAGAACAGACGGACACGGAGAGAAGAAGTGAACGAATAGAAGATTTTCCTCAAATAGTGTCGGTTTGGCCAAATTAAGCAAATATGGTCTATCTTTAGGCCTGATTGGGATCCGCCTGATTCAGTGTGTTCTGGGGCTTCTTGGGGATCCTGGTTAAGTTGGAAGTGACTCTGAATCTTTTTAGCTTTGATGGCTGGGTCGTTGATGAGATATGGCTCCAAGTGTGAATGAGTACCGATAAGGAAAGTTGTTGTTAATGTGGATCTTCTTGATCTTGTGGTTGCTGGTGCATGGAACGGACTAGTCTGACTCTTCTGGATCATTGTAAGAGCCTCCTGAATTCCGAGATTGATCTCCTGGCCGCAAATGTTTGGTTTGAAGCTGATTGAACCGGTTAGCTTCTGATTGAGGTAAGTGTAGAACTGGTTTGGCCGGTTATGGAGATTGGATCATTTGTGGCCATTTTTCCTCATTATGGTCTTGTTGGTTGGTAACACTTCCTCATTAGTCTTGAAACAACTTCTAAACTAGGATACTCGCAGATGGATAGGCGGAGAATCTTTGGTTTGTAAAATTAATATCTTCCTGGTCCGAGTAGATTTGAAGATGATTCCAATTGGATTTGACTTCTTGTTAAGTGTGTAATCCATTAAATTAGTTTCAAGTCAAAATTCCTTCTGGTTGGTTAGATACACCGTTCTGGATGAACACATATCTTGGTTGGTGCCATGGCTGGTTGGGCAGGGCATTGGGTTGACCTCCGGTTCAGCTACTTGTTTGATGGCCTCATCGTATCCTCTCCCTTGAAAAAGTTTCGATCTCAAAACTGGATAACCAGCACCAAGACAGAGCAAGACAGATTTCATTCTCTTTGAGATTCTAGGGCCTTACCTTGGTATTTTGTCTTTTGATCTTTGGTGCCAAATCTGGTGGCTCTCCTTTGAGTAGAAAGGACAGGACTAGTCCTCTATATTGATCTGTTCCTCTGGTGGTTGTTGTGTGATCTTTTGGGTTGTCTGTAAGCAAGAAGTTTCTGATGGTAGCTCCTTGTTTACCTTTGGCATCTAAACACTTTGTGATCTCCTTGTGTTAATCATCAATGTGATATTTAGCCTCGTTCCTGAAATAAATTCAACACCTTTGGCAGGAAACAAGTGAATGATATATGGGTTTGAAAACTTCTAAATATGAGAAGTAAAGTTCAGATTTACCAAAATTGTTTCAGCTAGTTGAAGGATGGTTTGCTCTTTGGTAGCTTGTTTGCTCTTGAGGATACTTGTACATTCAATGTTTTGTGGACAAGTCAAAAGTTGTCCCTGGTTCTTTTTACAACATTCACCATGGCTTGGTTGTCCATCATCTTATCTTGCTCCTTGAGTTGGTAATGTTGATGGAATTTGCAAGCTTGGTGCCAAAGTTTAAACTTTGGTTTTTTTCTCCTTTCTTAAGAACTACGTCGGCCTTCTTTCTCCCAGATGTAAAGTACCCTTTGAATATGGAAATGTCTCTGTTACATTTATGAACTGGTGTGAGCTTGGCCTTGAACCATTTTTTCTTGGTAATTCTCTTCTCTACAACCGTTTCTTTCTTTTGTGGGTTGTGATGGTGGTTTGCTTGCTTGCTTCCAGCCTTATAGCTTGGGATTGAGGTTGGTGTATAGCTTGAGTGAGAAACACTCATTTGAAACTTATATTCTTGATCTGAATTTTTCTTCACAAACTCCTCAAACATCTCGAGTTTGAAACTGTCCCAAGTATGATCCAGTTCATTTTAGTACCATTGAGTCTATTAGTGGCATATGACAGCTTCTCCTCTTCTGGAATGTGGTGCTTCTGGAATAAGGTTTCCAAGTCGTCCTCCCATTTTAGATAGGCTTTGCTTCTTTGGCCATAACCTGAAAATTGTATGGAGTGTAACTCAAGCTCGATAACATTTATTCTAGCTTCACTTTCAACTTCTTCCTCTTCATCCAAGAAACGTTATTTCTTCCAGCCTCACTTATGGCTTCCTACTCTTCAGGCCTGCCTAGATCATCTCCATGGATCTCAGCCTCATCGGTGGACTGCCTTGCTTCATCATCACTGATTTGAGAATCAGTTTCCACATACCATGATCCAAAATCTCGGTAAGGCTTCATAGACAATGTTTGTCTTTCCTCATGAACAGATAAGGGCTCTCTACACCATGACCTTCCTTCCATGTCTTGATCAGAATCAGGTCTTTGATTTATCTCCTCATGCCCTGAGTTATCATCAATGGCATCTTTTGGCTCAAACTCTTGGTTCAAAGTCTCTCCATCATCTTCATCAGTTTCTCCTAAACTGATATGAGAGTTGGTGTCTTCACACCACCTCCTTCTTTATCCTCCCATGATTCCTCTTTAACGTCCAGTTGGAACTGAGTATCTTCACCAGCTTCATGCTCCGATTTTTCTGATTTTTCTAGACTGTTTTCATCTCCAGCCTCTTCCTGCCATGAACCACTCTCATAACCTTGTTCTAGGCCAGCTTCAATTTTAGACCAGTCAGTGTAATGGCTGTAACCGTGATAGGGGTCTGGTGGTACTGGTTCAGGATCTCCTTCATAAGGCTCCTCATCAAAATCAGTATTGGAGAAATGGGACCATTATTCATCCCAATAACTACTTTTTTCGTCAACCATGGACTGGACCTCTGGCCAAGGATCTTCTTCCTCCATTTAGTATCTGAAAGTAACACACACATATAGTAGTCAAAAGCTTTTATGGACAACAGTCGAATATTGATGCAAATAAAATATCAAAATGCCTTGAACCGACTTTTTTACAACTATGATGCAAATTATTATTTTTTTTTTTGAATGCACAATGGTATGCAAGAATGAAATCTGAATATATTGAATATGCAGGCAAAAATCAAAAATAAATGGAAAGCAACAAATTCAATGACAATACACACACACACACACACACATATATATATATATATATATATGTTGTTGAATGTTCTTAGAATGATATGCAAATAAAACAAGAATGGAAACAACTCTATATAATTAATGAAAACAAGACTAAATGGTTCTTTTTGTTAATGCACAATATATTATAGTATGCTATGCAGGAAAATATATATAAAATGTTACGCCTTTTTTTGTTTTTGGTTTTATGTTAAGGATGCAACAAAAAACGGGAAAAAATCAAAATAATAGATATGAAGATATGCAAAGTTCAATATGGAAAAGAGAATTTAGGTGAATGAATGCGAACATGAACTAATATTTTTCAAACAATTTTTGTGGATCAATACACCAAAACTCCTTCTCTTTCTTTTTTTCTTAAGAACACAAAAACAAAATGCAGAAATTAAAACTTGAAGCAAATGACACTTTTTATGGATTTTTGATTTTATATGTGAAAAATAAGCGAAGATGAAACTAAAAGATGATAGAGAGGATTTATATAAACTGAGTCAGGAGCTTTTAAATCTCTGATACCAAATGATATAGTCTCGGAAGCTAGAACGGTGAGATGGTCGATGAAATGGCGATGGTGGAGAAATCGGTAAAGATGAAGGTTGCTAATGGGTGAACTACTATCCCTTCACGTCCAAGATAACTTGAAACAAATGAAGAACATTAAGTTTATGAATAATTAAAATCAGAACATAAACTAAGAGATAAAGGATGGAATGATGGATGTATAGAAGGTAGAAGATGATCGATGATGATGATGATGGATAGCTGACGATTAACTCTCTCAATCCGTGGGTGCTGAATGACTCTCTCAATCTGTGATATCCAGGTTCCTAAATCACACAAGTACCTATGAACCACGAGCTCAGTAGACCTCTAATGCTTCTCACAACTTAGAATCTAAAGAACACTCAAAGAATACTCTTTGAAAAGAAAATATTTTGCATACTATTTTATTGATTGAAAGGTGAATCTAAATTGTACAAATGGGTCTTCTTATATAGATCACAAACTTAGACAGAGACCTAACGGTCATATGAAAAGAAAGGAAACAAAAATAAACAAAAGGCTGCAATGGTGTTGATCATGATCGAAATATAGCCATTGGAGAGATATTTTGGGGATTTTGTCTTGGCTTGAGTTTCTTTGAATCTGGACGGTTTAAGGGGATTGGAGTGGTTTCTGGGAACCTTCTGTATGGATTGGAGGGTGCTGAACTCGTGCATAAACTCAAGAGAAAAGAGTTGTTGGACATTAATGTCGGTTGTCTCCATATAAGGCTAGTTGGAGTGTAAGAGGATACTCCTAATCTTCTGGATTCTGGAACATGGTAGGAATAATAGGATACCTTCTGGATTATATAGAGTATCTCCTGGATTCCATGAATATTTTTGGGTCGAACCAAACTGAACGAATAGAAGATTTTCCTCAAATAATATCGGTTTGGCCAAATTAAGCAAACGAGGTCTATCTTTTGGCCTGATTGGGATCCGCCTGATCCAGTGTGTTCTGGTGAATCTTGGGGATCCTGGTTAATTTGGAAATGACCCCGAAACGTTGTATCTTTGATGGCTGCGTCGTTGATGAGTTATGGCTCCAAGTGTGAATGAGTCCCGAGTGGATCTTCCTAATCATGTGGTTGCTGGTGCATGGAACGGACTTATCTGACTCTTCTGTATCATTGGATGAGCCCCCTGAATTCATAGATTGATCTCATGGCCGCCAATGTTTGGTTTGAAGCTGATTGAAACAGTTAGCTTCCTTTTGAGGTAAGTGTAGAACTGGTTTGGCCGGTTCTGGAGATTGGATCAGAACTTCATAATTCCGTGACCAGTTTCCTCATTCTAGTCTCATTGGAAAGATAAGAGATCCATCTTGAAGTCCATGAGTTGTCTTGGGTCGTAAAACTTCTTCATTGGGCTTGAAAAACTACTAAACTAAGATACTCGCAGATAGATAGGCTGTAGAAGCTCCGGTTTGTAGAATTAATATCTTCCTGGTCCGATTATATTTGAAGATGATTCCAATTGGGGTTGACTCCTTGTTAAGCTTCTAATGCATTAAAATTAGTTTCATTTCAAATTCCTTCTGGTTGGTGAGATACGCCATTTTCACTGAACATATAACCTGTTGGTGACATGGCTGGTTGGGTAGGGAATTGGGTTGACCTCCGGTTCAGCTACTTGTTTGATGGCCTCATCGTACCCTCCCCCTTGAAAACATTTTGATCTCAAAACTGGATTACGAACACCAAGACAGAGCAAGTCAGGTTTCATTCTCTTTTGAGATTCTGGGGTCTTACCTTGATATTTTGTCGGTTTGATCTTTGGTGGCAAATCTGGTGGCTCTCCTTTGAGTAGGACGGACAGGAATACTCCTCTATATTGATTTTTACCTCTGGTTTTTTGTATGATCTTTTGGGTCGTCTGTAAGCAAGAAGTTTCTGATGGTAGCTCCTTGTTTACCTTTGGCATCTAAACACTTTGTGATTTCCTTGTGTTAATCATCAATGTGATATTTAGCCTCGTTCCTGAAATGAATTCAACACCTTTGGCAGGAACAAGTGAATGATATATGGGTTTTAAAACTTCTAAATATGAGAAGTAAAGTTCAGATTTACCCAAATTGTTTCAGCTAGTTGAAGTATGGTTTGCTCTTTGGTAGCTTGTTTGCTCTTGAGGATACTTGTACATTCAATGTTTTGTAGACAAGTCAAAAGTTGTCCCCGGTTCTCTTTAAAACATTCACCATGGCTTGGTCGTCCATCATCTTGTCTTGCTCCTTGAGTTGGTAATGCTGGTGGAATTTGCAAGCTTGGGCCAAAGTTTAAACTTTGGTTTCTTGTCTCCTTTCTTAAGAACTACTTCGGTCTTCTTTCTCCCAGCTCTAAAGTACCCTTTGAATATGGAAATGTCTCTGATACATTTATCAAATGTTGTGAGCTTGGTCGTGAACCATTTTGTTTCTTGGTAATTCTCTTCTCTACAACCGGTTCTTTCTTTTGTGGGTTATGATGGTGGTTTGCTTGCTTGTTTCCAGCCTTAAAGCTTGGAGTTGAGGTTGGAGTATAGCTTGCCTGAGAAACACTCCTTTGGAACTGATATTCATGATCTGGATTTTTCTTCACAAACTCCTGAAGCATCTCGAGTTTGAAATTATCCCAAGTATGAGCCGGTTCATTGTAGTACCATTGAGCATACTGCTCTTTTGCCCATCATGCATAGGCTTGGTCCAGTGATTCTCTTAGTGGCATATGAAAGATTCTCCCCTTCTGGAACGTGGTGCTTCTGGAACAAGTTTTCCAAGGAGTCATCCCACTTTACATAGGCTTTGCTTCTTTGGCCATAACCTGAAAATTGTATGGAGTGTAGCTCAAGCCCGATAACATTTCTTCCGGCGTCACTTTCAACTTCTTCCTCTTCAGCCAAGACACGTTGGGATTCATTAACATTTCTTCCAGCCTCACTTAAGGCTTCCTCCTCTTCAGGAACGCCTAGATCATCTCCATGGGTCTGACCTTCATCGGTGTACTGCCTTGCTTCATCATCACTGATTTGAGAATCAGTTTCCTCATACCATGATCCAAAATCTCCGTAAGGTTTCATATACAATGTTTGTCTTTCCTCGTGAGAAAATAAGGGCTCTCTACACCATGAATTTCCTTCCATGTCTTGATCAGAATCAAGTCTCTGGTTTATCTCCTCACGCCCTGATTTATCATCAAAGGCATCTTCTGGTTCAGCCTCTTGGTTCAAAGTCTCTTCATCATCTTCATCAGTTTCTCCTAAACTGGTATGAGAGTTGGTATCTTCACACCACGGCCTGCTTTCTTGGCTAGTTTCAATGGGTTTTATCCTTCCATGAGTCGTCTTTGACGTCCAGTTGAACTGAGTATCCTCACCAGCTTCATGTTTTTGATTTTCTAGATTGTTTTCATCTCCAGCTTCTTCCTACCATGACCCACTCTCATAACCTTCTTCTAAGTCAGATTCTCTTCTAGACCAATCAGTGTAATAGTTGTAACCGTAATAGGGGTCTGGTGGTATTGGCTCGGGATCTCCTTCATAAGGATCCTCTTCAAAATCAGTATTGGAGAAATAGGACCATTGATCATCCCAATAGCTACTTTCTTTGTCAACCATGGACTGGATCTCTGGCCAAAGATCTTCTTCCTCCATTTAGTATCTAAAAGGAACACACAAAATTATAGTAGTCAAAAGATTTTATGGACAATGGTCAAATTTTTATGCAAATAAAATATCAAAACGCCTGGAACCGACTTTTCTACAACTATGATGCAAATTATATTTATTTTGTTTTTTGAATGCACAATGGTATGCAAGAATTGAAGTTGAATATATGGAATATGCAAGCTAGAATCTAAAAAAATGGTAAGTAACAAATGCAATGACAATATATATATATATATATGTAGTAGGTAACAAATGCAATGACAATATATATATATATATATATATATATATATATATATATATATATATATATGAATGTTCTTAGAATGATATGCAAATAAAACAAGAATGGAAACAACTCTATAAAATTAATGCAAACAAGACTAAATGATTCTTTTTTTTTAATGCACAATATTATATGGTATGGTATGCACGAATATATATATAAAATGTTATGCTTTTTTGGTTTTATGTTAAGGATGCAACAAAAATGGGGGAAAAATCAAAATGATAGATATGAGGATATGCAAAGTTAAATATGGAAAAGAAAATCTGGGTGAGTGAATGCAAACATGAACTAATATATTTCAAGCAATTTCGTGGGTCAATACAACTAAACTCCTTCTCTTTCTTTTTCTTTTCTTAAGAACAAAAAAAATCAAATGCAGAAATTAAAACTTGAAGCAAATAATATTTTTTATGGACTTTTTATCTTATAAGTGAAAACTAAGCAATAATGAAACTAAAATATGATAGAGACGATTTATATAACCTGTGCCAGGAGCTTTTAAAGCTCTGACACCAAATGATATAGCCCCGGAAGTTAGAATGGTTGAGATGGTCGACGAAATGGCGACTGTGGAGAAATCAGTAAAGATGAAGGTGGCTGATGGGTGAACTAATATCCCTTCACGGCCAAGATAACCTGAAACAAAGGAATAACAGTAAGTTTATGAATAATGAAAATCAGAACATAAACTAAGAGATAAAAGATGGAATGATGGATGGATAGAAGGTAGAAGATGATCGTTGATGGTGATTGATAGGTGGAGATTGACTCTCTCAATACATGGGTGATGATTGACTCTCTCAATCTATAATATCCAGGTTCATGAATCACACAAGGACCTATGAACCACGAGCTGAGTAGACTTCCAATGCTTCTCACAACTTAGAATTTAAAGGACATTCTTTGAAAAGAAAATGCTTTAATTTGCATACTATTTTATTGATTGAAAGGTGAATCTAAAATGTACAAATGGATCTGCTTATATAGGACACGACCTTACACAGAGACCAAATGGTCATATGAAAAGAAAGGAAACAAAAATAAATAAAAGACTGCAATGGTGCTGATCATGATCAAAATAAACAAAAAGCTGCAAAATATTTGTTTATTTATATATGTATGTATATTTATGAGTATATAACTAAATATTTATATATTTAAGTTTTTGTTTTTATTAAATATATTATTTTCTGTTTTTTTATAAAATAAGTTTTATTTTCTAACGGGTTATTTCATCGGAAATTTCTGACGAGTTATGTCGTCGAAAGTTTCTGTCAGGATATTCATTGGAAATTATTGACGGTTTAGTATGAGTGGAAAACAGTCAGAAATTTCCAACCGATTTTGACCGTAAAAAAATTCTGACCATATAGAATTGACCGTCAGTTCCGTCTGAAATTGTTTGGAAAATATTTTTTTCAACCGATTTCTGACGAATGTGACTGTTAAAATTACTTATTTTCTTTTAGTGCAGTGGCTAGAGTCAAGAGTAGAAATTAAATCACAAAACAATAATAAAACTAGAGAAGGAATAGAAAGATAGATTGAAACCCATAAAATCTTAAAACAACTTTGCATGTGGACTTCAAAGGAGCTTCTTTGTGAGGGATAGAAGGATGGAGCCAACACATGCCCACAACCACCGATCGTGAAACCTCTTGTAGTGAATAACCCATGCAAGATAAAAGATGACATCTCCATACACCAGCGATATAGAACTTCAACACAATTATAAACCTTTGCAGAAACAGGCGAAGTCAGAGAACAAAAAACTTGAAACGCTAAATTGGAGCAACAAGAAATATTAGATCTCGATCAGATCTGAAGGTAGATGACAAGGAACGAATCCAATCAACTTTGTATTTCAACCGCTCTCGAGCAACCGAGAAATGCAAAAGATTTGAATCAGAGAAGAAGCAAAGAGAACACGAAGAAGACATGCAAAATCATTCACCAGAAACTAAATCTCTAACAAAAAAACGATCACAACCAACACTACAAGATAACACAAATTTACCGACGAAAATTAACGAGGAAAAAATGTCCTCGTAAAGTTACGTCTTCTTTACGGTGGAAAAATAAATCAACGTAAATTCGTCATAAAATAATGACAATAAATTTTCATCGTAAAATCGATGCAATTTAACAAGGTATTTACGAGGAAACATGGTTTTGTCGTAAAGTTGACGTAAATATAACAACGAAATAGTTTACGTCTATTTAGGGTCGATATGTCTAGTGGAGAAGAACAACCTTTGCAAGAAGAACACATCAATGAAGTCGACAAACCTGAACAACAAACTGATGACATCCTTCACATTGATCAGCATAAACGTAAGTACGAAGATCTTCCCGACGATACCACATAAGATGTTGTGGAAAACGAGTTTAATGAAAGTGATGATGTTTCTAGTGATGACGAGAATGTCAATGATGTATCCGAATGATGATGTAATTTGTTTAGTATTATTAATTATCAGACTTAATGCATGTGTTTAGTTTGTTTAATCATGAAAATTAAATTATATGATTTGATTTTGTGTATGACAATTGGGGGGTTTGGAGTTTGGAAAGAAGAGATTGAGATTATAAGTTAAGGAACTTGGGGTTTGGGGTTTCGGATGTAAGGGATTTACATATATTCCTCGTAAAATCCTCGTAAAGAAAAACACATGCTTTGTTAATTCCTCGTTAAAAGAGTTCGTCGTAAAATACTCGTAATGCGAAAACATGGACCTTGTTAATTCCTCATAAAAAGAGATTGATATTTAGTTTGTTTAATCATGAAAATTAAATTATATAATTTGATTTTTTGTCAGGAATTTGTGGGTTTGGGGTTTGGAAAAAAAGAGATTGAGATTATAAGTTAAAGAACTTGGGATTTGGGATTTTCGGGTATTAGGGATTTACATATATTCGTCTTAAAATCCTCGTAAAGAAAAACATGGGCCTTGTTAATTCCTCATTAAAACATTTTGTCGTAAAATACTCGTAATCTGTAAACGCGGGCCTTGTTTCCTCATCAAAAAAAAACTGGCCTTGTAATTTTCTCGTAAAGTTACGAGGGCTTTACGACAAATTAAAAATTAAATTATGTAATTTGATTTTTTGTAAGGCAATTGGGGTTTTGGGATTTGGACAGAAAAGATTAACATTTAGTTTGTTTAATCATGAAAAATAAATTATATAATTTGATTTTGTGTAAGGCAATTGGGGATTTAGGGTTTGGAAAAAAGAGATTGAGATTATAAGTTAAGGAACTTGGGATTTGGGATTTCGGGTATTAGGGATCTACATATATTCCCCGTAAAATCCTCGTAAAGAAAAACATGGACCTTGTTAATTTCTTGTTAAAGCATTGCGTCGTAAAATACTCATAATCTGTAAACGCGAGCCTTGTTAATTCCTCGTAAAAAAAAAGATTGGCCTTGTAATTTCCTCGTAAAGTTACGAGGGCTTTATGAGAAAATTAAATTATGTAATTTAATTTTTTGTAAGACAATTGGAGGTTTGGGGTTTGGACAGAAGAGATTGATATTTAGTTTTTTAATCATGAAAATTAAATTATTAATTTGATTTTGTGTAAGGCAATTGGGGGTTTGGGGTTTAGAAAAAATAGATTGAGATTATAAGTTAAGGAACGTGGGATTTAGGGTTTCGGGTATTAGGGATTTACATATATTCTTCGTAAAATCCTCGTAAAGAAAAATATGGGACTTGTTAATTCGTTGTTATCGTAAAATACTCGTAATAGGAAAACACGGGTCTTGTTAATTCCTCGTAAATAAAAAAAGACAGGCCTTGTTATTTCCTCGTAAGATTAGGAGGGATTTACGACAAAAATTAAAAAATGAAAAGACGGACCTTGCATTTTCCTCGTAAAGTCATGAGGAGTTTATGACGAAATATAATTTCCTATATATACCCGAACCATCTCACTTCCTCATTTCGTAGTCACTTCCTCTCCTCCTCCTAGAAAAGTACTCTTCTCTACTTCCTCTCTAGTTTAGTTTAGGTGGCTAGTTTATGATAATTAGTGTTGATTTAGGTGGTACTCTTCTCTACTTCCTATATAGTATGATGATTTTTTAAATGTTAATTAATAATCTACTTATATGTTTTCTTTTCAGATGGTTAATAATGAATTTTTTTTACAGATGATTAGAAAAAACAACCTTACATCCCGTTCGAGAGCCATCCCGCACACAGGAGGATGAGGAAGCAGTATATAGGAGGAATCAAGAATACTTCGAAGAGATGCAGAATAACAACGACCCTTAGTTTTTTCTCTTTATTTTATTATAAATTTGAAACTTAAATATTTATTAAATATTTTCATATTGATTTTATAATTTAAATTTTTATTAAGTTTGAAATAAATTTATAAATAAATTTGATTATATTTTATTATTGTAGAAATAAAGAATCAAAGCAAATTCTTAGCTAAGTTATGACATTGTAACGATGAAATCTAAAAACACTTAACGAGGAAATTACTTCAAAATATATAGCGTCTACTTTACAAAGAAAATTTTACGTGTTGTTTACGAGGAAACTTTTACGTGAATTTTATAAGGAAACTCTTACTTGTATTTTACGAAGAAATATTTACGTGTACTTTACGAGGAAAGTTAGTGTGCTCTTTACGTGGAAACCTTATGTGGCTTTTACGACTAAATATTTACCTTTACTTTACGACGAAAAGTTTTCTCGTAACTTTATGACAAAATAGCGAGGAAATATGCGTTATGACGAACGTTTAATGACAAAATGGGTTTCGTTGTTCGTCGTAAAGCTTTTTTACGACGAATTAACTACGAAATGTATCGTTGTTAATCATGTGTTTTTCTTGTAGTGCAATGCCGACAAGAATAGCATGCACTAGAAGCAAATAGTTCTCAGAAAGATCTACACAACCCCAATCTACCCGGAAAAGACAGAGGCTAGAACATAGATCAAAGAAAAGTTATCGTCGAGAGAAGAAGATAAAAGATGAAATCAAACCCTAAGAATCGCAAAGCAAAAGGAGTAAACCCGACTCCAACTCCGTAGAAGCAGCCGAAATCAAAGATCGAAGAACACTTGAGAAAAATGGAGAGAAGGGATATATTTAGGAGAGAGAAAGAAAACATTTAGGAGAGAGAAGGGTAGTCGACCAGAACCCCACAAATATTTTCTATTAAAACATTACATATATGAACAAATATCTTTTTAAAAAATTTGGTAGATAAAATAGGACAATTCTGTTAAATAGCCTAAAAGAGCACTCAAGAAAAAAAAATGTTTGAAATAATCTTTTTTTATTATAAAAATTTTAATACTATTATATATTTTAAAAAATTTTAAATTCACCTCTAAAACCCCATCTCATAACTTTAAACTGTAAGTTTAAATTAGTTAACCCTAGAGGTATAAGTATATATTTACACTCTTAATAAAAATTCTTTTCGTTATTTTTGACAAAAACTTTTTTTATAACTATCTTAAGGTATTTCTCATGAAAGAAAGCTATAATTAATGAGTTGGTCCAAAATTAATATTACTATATTACTTTAACAAGGGATTAGAATATAGAATGAATTTAAAATAATGGTATGTCTTGTAATAAACACGTTATACAAAAAAAATATATATTATGAATGTATTTTAATAGATTAGATTTACTTTTTATTTTATACCTTTCTTCAAGTGCCAGTTGTTTCTTCTAACTCTATCAAGCTAAGTTCAAATTCTTAATGTTGAATCTGTATCCAACCTGTGGCAAGACTTCACTTAAGCTCTAGGTAAAAGCATAAATTGAAGAAGGTTGTTACCATTTGTTTTTTTTTTTTTTGTGTGTTTCAGAGATTGCAGGCAAAAAAAGTTAAGCATTGGTCATCAAGAATGAGACCTTCCTCGGAACTCCTCGAGTCCTTGTAAACACAGCTTCAAACCATACTAAAAACCACTAGTATGATAGTTTTCGGTAAGGTTGTTCACAAATAGTTAAGCTGAAACCTTTTAGGGAGTAGAAATGCCTGCAGGACCAGAGATTGCAACCATTATACTCATCAAAACTACGATGATAGTTTTTTGGGGTCTATTTATTTAATGTACTTTCAACATTAAAGCCACTGTTTTGGCTCGTAGTGGTAGAATTAGGTCAGAATCATATAAGTAAGTTCTTTGTGTGGTTAATTTAAATTCATCAAGTTGACAGAAAATCAGGTTGGAAATCATCAAACATAGGAAGATTAGTGTACTTGAAAATAGATTCAGGATTGTGGAAGAGGATAATGTGTTCAAATTCTTGACACTAACCATTCAAATATAAACCGTCATTAACCATCTCCGGCAGCCCAAGACGGAAGAGGTGCCCGGATAACGACAGGATCACCAGTAAACGGATGATCCAAAGACAAGGTCTCAGCATGAAGCTCATGAGCGTCGAATGTTGTTCCTCTCCACTCATACATCCCGTGATACTTAACATCTCCTCTAATTGGAATCCCAAGATACTGAGAATGTAACCTAATCTGATGCGTCCTACCACTTTGTGGAAACGCCCTTACCACAACAACATCTTCTCCGACACAACTCAGTTCCGGTTCCCCCTCCACAACAATTATACTCTCTGATTCAGAAGGTTGGGGTTTTTCACCGTTAACGGATACGACTTCAAACGTTGTCTCCATATCTCTAACGAATGATCCTCCCGGTAAAACTCTACCAACGTCCAAGGCAGCGTAAACGCGCCATGCTCCGTGTTTGGAGCGTCCATGACCTGACTTAATCGTGATCTTGCTCCACTTTGGTGATGGTCCGATGGAGAGAGCAATGTAGGATTTGCGAATCTTGTGTTGTGTGAACGCTTTAACGAGCTTAGCAGCGACTTTATGAGACTTAGTTATGAGCATCACGCCGCTAGTGTCACGGTCTAATCTATTAGCGAGATGAAACTCATTCGATGAATCTGAGAAAATAGAAGAGATCAAAATTTACGGAAGAAAAGAAAGATTGATTTTAGATAGATCTACTCACCAACGATGATCTTAGGAGCAGAGGAAAGAACAGATTCGCAGTAGACACCCTTTGGCTTATTTACGGCCATGAGCCATTCATCTTCGTATAGTACATAGTCTCTTGTAAGATTGAAGAGACTTGATTTTGAAGAAGCTTCCATGGCTCTTTTGAGTTCAATGTCTTTCGAGATCGGAGGCGGCGGAGCGGAAATGGGTTTTGGGTAATCCAGATTGGTTGTGGGGTGATCGTGTCGAGCTTCCATGGCTTTGATAGAGTTTGCGAAATAGGGTTTTTTGTTTGCTGAGAAGAGGTTTCGTTGAAGAAGGTGAAGAGGAGAAGCAAACATTGAAATCTGTAGCTGTAGTTTAACCCTCCATGAGTACACAATTCGGTTTAGGGTTTGGTTACATCTTGGTTTATTCAGTTTTTTTTTTTTCAGTTTCGGTTTAAATCTCTGGGTGGGAGAGGGGGTTGCGGACCAGAGATGTTAGAGCAAGTCCATTGGTTAGAAGCTCTAATGATATCTAATGAATAAATTATTAGTTAATTTTGTGATTTGAAAAACTAAGAATCCTTGTTAGTCTAAATTATTTTTTCATCTTCCAATGGAAGAACCTCATTGAGGTTCTTAAAAACTCTTTTTTTAAGTTGAATGATTTGAAGAAAGTGAAAACAAAATCTTAAAGCTTTGGAGTGTTGTTTGTTGTTGTTTGCTCTCTTTCGTGTTGTTGTTGTGAAGAAACAAAATGCTAAAGCTTAAAGTTTTGTGAAGAAACAAAATGTTTATGCCATTTGCTCTCTCTCGTGTTGTTGTTGTGAAGGGACAAAATGTTAATTCTTAAAAGTTTGTGAAAAGAGACGTGAAGAAACAAAATGTTAAGTTGTCAACTTGAAATCGAGAAACATATCACACAAGTTGTGTACTTATAAGATACAAAAATACAAAGAGAGCAAAAGATACATCATCGGACCATATGATACACAATACAACAATTAATTAGATGGAACATATTGCCTTCTTCTGTCACATGGTGACTGCCTTCCACCTGCAATAAAAACAAAGATAGCAAAAGATACATCGGACTACCACAGTCCTAGACAACACAAGATACACAAAACAACAACTGATTAAGGCTTTATTACTAGACAAGCATAAGCAATGAAGCATGATAATTTAAACAACGAGATCACAAAACAAGTATCAAGCAGAGACTATCATAGTCACCTATCAATCTGAGCAAGAAACAAGCTATAAAACAGTAGCTAGCTCACCTCAAAACCACTGGAGAAATTTACGTTAAAAGGACTTTGACAAAAAGGCTCAGCTAATACTTTCATCCGACACAAATAATTACTTTGAATGCTAAAAAACGATGTTTCGAGATCATAAGCTATTCACTAAACTAAACGAACACGAGATCAAACTAGTCTTAGTCCCAATCTTCGCACAATCAGATCAAAATTCAATCGGGAGAAGCCATAACAGAGTTTGACGAGAATCAAATAGCGAAATTTGACCTAGAATCTGCAAAGCTAAATCCATTCAAGATCAAAGATAGACGAGGAGGAGAGTACCGTCGAATGACAGAGAATTGACAGGAAGATTGATGATTGTGATGACGGCGACACAATCGCCGCCGAATTCCATCGTCGTCTTTTCCTTTGTTTGTGAAGCCATTCTCGAGCTCGGTTTGGATATTTCTTCTCCAACTTAGATTTCTCAGACCAAAGAAACACAGCGAAGAAGAAGAGAGCGAAGGCAGGATCAAATAAAAGCACCACGTATGGGGTTCCTAATGATTTCAGAGGTGTTGTTTTAGACAGCGGTTCTCTTTCTTTTTCTCTTTTTTCATTTTTTTGTCTTTTGTTTTAAAACCCCATCTAAAAGACGCCGATGGAGGTGGTCTTAATGTAGGGTAGAATAACTCAGCCCAGCCCAACCCATAAATAATCCGACCCAGTTTGTACCCAACCCGCGAAAACCCAAAAACATCAAGGTTTGAATCCAAATCCAGAAAATAAACCAGTAGGATATAGGTTTATCCATGAGTACCCAAATTACTATTTTATTTGTTTGAAAAATATCATATAAAATATTATATCATTAACATGGTTTTAATATTTAAATAAAAAATTTTAGTTTTGATGGAAAACTCTTTTTTGCGGGAAATTAGTTTTATCGATTTTGGTGGAAAAACTCGTTTTTGCGGGTTGGCGAAAAAAACCATTTTTGCGGTTTTGCGGGAAACCCCGTTTCTACGGTTTTGGCGAAAAAACTCGTTTTGATAGAAAAACTTGTTTTTGCGGTTTTGGCGAAAAAACCCGTTTTTTGCCATTTCGGCGGAAAACCTCGTTCTTACAGTTTGGCGAGAAAACATGTTTTCACGATTTTGGCAGAAAAACCCATTTTTGCGATTTTGACGGAAAAAATCGTTTTTGCGGTTTTGGCAGAAAAACTCGTTTTGACGAGAAAACTCATTTTTGCGATATTGGCGGGAAAACCCGTTTTCATAGTTTGGCGGAAAAACCCGTTTTCATAGTTTGGCGGGAAAACCCGTTTTCACGGTTTTGGCGGGAAAAACCGTTTTTACGATTTTTGGTGGGAAATCCCGTTTTTACTGTTTTGGCGGGAAAACTCGTTTTTGCGATTTTGACGGGAAAACTCGTTTTTGCGGTTTTGGCGAAAAAATTCGTTTTGACGGAAAAACTCATTTTTGCGGTTTTGGCTGGAAAACCCGTTTTACGAGTTTGGCGGGAAAACTCGTTTTCATAGTTTGGCGGAAAACCCCGTTTTGGTAGAAAAGTTCATTTTTGCGGTTTTGGCGGGAAAACTCTTTTTTGCGGGAAAACTCGTTTTGGAGAGGAAAACTCGTTTTGGAGAGGAAAACTCGTTTTGGCGAGAAAACTTAATTTTGCGGTTTTGACAGAAAAACTCGTTTTTGCAAAAAAAAAAAACTAATTTTCTGATTTTGACTGGAAAACTCTTTTTAGTGGTTTTGGCAAAAAAACTCATTTTTCAATTTTTACGTAAAAACTTATTTTTCAATTTTGACGGATAAATTTTATTTTTGTGGTTTGGGTCAAAAATAATTTTGTGGTTTTATTTGAAAATAAATAATATTTTTTAGTGAAAGGGTAAATAAAGAAAAAAACAACTTTATATTAATTAAACTCATAGATACCGATTACCAATTTGTATTACCGAACATAATATAGATTTTAAATACTTTTACCTATATTTGATCCAATTAAATTTAAATAATCTAACCTATTATCGATGGATTTGGCTAAACCCAAAGGTAATTACCCATATTAACATCCCCAATTGCGGTTTATTTCTACTCATAAACCACAAAGAAACCCTACAAAGAATCGATTCGAAATAAAAGTCAAATTGCGATACAGAGGGAAATGTCATCGTTGTTCATCAATAGATCACGAAGCAGATCTGTCCTACTCTGGAAAACCCATGGAGTCAAAATCACAAGTCTTTTCTCTCACTCGTTTCCAGATTCTGGGTTCTCCTCAGATTCAACAAGAAGCTTCAAAACTACATCCTTTGGATTCGAATCTGGAAGAATTGGCAACGTCGCTTTTTCCGGAAGCAATTTCGTCTTGACGACTCGACCATTGAGCTCAGAAGCTGTACATGTTGCTTCGACTTGTGACGGACTTACGGTGGAACGAATCATAGCTAACCAATGGCCCATTTTAGACGAAAACGAGAGCGATTGGAAGAGTCACGCTGCAGCAATTGCACAGTCCATTCAAGTCATCAAGAGACGGTTGCAGGTAAAGCTGAAACTTGGATATATATATATATATTCTAAGTAATTACATTATTACACTATTCAAGTGTTTTTTGGCAGTGGAAGAAACTGTTGGTGAGGCTGCGAATGTTATCTGTAGAGCTGAGTAAGCCTGATCTCTGGGATGATCCAACTCATGCTGGTAAGATAAGTCGGGAGCACGGCTCGCTCACAGGGAAAATGAAAGGAGTTATGACTTTTGAGAGAGAGTTGCTTGAACACATTGACATGTTAAAACTCGCTAAAGAGGAGAAGGACTCAGAGTTAGAATTGGTGGGAGTTTCTAGGCATGTGTTCTATGAGTTGCTAATACGGCTTCATAGTAATGCAGACTAACATCACAGATATTCATGAGTATTTGTTCCTGCTGCAGGAAACTATGAGTGCCTTGGTGGAAATGAGAAGGGTTTCAAAAGAGAAAGAACTTGAGGCTTTATTATCTGCAGAGAATGATCATTGTTCCTGTTATATCGAGGTGACAAAAGAGACAGTGTTGAATTTGACTTCTCTGAAATCCTGTTGAAAAGGGTTTCTTGAAATAGGTTCAAGCTGGAGCTGGAGGAACAGAGAGCAACGATTGGGCATCAATGGTAATGGAGATGTACAAAATATGGGCTCAAAGGCGCAAATTCTCAGTCACTGTGGTCGATGAAATGCCTGGGGAGATGGCAGGAATCAAGGTTTGATATATACAATTTAATCCGGCATTTGTATGACATGGATCTGATATGTTCCAGACCTGTACAAGACTAGAGCAAGAACTACACATCATAGAGAGACTAAGTGCACATACAGCTTTTACTACAATCCACTTGCGCTAGTTTATCAGGCTTTGGTTCACTGCTAAGTCTCTTCTGTTTAATGGCAGTTGGTCAACTCTGTAATTTTGATCTAATGTCTTGAACAGCGTGCGACAATCAAAGTGAATGGTGAGTACGCTTATGGATATGCGAAAGCAGAAGTTGGAGTTCATAGGCTGGTGCGTATATCACCGTTTGATAGTGGAAAACGGAGGCACACTTCGTTTGCGGCGGTTGCGGTGATTCCGATTCTAGGTGACGGGTCGACCCGAGTGCAGATCAATGAGTCGGATCTCCGGATAGAGCGGTTCCGTTCTGGAGGAGCTGGTGGACAGCATGCTAACACCACGGACAGTGCTGTAAGAATCATTCACATACCAACTGGCATAACAGCAACTTGTCAAAATGAAAGGTCTGATCTTAAAGTTATGTTTGATTTTTGCTTTGGTTAATTTTGGCTTTGTTATGCTAATCTTTATTTTCTATACGCAGGTCGCAGCATATGAACAAGGCTTCAGCGATGGCAGTGCTACAGTCACGACTAGACCAACTAGAGATGGCTCGTCAGACAGCTATAAATGCCCAACATACACAATCACTAACCGAGATCAGCTGGGGAAATCAGATAAGAACTTATGTTCTCCATGTATGTGATACCGGGTTCACCTGTTTCTTTTGTGATTTGAGTTTATAATTAGCTGAGTATTCCTTGTTTTTGCAGCCATACAGAATGGTGAAGGATCTGAGAACAAACTACGAAGTCTCTGATCCTGACTCAGTTCTTGAAGGAGACTTGGATGGTTTCATATTGAGCTACTTATCTTCTTCTTTGGACATAGGTGATGATGAACTCTAAGGTTTTTGAATCTTGAGCTATCTCTGCCGCTTTAGTAGTTCGTATTGAGAGAGTTGTATTACAAAACTCTGAAACTCGCACTCATTCATTGTTTTCAGAAAGCCTAAGTTTGTAATCTTTATACTCCAATATTTCTTCTAGAATTTGTATCAAACCTTTGGTTTTCTTATAATTTCAGTAAAGACAATAATGATAAATCAAGTTTTGATTAATTTATTAGTAAATAAATAATTAACTAGTAATTTCTTTTATTTTAACCATACATATACTTTTATTTTCAACATGCTTTGATTTTTCTAAAAATTAAATATTCAAATAAGGACTTACTAGATTTTGATGGGTATTTTTTCCGATGCTAGTCTTAAATAAATGTGTAATAATACTTTCATTTCATTTTAGATGTTTTAGGTTTTACACATATATTAAAAATATTTAATTTTACATATTTTCAAAAAAGAAAAATATCATTACCTATAAACCTAACCACATTTCAACCAAAAAATAAAATAAAATAACATATAAGGTTATTAAATTTGGTTTTGAAATCGTAAAACATTATTTTAAAACAAAAATTTTACTCTACAACAACATATAAATTTAAACATAAAGAGTATATTTTTAAGTTTATGTTTTACATATAATATTGAACTTTCGTTCAAAATGTGGGAAAGAATATGGAATTCAGCGTTTGAGAGAGTTGTTCATGTTTTTCACATGTTGACAAATAAGATGGTCTTTTGAATTCAAATAACAATCCTATAGATTATAATTTATGTCTTTCCTAGACATTTGTTTGTGAAGTAATTTCACACTTATCTTCTACACAATCATTTTTACTAATAAAGTGCATGTTTTAAATTATGACAAGGTTTGTGATTAAATGTAACATGACAATGGGCTTATTTGTTTCATCATCTAACATTTACATGATTCATCTAAATATTATTGAGTTTGTTTGTTTATCTATCCAAATGAATCATCTAGATGATTCATCTAAATAGATTTATGTTTGTTTCTCTATCTTCGTCTACTTCTACATGAATTTAGTATACAAATTACTCATTTACACTTGTTTAGCTTTAATCATTTGTATTTTTGTTTCACTATAGTAATTTATATTAATTACTTAAATAAAATAATTTTCAAATATTTTTTTGGCGGAAATATAATTTTGTGATTTAGTATTTTAACGATTTTGCGAGAAAACGCGTTTTTGCGGTTTTGGCGGAAAAACATGTTTTGTGGTTTTGGCGGGAAAACGTGTTTTACGGTTTTGGTAGAAAATGTGTTTTTGATGTTTTGACGGAAAATGCGTTTTCGCGGGAAAATACGTTTTTGGCGGGAAAATGCGTTTTGTGATTTTAGCGAGAAAATGCATTTATTTATTTTAGTGAGAAAATGTGGTTTTATCATTTTTCGTGAGTAATAAAATGATATTAGATTTAACCTCATAATTTGTAAATTGTATAAGGGGTATAATAAACTTTCTAACATTTTGATAGAATCATCTCCATCCAGATGATTCAAATTGGTTGAGCTGAATAGATTTTAAAATTAAGCCTAAAATTTTAAACTCATCTAAATGAGTTGTACTTTTAGTGCCTAAACAAACAAAAATCTCATCTCCATCTGGATGACTCATCTGGACTGTGAAACAAACATGTCCAATTACATTTAATGTTGATTTTTATTTTTGGTAAATATTTTAGAATATAGAAAACTCATATATCATCATTAAGATAAATATATTCACATATGATATTAAATAATATAATAATAGAAATATAATTATTTACAATTTTGGAAATATTATTTAAATATATTTTTATAATCATCATATGGTTATTTGAAAACACGATTAAGTGAAAACGTTATACTTTGACTGACTCACTATTTCACAATGGTGATTTTGCTATTTCACAATGGTGACATGACATTAATCATTAACCCTTTTTAATCCATTTTTAATTTACCGGGACTACTTTCCTTAAACCGTTTTTAACCATCGCTTTAACTCAATCTCAGTTGCTCTTAAGTATTGTCCAGTTATGCTAATCAAACCTCTATCAGTTAGTATCATATAAACTCGGTTTAGTCCCTAGCTATTGAATTCTCTCTAATTATATTCTTTTAAACCTTATTATTCATACAAATGATGCATGTCCTATGGTTTAAGCACATATGATATGTTTGTTACACAAAATTAACGATATGTAATTCCAAATTCAAAGTTACATGTATTATGATTTATGAATTTTTTTTGTATACGTTTAGGGTTTCGTATTCCATATAGTTAGGATGCAGTTTTTAGGGTTTATCGTTTATGTTTCTAGCGAAACGTATGGTAGACGAATATATGCCGTCTAGATATTTAGTATATTATGAAATTTGGTTGCTTGGTAACCACATTTAGTTAAAAATTTGTTTTGATATTGTTTCCAAAAAGAGAATATCTCAAGTTATATACGATAATTCGTTTACCAATCATTAAAATATATCACATATTATGATGGTTAATATAATATATTTATTGTTAACCATTTAAATAGGAAACTATGAGATACTTGAATATATTTTTTTGGTCTCCTAGGTTAAACAGTCTAATACTTATATATATATATAATATATATTTTCTTTCATCCATGTGGATTTATCTGTAAGTTTATTATTCCAAGATCTATTAATTTCGTAATACTAAAATCAAATTCATTCACGATTTATTAAACTACAATTGCATATTTTAAAACTATCACAGAGTATCAGATTGTATGTTTTTATAGCGAATGATCTGGTTCATAAACATAAACATCTTCTAAAAGAAGGTCAAAAATTATCAATAAACACATCGAGTCTGAAAAAATATGGTGGCAAGTTCATGATCAGTTCGTTTCCTTACAAACCGGCAATCATATGGACAACTAGGACAAAAGCGTCGAAAAATTTTCTTGATGATATACCGAAAAAATATTTCACTATATTTGGTGAGATCTTAGACGGAAAATACGAAAGAAATGTATTGATATTGTAAACCACATTCTTCATTTGACTTTGAGGTTTATCTTCATTGTTACCAATAAAAATCTTCACTCCTTTCTTAGAAGTAACTCTAGAAACAACCACATATAGTTGCTATGAAAAAAAAAGTCTAAGTAGAAACAAACCAACCTCTGCCAAAGATTGACCTTGACTTTTATTAATTGTTATGGTGAATCTCACATCAATTGGGGGTTTCTGCCTCCTCATTTTGAATTGTAATTTTTATCAGAAGATGTTATTGATATTCTAGAAGAAGCAAGTTTCTCAACATTTTCCATGTAATAAATTTCGTTTTTTATCATGAAATCATATATTTCTGTAATATGGAGTTTAGTTCCAGTCATTAGTCTCCCTATAGGATCATTGTTCATGAGCAACATCACATGACAACCTATCTTCAATCACAAACTATGGTGAGGTAAAACCAAAACTTTGATATTGTTTAGAAAATATGGAGTGAGAGAATGGTCATTGTTGGAAAACTTGTTTGAAACGTTAATAGAATCTGAGCTCAATTAAAACATTTCCTCACATGCATGAAAGTATAAATTTCAATAGTATTTCTAGCATAAGCAAAAACCATAAAATAATAATAATATGTAAAATACTTAACTCATATAAACTAACATGACAACTTATCCAACATATGTTGATTAATCATGTTTACATCCTCGTTAGTAGGACATAATATTGCTCTCTCTTGAAAAAACTTTGGCTCCGTATTTTGCTGTAAAGAATTAGAATCCCCATACACTTCCTTGCTTATAGATTCTATTGGATCATCTGATACAAGAATAAGAAGCTCATCTGGAATCGTGATTAGAGCCTCACCATCATTTCCCTCGTAATTCTTTCTATCAACAACATCTAAAATCTATTGTGAAAACTCATGTAAATCTTTTGCATCTTAGGGCGCCAAAAACTTTGACATTAGCCTCATACTCTTCATTAGCTGCAACACTTTCACATGCTTCCAAATATTAGATGAATTAAGTGATCCCATAACAATTTCAGCCCTTCCAGCTCCATGAATGACATACAAAACTTGTCTAAAATCACCTCCTAAGACGACTACTTTTCCAAAAAAGTTGGTTATCTTTATTTCCAACTATGTCTTCCATACTCCTATCTGAAGGTTCAAAACAATGCTTACACATCATTGGAGCTTCGTCCCAAATGATAGAAGGGGTTGATTTCAACACATTAGCTTCATCAGTTCCTATTTTAAGTGAGCAAGATGAAAACTCATCATGATTAATAGGAATTACAAATCTAGAATGTGTTGTCCTTTCCACTGGAAGTAATAGGGAAGTTATCCCACTTGAAGCAACATTTAAACATATCTCTCCCCGTTTCTGATAGCAGCAGAAAGAAATCGCCACAAACATATTTTACCTGTTCCACCAAACCCATAAACGAAAAACGCATCTTTTTCGTCAAGAAAACATATGTAATCTCATCATAAACCTTCCTCTGCTCATCAATTAATTTATGAATATCACGATCATGATTAACTTTTAATTCTTCTCGATTGTAACTTATCTCATCCATAATCAAAGCATTGTTATTAACAATATCCAATTGGATGAGGCATAGATTTCCAATTCTCTAAAAAAGTTCCATTACTCTTAAGAATCTTTTCAATCTCTATAAAATCATATTTTTTCTTCATCGGATAAAAAATATCTGCACGTGAAATATAATAAATAGATTTTCAGGTTTAGAATATTTATATCCAAAGAAAACCACTCTAATGATAAAGAGACCTGCAATATTACATGGTATATTAAATAGCTAGCTTTGTTTATATTCAATGTCTTCAAAAAGAAACTCTAATTCTTGACCCAAACAACTTCAGACTTAGACAATGTACCAGACAATAGTATAATCACAAATACATTGTGCAAGTATGATGCACTACCAGTAAAACTTGTCCTCGCGGTGTTGTCAGTATATTCTTGATCATCTTCTAGTAGACCCCTTGCAAAGCATGTTTCTTTGTATGAATCAATAAAGAACGTTATTGTGACAACCCGTCCGGTGGACCTCGCTGTCCCATAGACCTCAGGTTCACAGCGCTGCAGCGCACCGACCCCAACCCCTCCATTATGAGTTCTCATCAACTCCATAATTAGGTTCTTGGTGAGACTCGAACCCAGGTCCTCACCCTTTAACAGCACTCCAATAGGACAAGTTGTCATCAATTGATCTGCAGGTCAATTGGTGACAGCTTGTCCTGTGAGAGTGTTGTTAAAGGGTGAGGACCTGGGTTCGAGTCTCACCAACAACCTAATTATGGAGTTAATGAGAACTCATAATGGAGGGGTTGGGGTCGGTGCGCTGTAGTGCTGTGAACCTGAGGTCTATGGGACAGTGAGGTCCACGGGACGGGTTATCACAAAAAGTCGACTTTTATATAACGGCCTACTCCACCCTCGAGGATCAGCCGGCCCTGTAGTGCACCGACCCTAACCCCTCCCCTGCGATACAACCTGCCCTCTGGGGCCTCGGCTCACAGTGGGTTATTGATGCGCTTGGCGTTACTCGAACCCAAGACCTCACCCTTTCTCAACACTCCCACAGAGAAGCTGTCACCAATTGACACTTGTAACGCCCCGAACGCCCACGGCTAATGGGCCACCCACGCCCGCTCTCTCGGCCCGTGAGCCCCATCCCGTCTGACGGTCGTGCGTTAATTTTTCGAGGCTCAAAATCATTGTTTACTGACCCTGCAATCACCATCCAACCTTTTCCCGTGTTTTTGGCCTCACTCGCACGGTATCGCGAATCACTTCCCGATAGGTCACCCATCCTTTCACTACTCCAGCTCAAGCACGCTTAACTCTGGAGTTCTAAACGGATGTGTGACGGAAAAGGTAAGTCAACTTTGGTGACATAGGTAGTCAAATCAATTCTCTTAAGCCTTTTTCATATATCACAACTCCGGATGTTATAATTCACCCCCTCTCAAAGAACGTAACGTCCTCGCTGCGCCCCACGACAGGTCTCAAGACGCCTCTCGGGTCAGAACCGAGATGGCTAATCAGCTCTGATACCACTTGTAATGCCCCGACCGCCCACAACTAATGGGCCACCCACGCCCGCTCTCTCGGCCCGTGAGCCCCATCCTGTCTGACGGCTGTGCATTAATTTTCCGAGGCTTGAAATCATTGTTTACTGACCCTGCAATCACCACCCGACTTTTTCCCGTGTTTTTGGCCTCACTTGCACGGTATCGCGAATCACTTTCCGATAGGTCACCCATCCTTTCACTACTCCAGATCAAGCACGCTTAACTCTGGAGTTCTAAACGGATGTGTGACGGAAAATGTAAGTCAACTTTGGTGACATAGGTAGTCAAATCAATTCTCTTAAGCCTTTTTCATATATCACAACTCCGGATGTTACAGTTATTAAAAGTTTTTATGTCATCAAAACATGTTGGACCTCTCACAATGTTTAGCAAGACACAAATATAAAGCTTTTTCAATCTTTTGTGGGGCGTAGTTGATTCTACCAATAGTAAATCCTCTCTTTCTATCATGAAACTTCTTTTGATTTTTATTCCAATTAAACCTCGTAGGTATTTAAGAAAGTGTGTGTTTCCGAGAAATCGCACTGACCTTGTTCAACTCAAACCATCCCATAAACATGGTGATTTCGATAAGCTTTCGACTGGTAACGTCTTCATATGTGTCATCATCCTAAAAGAAAATGATTTATTTTCCCGGGAGATGAAACAACATTCACTCAACAGGAAAATGTATAGTGTATTGTGAACTGAAAGTTCCTCCAAGCACCTTCACACACCGAGACATATTTGCAAAATTCAATAGTTTTACTGCAAATTAGTACACTTAACATACAAAAAAGTTAAGAACATTCTTATAATAGATGAATTAAGGTTTAATATTCCATGATGTCAAAGACTTGACCTGAAATTAAAGAAGTCCTTGATTTCATTTTTTCTTCTATGCACTCGAAGATGCAGTGTCATTAAATTTCTCGGTTGGTGCATCTTTGTCTGGAGGCTCAATCACAACAATAACACGATCATGGCCTTTGTTAATATACTTGAATAAGTATTTTATAGAAACAAATTCATTACACCATTCCACATCAATGTGTGCTCGATACCGAAGAGACAACACCTTGTCATATGGTATGACATATGTGTTGTCACATTTGAAGCCGTTTTCTCCACAAAGCTATGTGATTTCCGTCTTCTCTAAACCGGGAAACCATATTTGTTCACAGTGGTGTGTTCGGCATGAATTTTAGGATATTTCTTTTAACATATCCCATTATCCATGCATTGTGAATTCATGTTAACAACTCCACAAGGACCATGAATTATGAGATCCTTTATAACTTCATAAAGCCCTGACCCTTTATCTTTCTGGAATTGCTGCTGAGACGATCTTGCCAATGTCATTAGTTGTTGGAAATTTTGATTTTGGATGCATGAACATGTGGGAGACCACACTTCTGAAATTCGATAGTATACATTGCTGCAACTGAAAAAAATAAAAAATAAATATATTCTTAAATACTACAAACAATAAATAGTAAAATTCTGAAAAAAATTACTCACATGCAACCATCTTCCCCAAAAGCTCCCTCTCTGCTAAATCTGTCATAAGAACCCAATTTGCATTTAAACATTTTGCAAAAAATATTTGGCCTATCATCAGCAGTAAGCTTGAGCGGTTGTAAATGCCTGATGATTTCATGCCACTTGGGATTGCAAGTAAATGTTATAAATAGATCATGAAACCCATAATGTCTACATATTTCCATTGCATCTAAATACATGTTCTTCTTGTATCTTGGTCAACATGTGAATGACGCGGGTAGCAAAAACCGTTGCCCTTGATCATACATATATGTATTTCCAGCATTTTCAGCTTCTTTGATAGAGTCGAAGCTATCCGATCTTAGAATTTTTTGGTTCATCCTTAGATAAAACAACATGTTAGACTTTATAGTAGTATAAGTGTCAACCAAAATTTGCAAAATTGATATTTTAGAATGCAGTTGAGTATAACATTCCTTTTCTCTTTCCTGCATCACACATACATACCACTGCCTCATGCTTATTGTATGCCTTTTTAGCTTTGCCGTAGCAAACGTTGATTGTTTTTTAATCCCAAGTCTGAAGCTATCTTCGTCGTATGTAAAAATAAGAAGATATTTAAGAGCCAGATAAGCAGAATGAATTTCACTAATCCTCTTAAGCCATCCAGTTTGGTTCTCCTCCAACACAATATCTCTTTTATCAATGTCCAAACTGAAATCTTTTGAAATTAATGCAGCAACTTCAAATGCAGTAGGAGTGTCATGTTTTTCCACCTTCTTTCTATTACTAACAATGCACATATGAAATGTTTAGTTTTGATTAGTGTCAAAATTATCCCTTGCTGATCTAAATTGTTTGACACATGAATTAAATTCGTTAAGCATCACTATTAAAGGCACAATGACTTTCTCCCTCAATTTCTATTTTTTTCTTGTTCTTTAGATTTTTGTACTTTCTACAACAAATTACGAATATTATTATCAACACTGCGCTTTTAAATATGTTAATTGATCACTAGAGCTGGTGGGAAACTCAAATAAATATTATCACATGATTGCATCTGGGTTAGCTACCTCTTTTTAGTGTCTACAATATAAAACTGAACAAACATAATCTTTAGAGGCTTTAGACTACCCATCAAATGGTAGTTTTCTCCTTGAAGCTGAAACATTTTAGGACCACAACATTTTTCAACTGAGATCCACTTTCCCACCAAGAGATGTAAATGAAAAAAAAAGTTAATAGATCTAATATTGTCACGATAATATTTTCTCTCTTTGTCATCCTCTTTCAGATATCATTTCAATATGTCTGGCGAATCTTTTAACAATAACAACTGAATTTGACCTTGACCACAACATAACAAAAATTTAGGATTATGGGTATTTCTTTTCCTGATTATGTGCTCACCATACCACATGATAACACCACAATGTTCACATTTATATATTGCATCACTTTCATCAATGTATTCTACAAAGGAAAAAACTTCTTTAACTTACTTTAATAATATTGAAATGCATCATAAGTTAAGATGTCCATATGATTATTTTTAGCTTACTGTTTGTTTTCCTTACAAGAAGTTAGGTTTGAGGGCGCCATCCTTGATAACACTGGAACTATTGTTTGATATGCAAATATGGTTGAATCGAACTCTGTGTTAATTTTCTCACTACTGCAATCATACTCATGTTCCCCATATTGGTCAGATGCACCTCTAAATCAATAATTATCATGTTATCCTCTATGGATAGTTACAATACCAATGAATCCTATAAAATATGTTTCTTATCTTAACAATACATGTAAACTATAAGGATATAACAATTTAACATACCCTCGTAATCATATTAGTATATAGACTCATCATCATTTTCCTCACTCTCGTATCCATCAACATTAGAACCATCCAATTGTGCTTGGCAAAAACATAAAATTGTAGGTTGAGGAAAAAATGCCATTAAACATTGTAAAATCAACACGGGTCTAAATTATAACACTCTAAATAGTATGATTTTGTCAAACACAACATACATATTATTGTTTTTAATCTCTTTGTGTATACAGTTTTATTTCCCCTTTATCTGAAAAACAAACATTGAGGGTTAAAAATTTAAGTAATATTCAGGGTTGTTATTTAACCATACTGAATTCAAGCCAACAACTAAGACTATTTATTGAAACCATATTTTTAACTGTGGGAATAGATGAATGTATGAAAAAAAGCAATGCGTATTTTCTGTGTCTATGTGGATACAAAAGATGTACATAGGTCACTTCCGAGATTACTCTTTGAAAATTACTATTCATAGGCAAAGAAGTCGATATTTTTAGTGAATAATTTTGGAATTGAATATTTGCTGCTTCATTGTTATTTGGTCTCCTCCTCCTCTTAGCAGTAGATCCTTGAGCTGTTCAATTTGAATGAAAAGAACTTGGAGTCGACATCATGTTTTTCTTGTGCTTGTTAAGATAAAGAAATGCAAAGTCATGTGATTCACTAATTAGAAATTTGTAAACTAAACAAATGTTGTGATGAACCATTGTATAGTATAGGTTAAGTCTTACAGTCTGCGTCTTTACACTCTTCCAAGATGCAATTGCATTTCCTTTCCCTTTATCTGAAAACATAACAATATAAAAAATCAACTCATACATAGTTACACTTAGATTTATCATACTGAAAACATAAATTACAACATCAACAATTTAAAATGGTGACTGTTTTTGTAACTGTGGGAGTAGATAAATATATGGAAAAAGCAATACATCTATGTTGTGTCTGTGTGGATACATAAGTATATACATCGGTCCATCCGAGAGTACACTTTAAAGTTTAACATTCAAAGGCAAAGAAGTCGATCTTTCTATTGAAATATCTTGCGCTTGAATATTTGCTGCTTCATTTTTATGGGGTGTTCCCTTCCTCTTAGAAGTAGATCCTTGAGCTTTTGTATTTGAATGAAAAGAACTTGGAGTCGACATGATTTTTTGTGTGCTTGATATGCAAAAGGCAAATGTAAAGGCACCAAATTCAATAATAAGACCTTTGTAAACTAAAAAAATGTCCTGATGAACCATTGAATAGTATAATTAGGTCTTATAGTTTGCACTTGGATTAGTCTTTACTCTCTTACCAGATACATTTACCTTTCCTTTCTCCTTATCTGAAAACATAACAATATAAATAAAAAATAACTCATAAATAGTTACACTTAGATTTATCATACGTATAACATAAATTAAATCATCCATAACTCAAAGTGATGACCATTGTTTGAAACTAAGGCCATAGATGAATGTAGATTAGACAACTGTCTAGTTTATTGTGTCTGTCTACTAATAGTATGATGTACATTTTTGAGTTCATCTTCTCCACTTGATATCTTTTGAGCACACTTTCTTGGTCGATGAATAGATGTTTGGTCCACTGTTGCAATCATCCTTGCGCTTAGTGGATGGGGTAGACATCACCTTGTTGTTATCTTGACCATCAGCGAGGAGTAAAACACTTAAGAAATTATAGACATATACATATCATAATACAACTAAACACTTAATAAGCTGAAAAAACTTCCCAGTATATAATACATCTTCACCACTTGTAATTGTCAAGCCCTTTTCTATCTGAGAATCTGTTTGAATGACTTCATTGTTTAAGCATTCCATTCTCTTTTTATAGACTCCACCAACCTTTTAAATCTCAGTTCCATAAGCAAAGTACTCCTTTTCAGCATAAACCCCAAAAGTAAAAGTCTTTCTAATAGGTTGAGTAATAGCGTTAGACAAGTCTTTAGGATCTTCAAGCTAAAGAAAAATTCAAAAATAATGATTAATAACACATATGAGTTAGAATTCACTAAAGTCATTTATAAGATAATACTACTATGTATATGTACCTCAACATATTATCCATTCAAAAGTTTTGTAGTGGATTCAATAATCACTCCCTTAGCCACCAAGTAAAAAATTATGAATTTTGATTCTTCTGTATGATCAAATGAAGTTTAAACTTAAAAACTAAACCATAAGTAATTTTAAAGCAAACTGAATAAAACGGTGTACCGTAAATTGTATAACTGACTAAACATTATAGTTTACCTTGATGACACGGAAGTAACATTTTCCTTGCATACCTCACACCACCAAATATGTGAAGTGAGCTCTTGACCATTCATAGTCTTCACATTAGTTGCCACTTAAGAAACTTTCTCGTTGCATATGTTGTATCCAAAGTAATACCATCCCCAGTCTGAATCAATTGCATAGAGAGTACACATGACCAATGATTTTTAGACTACATATAAGTGATAAATTAGGACATATATAAATTATATTCGCTGGAAGAAATCAGAAATTAAAACAAAACAAAGTATTAACAAAGTCACTGGCCTGAAGACATCCTGATAGTTCACTGAAGCTTCTTTGTGGCGCTAGAAGCCATTTGTCACGCTTATTCTGCACTCCATTAATAGTTTCCACCTCAAGCTTTTGTAACGCTCCGACCGCCCACGCTTAATGGGCCACCCATACCCGCTCACTCGGCCAGTGGGCCCCATCCCATCTGACGGGTGGTGCATTAATTTTACAAGGCTCGTAAGTCATGTTTACTGTCCTTGCAATCAATTATCTTAAGTCTTTCCAGATGTACCACAAATCAGGATGTTACATCTTTTCTTCTTTTGACTAGCAAAGGGCAAGGGGTTTCTCCTTGTCATTGAACCTTCAGATTGTATTTAAGCATTGTAAAATAGTGAGGATAAATAATATGATATCAAATTTATAATTATTGACAATACTAAAACGGCCTCCTACAATTGTTTAAACCTGTCAGCTTCTGTTATTGGAGGATTTATCAGGATGTATGATGCCTCAATTTCATGCATACTTGTATTTCTCTTGCAAATACAATACCATGTAAAAAGATTCAACTTACAAATATCATTAAGTTTAGATAAATACAGCTTACACCTCTAAATGTTCCTATCTTAGCAAATCCGATTAGACAAATAGTTATTCCATATGCATTTTGTGTGCAAACTTCATACACGATCTCAACAAACTTGCCACATAGACAGTACATAGTCTTTGAATAACTGTGTTGTTAGCAAAAAAAGAGTAACATAATTGACATTTCAAAAGTACTATTTGCAAGAAAAACTTTTCAAATTATAGATTAAAATATATGGATCAGACTAGACATCTCGTAGTTGAAACTCAAGTTTCCTCCTTGATTTGTATGAACACGAAATTGTTTCTAACTCTCCCAATCCAACAACCTGACCAATGACGTCTGCAAAAACCATGGTAAACAAAATCAAGTTAGATAAGTATTTTAAGTATAGATATATGAAATGTTTGTATATAGTACCAATGAGGTAACATGCTTGCAGTGATCCACTCATAACGAACAGGAAATCGACCAAACTTAAAAACGTGTCCTTGTTCACATGATTAGATCTGGTGACTGTTGTATTATGAACGAAGCCCATTTTGTAAGAATGGTTCGGTTATTTTCACATTCATGTTGTATAGGTTGAAATTTTGAATCTTCTTCCTAGCTCCAACAGGTAGAAGTTTTCCCTTGGGTTTCAGGTACGTATTCTTGCACGAAGCATGGATTTTGCATATCTTTTACATGTTGAAATACAAATTGAGCATAGTTAATTATGTTACGGAATTGAATGGAAAATAATAATGAATATACAATATAGTCTATACTATTAAAGCTAAGCCTATAAATCAAAACATACATGCTCATATGACAAGATAATTTCAAGTGTTTCTCTAGAGACTGAGTAGTAATGTTTCCACATATGCAACACTTTCACGTGAATCTTCCAACTGGTTTTGAAAAGCTTCACATCACCCAAAGAAGTGAATGGCATAAGGCATTCATAGTGCTTGATATATTTTTTCTACGTTAAAAGTGTTGTGAGTTTAAGTCGATGGAACTGGTTATATATATATGCAAATTAAAAAAAGTATTCAGGAAACATAAAATTTACTGTAGGGAATATCTTAGGTATAGTTTAGGAAGTTGTAGATATTTTGTGAAATGTAACTTCTAAAAATCATATATGCAGTAAAGATAATACGTGGTAATTCTATTTTTGAATTGAAAGGAAAAATAGATGATGCGTAGCCAATAACTCAATATGGAACTTGATAAAATCTATACTATTAAAAGTGATATTTTCTTATGTTACTAGTGATATTTGCATTTAAGTTCAATAGTTAATACTTAGACACTCGCCCAAGTATGTAATATGTACTACAATATAGATGGAAGTTTATATATCTACCTTAGTTAATACATAGACCCTCTCCCAACTATCTATACAAATATTATATATTTGGAATAATATACAGAACTATGGAAGCTTCAATATTATATATTCGGTATATTTGTTCGAAGCTAAGAAAAGATCTATAATATTTATAATCTATATATGTTTAAAAGAATAACCCAATCAGTTAATAGTGTTACGAATATATGAAAATCAGGATTTTATAAAGATACTATAAAGATAATACTTGTATATTAAAAGGATTCTATACAATCAGTTAGCATTGTATGGAATATAGGAAATGCACAAAATTATAAAATTAATTCGGAATTAGGATTTTTGTTTTGTATATACAAATAAATTTACTTATACACTAATTGTATTGATTAGTAACCCCTAAAATAAAGTGGAAATCATTAATATTGTAAATTTTATTTGTAGGCATAACAAAACAAAGCTTATAAACGACATTTGTATAAAATATTGGTAGTTATATTTAGTTTGTAACATTTAGAAACACCCAACATCTGACTGAATTTAAACGTCATCTCCTTCTCCCGGCCTTTAACCATCATATCCAGCATATCATCAATCTTCTTTAGTCGAGCTGCTGCAGCATCAGCGAGAAATTTGTTGAGGAAGGTGCTTTTAATGTCCTCCCAATATGTTAGAGATCATGGTTGCAGTTGACTGAACCATCTAAATGCATCTCCAGATAGAGAATATGGGAAAATCTTACAGAGTGTGTGATCTTCAGCTATTCCATGCCGCTCGATCTTTGAGACTAGTTTCTCAAGTTCTTTGATGTGGTCTCTGGGATCTTCGTGATGAAGTCCCCGAAAGGGGAACTGAGCTAACCGATCAAACCATTCCCGGCTCATCATGAAGTCATTCATCTCAGCAACAACAATAACATCTGGGATCACAGCTCCTTGTGAATTAATCAATTGTCCTATTTTGTTCCGAGGACGACCTTGTTCGTCTCGTAAGATCCCGTTCTCATCAGTCTTTGCGAGGACGACCTTCTTCGTCACGTAAGATCCCATTCTCATTAGCCTCAAGTATAAACATTTCAATTTCCTCTGTCTTCTCGCAAGTGGCATCGATCGATGCTGAGTTCTTAACGTCAATCGATGTCATAGTGTTGGTATCGATCAACGACGAGGTGTTGGTGTCGATCGATACTCGTTTCTCTTTATTGTTGATCGCTGCTTGTGTGAATCAATATTCTCCTTCTTTGTAGAGCCCAAAATCCTCTTCTCATCACTTCTTGGTACTAAGATATATGTAGCTGAAACAAAGAAAAGAAGAGTAGAGTAAGTAACACTAAAAATAAAAACCTAAACAAAATCTATTATCAAGTCTAATAACGAATCCTCGCTCCCCAGAAGCAGTGCCAAATTTGATAGAAATCATATTACCATGGATTTTACTGTATGAGAATGAGCTCGAGAGTGATAGTACTCGACCGCTATGCGAAATCGATGCGGAGAAAAGTAACCCCAATAAAACAAGACACCTCAAAGAAGGTCCCAAATGACAGTCGTGTCAGCAGGAAACGGGGGAAGGGGATCAACAACTCCAAACAAAAGATAGTCAAGCACCAATAAGCAACCAAAAACGATTAAAAATCCAACCACAATACCCTTGTGACCCATTCTTCATCTGAAGAAAGGAATTATTTCTTCCGAACCAGAAGAATTATTTATTCCGAACCAGAAACATTATTTATTCGGACAAAGAAGTAACGCTTATTCCAACCATGGAAGTTGGACTTAAACGGCGAAATCACCGTCATAAAATTTCTCGGCTAGAGGCAATGTCAGGTCGACTCACCACCCTCTTCGGATAAAGAAAGGCTAAAAATAGTTGAATTTTAGATCCGTCCCTCGTTTGTAACCCAGAAAAAAGTCTAACAAGATGCTGCAGGCTGGCAGGTGAAAGTTGGCTTATCGACAAGCCATAATGATCCAGGAAACGAAGTATGACTTCCAGAATGGGAAACCACATGGGCATTGCAGAGTGTGCACCTTGTAGCATGTAAAATATCCACGAGGCAGGGACTTGGCACTCTCCCCATGTCTCGGCATTCAAAACTCCACCTCCTCGGGGACTCAGCAAAAATCTCGAATGGTGGCAAAGAAGAAACTCTTATATTCACTCGACCCTTCATCAGGTTCTGTGAAGGTTGGTCTCGTAGGACTCCACAAGTCAGTTCGTGGAGGTTGGAGACTGCAGGTTGCCTCCCAATACGCCTTCACATCCTCATGTTTGACGGAATGGTGCAAAAACTTGACCTTCAGAACGACCTCGTCACCCCAAATGCGCAAGCTCTCGTGAGCGAAAATGGAAGGCATACCATTCTCGTAAACTTTGTTGTTGAACGCGATGATACAAATAAAAACAAGTGAAGAAGAGAGAAAAAAGGATTTTCTACCTTGAGAGTTTTTTCTTGTGTGACTAAGCAAGTAAAGAATTTGAAAGCTTGCTCCACATACATATAGAAAAAGGGATTTACTATTCATCCTCGGAATTTTAGCTATTAATTTTGTCTAACCTACCTAACACATCTAATATCTCGCAAGAACACTTCGGAAATTCTTGCAAGTTGGGGGGCTAATTGTTGGGGTCAAAAATGGTCACAACAAAATCGATGCCGAAAAGTTACCGCGGAAAAACTTTACCTCTCTTTTGATAAAAAGAAAGCAAGAAATCTTCGCATCTGAAATTCTCATCGCCTAACCCATCTAGTCCCGGCTAACGAATCAAGACATGCAATCAAGGGAACAACTGAGCCGCCTTCCCGTCTTGACTCCCGTGGGTGATTAGACATGCAACGTCTAGCCGCCCACGGGCGACTAATATTCGTGCCATGGTCTAGTCACCCATGGGCGGTTAGAACTTTGGCCAGATCCAGTCGCCCACGGGCGACTAGACGAACATAACGTATAGTCACCCGTGGGTGTCTAGACTCACCATGAAGTCTAGTCGCCCATGGGCGATTAGACTCCCCGCTAAGTCTAGTCGCCCATGGTCTACTAGACCGTGTCCTATTCATCACTCTCTCCATTGAATCTTGACGCAGTTGTTTCTTGTTTCATCTCGATTGGAGTTTCCGTTGAAGTTTTACGATAAAAATTACAAAGACTTGTTTTCTCGTAAAATTTCCAAGTCAATCGTAAAAATCGATAACAGTATCGCAAAATCATACGAGGAACAATTTCTCCAAAAGAAATCGCAAAACGGTCCAAAAGGGCCTACAACGCGAGAAAATCCCACTTATGGTTTAGACGAGAATGAGCCCAGTAATAATGATAGTCTACCGGATATCAGCAGAAATAGAAAAGAAGATAATTGTCAAAGTTCCTAGATAATTATGGAAAACGAGAAGATAAGGAAGATTTCCGTAGAATGATAAACTCCAATCAGGGGTAGAAAAAGAAAAATGACCAATCGTGAAGACCTATATAAACAAAGAAAGGGAGAGGACGGAGACACACACAAATCTCTGCAACTTAGCACACAGAAAGATTCTTAACAATTTCGCTTTGTCATCGAGCTGCTACTCAAACTAGGTTTAGGGTTTAGGTGCTAGAACTAGGGATACACCGACAGCTTTTATGGCCGAAGGTCTTAAAACATGTTGTATCATCATAATGTCCTTACGCAAAGACGATTCAATAAGATGTTTCTTTTCATTCACAATTTGTATTCGATTATTTTAGGATTTGTTATTCATATTTTGATCACCTGTCGTAGGCTCAACAGAAATCCGAGACCTCAGGGAAATTTAGGGTTTCTTAGTTTTTCTCCGATTCTGGAAATCGACATTGTGAATTTCGGTTACCACAATCCTCTGGTCTGGCATCATCAAAGAAATTACCCAAGAAGGTGTTTTTGATGTATATCTAGGATGTAAGAGATCATGGTGGTAGCTGCTTAAGCCAATATGGAGCATCTCTGGCAAACAAATATTTGGGAGCTTCCACAGAAGGTAGTCGTCAAGGACTCCATTAGCCTTGATGGCAGACACAAGATCCTCGAATTGCTCCAAATGATCCATAGGGTGCTCATGAGAATGTCCATGAAATGATGTATGTGCCACATGTGTGAAATAGGTTGGTTTTAGCTCAAAATCATTCCTCTGAAAAGATTAAGGACGAATAGCATATCTGTTGGAATATAACTGATCTGGACGATTGTAGTCAGCCAACATTCTGGGTTCGGAAGCATGGGCTTCAGCTTTAGCTTGAGCTACAACATCTTCTTCTGGTTCAGGGATTACAATCCCCTAATCATCCATTTTCCGACTTGTTGCATTACACAGATGACCTTCGAGGTCATACGGGTCCCCTCCCTCATTCAAATTCATGATCAAGCATGGGAACCATCTCTGCTCGGGAATCACGGTGGATCGATGTCTCAGTGTTGGTGTCGATCGATTCTAGCAGATGAATGTCAATAAACGAAGAAGTTTTGGCGTCGATCGATGCTTGTCTCTTCTCCTTGCGGATGCTACGTTCAATGAGGGCTTGAGAAAACTAAGTATTTTTCCTTGTTGCTTCAGGTACTGCTAACATGCACCTAAAAGACAAAAGAAAAAGAATTGTAAGTAAACTGAAAGGAAAACCTAAACAAAACTTGCAAAACAATTCTAATGGCGATCCTTGCTCCCCGGCAACGGCGCCAAATTTGATACGTGCTCAAATTACGATAGAGCTACTGATTACTCTCTCAAATAAGATGTTCAGTTGTAAAACTTAGCGATCGAATCCACATAGAGCGAATGCACACAATATATTTTATAATCTACTTATTTATGCTAAGAAATTAATAAGACTTTAAGAAATATAAAATCATGAATGAGTTGGTTTGTAAACAATTAAGGAAAATAGCTAGATCTAGCGTTTTCTTGCAGTGAATTATAATGGATTGAAGCCAAGGGGTTTTCAATCATAGAACACGAATTCAATTAGTATAGTTATTAAGTTATATCTATCCTATGGCTAAGCTCATAGTCAACAACATTCGTTACAATTTCGGAATGATCGTCGATCGATGGTATGCAAACGGCATCGATCAATGACTTTCTTAGTCAATCATTAAACGACAAGATTCGAGTGTTTCACTTAAAATCACTAAACCAGTCTCTAGATTGTGTCTAGTAACTTAAGCTCAACAAGATTTGTTTAGGTAACAATCCTTCTCTCGCAGTATCAATTATACTAATATCAGGGTTCTAATTAGATACTCTAGAATATCAGCAATAACCACAATTCTGATGATAGATCTAATAATCACCCTAGTAATTATATTGTTTGGCTAATTCGTATAGACCATTTACTAAACCCTAAATCTAACAAGGTGACTACTAAGATATAGCTAAGTAGAGCATAATCAAAAACGTAAAATAATGCACAAGAATAAGAACATGGATATAAATTGGGTCTATCAATAAAATAAGGATCTATCAAAATATAAGGATCTATCAATAAAATAAATATTTTGTTAGGCTTGGGAGTTTTTGGGCTGATTTCGACTGCACTAAGCAAAAAGGTGTTGTTACCTTATCTCTTATCTAGACCATAAAACCAAGTCTTTTTTTTTTTTAAATGAAGACTTGGCAATGTGCCAGTTAAGGTTTATTTTAATGCGGGAGTTATAGTAGTTAAAGATCGAATCCACAGATACACACAATAGATTTCTATATTTCTTATGGTTAAGTTAGGCAAGCTATAAATAGAAAATTTAATTGTAAGATTATCTGAAAAAGAAAATTGTCTAAAATACTAAGTTGATTCAAATATGGAAAACAGTAGATCTAGGATTTCAGGAAAGTGAATTATAATGGATAGGATGCATGAAATTATTAATATGCGAAGACATAAATGTTAACTAGTCTTACCCCCTTTTATCCCAACTCTCGTATGCAGACAAAGGAGTAAAGCATCGATTGACGGCTAAAGCCGAGTGTCGATCGACGCTAATCAGACATGAAGTTCGTCCTCTTTGCTAATTAGACTAGCTCTCGCATGCATCTAACAACCTAGCCCACTAGATCAGTTATGGCACATAACCCACCCTCGTAATTGTCTATGTCCTAATTTCAGGTTTCTAGTTACCTACTCTAGTACGGAAGCATTAAGCAAAATTCCAAAGATTGATATTTCTTCATCCTAGCAGTCATATTCTGGGGCTAATTCATCTGTACCATTATAAACGCTAAATCTAATAGGAGAATTACTCAGACATAATCATATAAAACATGATAAACTGAATTATATAATGCATAAAATAGATAATGGGCTTCCAATACTAATATGCGAAGGAGTTCAGATCTTCTCCCCTAACTACTAAGAAAGAAAACTAAAAGCTGTAAATTGCGTGTGTGTGGTCTCGTCCTGTTCTGCCTAAACAATGGCAAAACCCTTATAAACTAGGTCAGAAATTGTCTAGGGACATTCTCGTAATTTATCTTAACCTGGGCTTGAAGTCAGCCAATACTCTGTGAGTGGGCCGTGGATCGACATCAACGATTTTTTGTACATCGATGGTCATGCTTGAATTCGACTCTTACTTAGCTCAACGTTAGCATCTACTGGATATGTCACTTAATACTCAGCTCCATAATCTCCATAATGCTCCAAAACGTACCTTGACATGTAAAGATTTTAAAACACAGTCTAGACATGCATAGTAGACTCCAAATAGGGTCCAAATGATGGTCTAAAACTGATAAATAACAAGGTATATCAACTCCCTCAGGCTTAACCTTTTGCTTGTCCTCAAGCAAAAAAAAGGTAGCCTATGAAAGAGGTTTGAAAAGCGGGGACTCACATAATGTATCAGTATAACAATCACCCCTACTATATCGCAACCACATGAAATAATGCTAATGAAAGAGAAACTTTATATGCCCTATCCTAGTATAGCAACCAAATCCATTCAATCAGCAACTCAACAAATACTAATTTTACTCACCCCTCTACTGATCTCATTTCTTTGCATATATATAAAGTGCAGGCTTTACCTTGGGAGTATCGATCAAAGGACACATGGACTCAACTCCTACATGCATACATAGGTAGAAACTCTTTCCTGATCAATTTCTTCCATCTTCTCTCTCTGAATCTTTTTTAAATCTCAAACTCAATGGACAATGATGCTTATATAGTGCATCTTGCCATCTTATTTTCGATTTTTAGACAAAGTTGTAGGCGAATAGTGGGGTCATTGGTAATGTACCTACCCCTCGCTTCCAACAATGTTGGATCATTCCTTTCTTAATTAGAATAATGGGGTCATAGAAGACACTCATACCCCTCTACATCTTCCAGGAAATCATCTTAATTTTTTATAGATCCTGAAGAGAGAGAGAGAAAGAGAGAGAGAGAAGGGAATCAAAAATACATAGACTAGTACCTTACAAACTTGCGGGATTCCGATCCGATGTATCCCAAGCCCCAAAGCAAGCAAAATATTCAGTATTAGGTTGGATTTCAGCTTTGGTTCCTTCAAACTTTTTTAGTAAGTGTGATCTGATGGCATGATGATCCACTTTGGCATCTCTCGTAATCTATGCAATAAACATGTCTAAGAATGGTGCTATAGTGTGGTTAGTAAATAAATAAGTTCTGATCATAATCTGCTTCTTGACTCAATAAAAACTATATGAAAAAATTAATATATAAAATCTCAAAATAAATAAAAGCATCAGTGAACCTCCCCCAGAAGTAAATAACATTGTCCCCAGTGACATCATGTCAGGTTTGGTTAAGAAAACTAAATCATAAGTAAAAGGTAGAGAGAAAGTTGAGGTTACTAAACTCCGTAATGAGTGTCGACCGATGGTAAACCATACAAGCCGTCGACTGTTGGTTAAGTGGTGGTGTTGGTCGAGTGGTGGTTTCGAACTTTTCTATTCCTCCTTTGAAAACCAAAAGTAATTAAATAAAAACCATAATTAATAACTAAATAATGAAAAATAAAAATAAAACTTACTACATAGTTGGTTTCCTCCCACTCAGCGCTTGCTTATAGTCATAAGATCGACTTTTGGACTTCTTGACTAGTAAGGTGGTTCATAGAACCACTGTGGAAAGCAGTTATCCACATACTCTATGCTCGTCTCAAACCATGCAGTGATGAAATTTCTCACAGCATCTTCTGCTCAGATTATCTAGCTGCCCATCCTTATCCACTACAAGAAAACATGACAATAACGACTAAGCATTACGGCGAATCAAGGTAGTCGTAATATTACGTTGAATTTACATCATATTTACGAGGAGTTCAAAATTGCCATAAACAAGTAGTAAATTTACATCAATTACAAATCGTCGTAAAACAGAATCAATATTACTTCTGTTTTAGGACGAATTTCAAAAATTGACATAAAATCAAAGTAAATACCTACTATTTTACTACATTGTTTTTGCTTCGACTTAACTTCTGATGTACATCTAATGTTTTTGAAATGGAAGTAATCTTGTTGTAACCTTCCAACCTACCAAAATCAAAAATTGCCTATAAATATGCTCTACTCTCTCATTGTTAAGAAACACCAAAAAACGAGAAAAAGTTAAAAATTCTCACAGTGGGAATATCTATGAGTTTCGGAGTTGGATGTATGCACATAAAGATTCTGTAGGCGTTGTGAGAAATGACTTTCTGAACGGGGCGAAGTTATTCATGCAACAGGCCGGAACCATGCCTCTCACATAAGAATCAAGTAAAATGTTTTGTCCCTGTCGTAAATGCAAGAATACCAAGTTTGCTTGTAGTAAAACAATTTGGAAACATATAGTAAATAGATAATTTACCCCATATTAATATATTTGGTATCACCATGGGAGGGTGATAGTAGGAATGAAGCTAGTAGTAGTAATCAGTTTGAAGAAAATCGTAATAGGCAAGAATTGCATTATGATTATCCTCAGGATGATCAAGACGTAGTAGATCATGATAGGATGCATGATATGGTTATAGATGCATTTCGTGAAACAACCTTAGTAGTTGCTGGCGAAGTTGAAAATCTAGAGGAAGTACAAGAAAATGTAGAGGCACCTAATTTTGAAGCAAAAAAGTTTTATGAAATGCTAGCAGCAGCAAATCAACTTATTTATAAAGGTTGTAGAGAATGTCTTTCTAAATTGTCATTGGCAGCTAGGATGATGAATATTAAAATTGATTATAACTTACCTGAAGTTTGTATGGATGCATGAGGTGAGTTGTTTAAAGAGTATCTGCCTTAAGATAATTTGTGTGCGGAATCTTATTGTGAGATTCAAAAACTTGTGCGTAGTCTTGATTTACCTTCGGAGATGATAGATGTCTGTATAGACAACTGCATGATCTACTGGAGATAAGATGCAGAATTATTAGAGTGTCGTTTTTGCAAGAAACTACGATATAAACCGCAAGGACGTGGTCGAAATAGGATACCGTACCAACGGATGTGGTACTTAACTATTACGGATAGGCTGAAGAGATTATATCAATCTGAAAAGACTGCAGCAGTGATGAGATGGCATGCAGAACATACTCAGAAGGAAGGCGAGATCAATCACACCATAGATGCGAAAGCTTGGAAGCACTTGAATTCAGCACACCCTGATTTTGCAGCCAACATTTGAAATGTTTATCTTGGGCTGTACACAAATGGATTTAGTCCTTTTGGAATATCTGGAAGACAATACTCACTTTGGCCAGTCATCTTGACGCCATACAACTTTCCACCAGAGATGTGTATGGAAAGGGAATTTCTTTTCATGAGTATATTGATACCAAGGCATCCAAAGCGGTCCCTCGATGTTTTTCTACAACCTCTGATAGAAGAACTTAATGAATAGTGGTCAACAAAAGTCGAGACATATGATAGTTCAACGAGAAAAAACTTTTTAATGAGAGCAGTTCTTTTGTAGACCATCAGTGACTTCCTTGCAGATGGGATGTTATCAGGTTGGACTACGCATGGAAGGCTAGCTTATCTTTATTGTATGGAAAATACAAGCGCAATTCAGACGAATTACGGTAGGAAGACGTCTTGGTTTGATTGTCACCGGAGATTTCTGCCCATCACCCATCCGTACCGAAGCAACAAGATGTTGTTCAGATCTAAAGGGGTTGTTTCGGACACCGCTCCACCATATTATCTGGAGAGGAAATCAAGAAATATATTGATTATTATGGTGCACAAGAAACGGTCCACAAATGGGGTAATTGGCATACTCCTGTAAACATGCCTGATGGTTACGAGACACAACATAGTTGACACAAGAAGAATATATTTTGGGAACTTCCATATTGGAAGGATCTACTTTTGCGACACAATCTTGATGTGATGCATATAGAGAAAAAGTTTTTGACAACATCATCAACACATTACTAAAAGTCCCGAGGAAGACAAAAGATAATAAGAACTCAAGGTTGGATTTGCCTGCTTTATGTTGTAAGAGTGAACTGCATATTAAAAGCGATGAGAAAATTCCGGTTCCTATTTTCAGATTGTCATCAGAAGCAAAATAGGCGTTGTTCAAGTGAGTGACAACAGATGTGAAATTTTCAGATGGGTACATTTCAAATTTGTCAAGATGTGTTGAGCATGGAAAAAAGTTTTCAGGAATAAAAAGTCATTATTGTCATGTGTTTATGAAACAATTACTACCATTTTCATTTGCGGAGTTGCTTCCAAAAAAATGTCCACGAAGCGCTTGCAGGTAACAAACTACTTACCTTTTTATAGAAATTACTTAATTATCGGATTTGATCAAAGTTGAAAAATGACATTATAAATATCGTCACAATGTAATATATATATGCAAGCATTGGAGCTTTTTTCAGAGATCTTAGCACACTTACCTTAACGAAAGATGTGATTAGACAACTTGATGAGAATCTCCCGATCCTAATGAGCAATATGGAAAAAATCTTTCCTCCGTCATTTTTTGATGTCATGGAACATATAGGTTTCCACCTCCCTCATGAGGCTCTGCTTCGTGGCCCTGTTCATTACGGATGGATGTACGTTTACGAGCGATCTATGAATCATTTGAAAGGGAAAGCAAAAAAATCTTGTAAGGGTCGAAGGTTCAATATTTGCTAGTAGTTTGACGGAGGAAACATCTCACTTCACGTCGTACTACTTTGGGTCACAAGTTCAGACACATAAAAGGGCTCCTATCGGATATGATGATGGTGGTGTTATGCCGGCATATGTTGTAGAAGGTGTTCCAGACATATTCTATCAGATTGGACGTTTATGTGGAAAACTTAAAGAAGTTTGGTGGTCGAGTACATATGACGCTCATAGTAACCACACATATATACTCCTTAACTGTGAGGAGATGCAGTCGTTTGAAAGGTAATTATTAAATTTAGATACTTACGCAATTTATAAATATTACCAAGAATAATATTACTGTCGAACCTTAATTAATTTGCAAAAACAACGAGTTCTTTTCCCAGGTCGAAGAAGCTTTACAAGGAATATCAAAAATGATCTAAACAATAGGAAAGAGCAACACTTCGTGGCGTGGTTAAAAACGCATGTGTAAAACACAATATAATTAGTTTAAGTTTTTTAATTAATTAATATAAAGAAAATATTAATTGATTTTTTTTTTAAATTATAGATTGATTATGATGATCATTCTTCCCAACGTGGTTTCACGATTTGCTACAAGGTCCGATCGCTAAGGTCACCACAACATCTATTTATTTCACTTGAGGTTACACTTTCCGCACTTATGAATATGGAAGTCGTCAAATAACAATGAACTGTGGAATATGTGTCAAAGGTGAAACAAATTTCTATGGCATCTTAAAAGAGATAATTGAAGTGGAATTCCCTGGTTTAGTGAAGATGAATGGCGTCCTCTTCAAATGTGATTGGTTTTACCCCACAGTAAATAGAGGTGTTTGGTATAGCAAGTTTTGAGTTGTGGACGTCAATGCTACACGGAGGCACAACAAATTTGAACCCTACATTTTGGTTTCTCAAGCAGATCAAGTTTGATTTTATTACATACCCAAGGATCAAACAATCTGGAAGATGTAGGTTAGGCGCTATAAAAGTCTCACCTCGCGGGCGAGTGATGAACAACCGCATTTACAAGAAGATTCCGTAAATCAAGTGGAAGTATTTGAACAACCCACATATGAAATCCTACTTGTTGATCCGCAAAACCAGGGATATAAAGATCTTCAAGACGATACCGTGGATGAAGGAAATGAAGATGAACTGAGGGATGATTCCGAGAACGAGTGAATTTATGTTACATTATTGCATTATCTTTTTTATTGTGTAACAAATCTTATGTTATAAAGATTTCTCAAGTTAAAATAAGTATTATTACATGTTTGTGGTTTGGAAATTTGGATGTTTATAAGTAAGAAGTAATGTTTTTAGGTTAGAACATTTAGGGGTTGGGGTTTGACTCGTACTTAGTTGAACGTGAACAACTACAAGATATCTCTCTGAATACTCTAACAAGTTGCATAATCTCCATAATGCTCCAAAACTTACCTTGACATGTAAGAGATTGCGAAACACAGTCGAGACATATATAGTAGACTCCAAATAGGATCCAAATAATGATCTAAAATTGATAAATAACAAGGTATATCAAGACTATAGTTTATGTCAAGGGAAAATAAAACTAGTCTTGTTATGACGCTTGCGCTTCTTGGGTCTTCAATCTTCCTTGAAGAATATGGGTTTTCCGATCATCAAATTCGTAAAATGACTCAACAAAGTTTCTTCGAATCGAATAAGGTAAAATAATTTGTATCTTAGAAAATAATTTTAAAATATTTCAATGACTCGGTTTTGTGTCAGTCCATAATCTAAAAATACATATATGGACTAATACATAACTGAGTTATTGATATTCAATTTTATGCAATTGGTGTAGACACTCAAAATAATAATAATCTCTTTTGGTTTAATAAATAATATAAATTGCTATTAATAAAAATATGTCTTGCTAGAATGCCTATATAAAGAGATGGAATTTTCTTGAGTTATTCGCATTACAAACGAAACACAACAAGAAATAAGAAAGCAGTGAAAATACCTTTGTCATCTTCTACTGATGTTTTGCTTCAACATCAAATGCTAGATATTGCACTACAAAAAAAACATAGCGATTCTGATGGAATTCCTGATAAATATCAATGAAATAAATGTTTTTTGAAAATTCATTGAAATTTTAAAATCGTGTAGAAATCGATCGTGAATTTCTGACGAGTTTCCGATAATTTTTTTAATATAAATATTTATTTAAATTTATCAAGGAACCATCGGGAATTTCCAATGGATCACCAACGGATTTTGAAAAATAAATATTTATTTAAAATTTTCGGGAAGCCGTCGGAAATTTCTGAATGATTACCGACAAAATTAAGTAATCATTTATTTTTATTTATTCCATAGGTAATTCGTCAAAAATTCCCTACGAATTCCAAATAGATTTAAATAAATATTTATATTATAAACTGTTGATAATCTGTCATTATTTTCCGACGGATTGCCGGCGGATTTAGGGTTTGAAGTTTAAAAATAGGTGCAAAATATATAAAATCCGATTCATTAAAGATCCATAGGTACTATAATAACAACTAAAAGTCCATATGATATAACATATGCTCAATAAACAAGTTTTACCAAATTTACGTAAAGTAAATCTAAAGAATCAACTTAGTGTTGACATACGATATACTTACATGAATGATTTTGACAATTTGCCATAGTATTTGAAATCTATTTTAAAAGTGATTCTGAAGGTTTACAACAGTCATTCTCATTAAATCATTTGTATAATAATGCATACGAATATTGTTGATATGTTTTTATTTGTATTTGGTAACTTTAAACTCCAAATCGTCGAAAATCCATTGGTAATCGTAGGAAACCAGCCAGGAATCTGTCGGAAATTTCTGATGGATTTCCAGCAAATCGAGGTTTAAGGTGTTGTTAAACAAAAATAAAATTCCCTACGGATGGAATATTCCATCGGTAATTCGTCATGAATCTGAAAATTTACCGAAGAAATGAAAGCACCAATTATTTTTTGGCAGCCACCTAAAATGAAACATTCCCGACGGATGCGGGTCCAAAGGGAATTTTAATACATAATTGAGTTGATTATCTTTTCCTTCTTTACTCTATCTTCTCTCTCAAAATATATCTAACTCTTTTCTCTCTCCAAAGTACACTAAACTCCTCTTTCCTCCCCAAGAACACAATAAAAATCACATCTCTCTCTTCCCTATTCGTCTAATATGTAAGTTTTTTATGTTAAGTTGTTGTTTTAAGGATTTGAATGCTAGATTTAGATATTTAGATGTTAGTTTTAAGACATAGATTTTTGTCTTAAGAATGAATGAATTCAGGATTTAGATGTTTTGTAAGATTTGGATGTAAATTTTATGATTTGTTGGTGTCATGTTTTTTTTGGTAAAATATTCAAAAAGATATGTTATTTTAAAATCATTTTTTCAAAATTATTATTATAATTTTACAAACTTACAAACATTTTTATAAATGTTTTAGAACTATGTTTTCATAATTAGTATTTTGAAATATTTTTATTATAAATAATATATTACAAAACATGTATTGTTTTACAAATTTGTAAAACAATTTTATGTAAAACGAATCTTATATAAGTTTTTTATATTTTATATATTTTTAAAAAAATCTATAAAAATGTTTTATATAATTTTATAGTATTTATTAATTTATGATTTTTTTTTAATTTTCTATATAAATTATATAGATTATAATGTTCATACTAATTTGTTTTTATAAATTATTTTTAAAATTGGTGTTTTTAAATAAAATTGCTATTTTATATAATTTTTAAAATTGAAAATATTTTTTTTGCTTAGAACTTTCTTTTATTTGTTTTACATATAAAACTTTTTAACATTATACAAATTTTATAATCTTACGTTTTGTATATAATATTATAAAACGATCAGGGAAGAGGTGATGACGACATGCAAATCAGACGCGGCATATGATAGGTTCTCTAAAAGGTCTGGCCTTGCATGGATCTTCCAGATCCGTATGGTTCTCATCTCGCCCAAGGATCGACGACTCAGGACTCGATCGGCTCCCCTCTGGTTACAGAAGCTCTGGCTCTTCGTTTTGGGATCATCTTTGTAGTGAAACTTGAGATTTCAGAACTCAATGTATTCTTTGACAACTCAATGCTCATCAAAGCCATCAACAACGACACGCAGATCAAGGAAATCTTTGGTATTGTCAAGAATATCCAATAGATCTCCTCTGCTTTCGTCGAGATATCTTTCTCTCATCTCTCTCGATCGAACCATATCGATGTGACTTGTTGGCAAAGAAAACCCTTTATTCTTCTGCATTAGACCCATTTTTGGGCTAAAGGCCACTTTAAATTTATAAGAATGTGTGTTACAACAAAAACAATTTTAATTGCAAGATGTTGTTGGGGTCAAAATCGGTTATGGCCAACTTAATGGCTGAAATCTTCTGAGAAAATATACTTTATGCAAATATGAGCCGAAAATGTCGAAATAACTACACCAAGTAAGCCGAGTGTATTTGAAAGAGGATATGAAAACAAAACTTCGTATATCCCAGATAAGCAATGAAAGAGTTTCTATCCAAACATTATAAATTAAAAATGTTATTGCGGAAGGTTTTTTGCGATCTTTTAAAAATTTACGAAACAACTTTCCGTAAAACAAAAGAACGGAAAGTTTCCATGGAAGAACCTCGTAGGAAAATCTAGGAGATAGCCATTTATAAAAAAACTTTCGGGAAATCTTTGCAGAAAAACTTACATAAAACAATCAAAGTATTTACGAAAGTCTATGAAGCGATCAATGGAGATAATAAGGAAGGAAGAAAGGGACAAGCACTCCTCTAGCTCTCGTATCGTCACACAGAAGGCTCTCATCGCCTCACACAGTCTCTCATCGCCTCACATAGCCTTTCATCGCCACACAACACTCTCTCACCATAGCAGAGCTCTCTCATAGCCCCAGAGCACTCCTGATGCCACACAGCCCCTCCCTCACCTCTTGATCGCCCCAAAGCTCTCTCATTGCCAAACACGAGCTCTAATCTCCACACATGAGCTCTCATTGCCACACAAGCTCTAATCTCCACACATGAGCTCTCATTGCCACACAATACAACACTCTCTGATCGTCGCAGAACTCTCTCATCTCCCCAGAGCACTCCTGATTGCCACACAGCCCCTCTCTCTTCTCCTGAGTTCCCCAGAGCTCTCTCATTTCCAGACATGAGCTATCATCGCCACAAACGAGCTATCATCGCCACACATGAGCTATCATCACCACACATGAAATCCCATAACCACACATCATGACTCATCACCACACAGAATGTGTCATCGCCTCTGAGGCATAACAAGGCCCTCATCATGTTCACCTTAATCTGGATCGAAATGTCTTTCTTTTCATCTCAATCGGACTTCCATTGAGATTTTACGAAGAAAACAAGTAACACATGTTTTCTCGTAAAATTTCATGTCAAAGGTCAAGATGATATAGGCTAACTTAACACCATCATATCTGCGACTTAATGAATTGATTTGGTTCAATTTTTAAGACCAACAACATAGAAAACAGACATTGGAAAAAAACATAGAAAACAGACATTGGATCAATAAAATAATTTATTTAAGTTGAAAATGTGTTTTAAATATCTTTTTGAATATTTTACCAAAAAAAACATGAAACCAACAAATCATAAAATTTACATCCAAATCTTACAAAACATCTAAATCCTGAATTCATTTATTCTTAAGACCAAAAATCTATGTCCTAAAACTAACATCTAAATCTCTAAATCTAGCATTCAAATCCTTAAAACCAACAACTTAAAATAAAACTAGTCTATTAAAACTATGTTAAATTTTTAAGACCACCAACATAGAAAATAAACATTGGACAAATCAATGATCTCTTATCCCACTTATGGTTAAAAATGAAAACATGCCTGAATTCAATGACGGTCTATTTGACTTGGATAAATAAAACTAGAAAAGAGGATAAACGTGAAGTTCCCAAGATAAAAATGAAGTTTGAGAAGATCAGAAAAGATTTCCGCAAAAGGATAAACTCGAATCTTGAAGAGATAAGGAAAGATGGCCAATTTTGGAGGCATATATAAGAACATCCGAGGCAGAGAAGACGGGGGACGATTTTAGGCTATTAGAACTCTCTACAATTACAATCTTTAGGAATTATTATTGACATGCTTAGTTTTCTACTAGACAAACTCGCAAAGGCCGTTTGATCTGTTGTTCAACTCTTTGTAAACTGAACTATGTTTGGCTTGATCCTCAAAAGGGATACGTAGGAAGCCTTTTACAAGGTCCACTCCGAAATCAATAAAACTTTTTTTGCATCGTTTTCGTGTTTTGTTATCGAGCTGCGACTCAAAGTAGGTTAGGGTTTAGGTGGCTAGAACTAGAGAAATCGCTGAAAGCTCCTGCGGCCGTAGCTCTTATAACTTGTTGTAACCTCGCTACACTCTTACACTCTATCTTTTGTTTCCGCATTTATTTGATCACTTGGTGTTGGCCCTCGCAGATAATCTGGATCCTCAAGAAAATCAAGAATCTCTATTTTTCTCTGTTAACAAATTTGACAGTGCGAATTTTGGTTTTGACAGTTTGGCATTAGAAGTAGGGGGATTACTCTTACTCACAGGGCCGCAAAACGCTTGATCGAAACAATTTCTGAAAATATGAAAGACAAACTCACAGCTCGCATTGACACTGTCAACGACAACAACAACAGTGGTAACACAACTCCAGCAGCGATAATAAAGCCCATTGCAGATTGAGTTCAATCCTACGGAATCAATAAAATTTCCAATTAGGTTTAATCACGATAATAAAGCCCATTGCAGATTGAGTTTTCGATATAAAACTCGGAAACTAAGTCCGCATAATAGCTGCAAAATGTGAGTTTTCCAAAAACAGCTCTCGTGCAGCCAAACTCAAAAACATTTTACGAAACAGCCTGACATCATTTTATGAAATAGTTTTCATAAAACTAAACTCGAATTTTTTTTTCAAAACAACTTTCATAAAATTATACTCAGCAAGAATTTACAAAACATCATTCATAAAATTAACATGACAGTATCTAACGATATAACCTTCGTAGAGTAAATTCGACAACAGTTGCGAAAATATTCTCGTAACTAATACTCGAAAAACGTTCGGGAAGTCAACAAGATCATACGAAACGATCAAAGGAAAATGAAGACAATAAGCACTAGGACATGACCAGTTCGCTCACAGCTTGATGAACTGAGAACGTCACGCGAATGACACTGTGTCCATTGCTTCTTCTTCCTCATCGACCACTTCACTCTTCCTCGAGTCGTTATCTGCTTCTTCTCAAATTTTCAATGATTAAGTAAAATTCCTTTGATACGAAAGACGCAATCCAGTTTTTCGAAATTCTTCCACGTTGAGTCGAAAAAATCTACTGATAAATATTTGATAGAATTTTCAACAATATACAAAGTGCATTTGGTAATTTTAATAAAACCAGAAGTATGAAGAAAAAAGAACAAAAACTTAGACGTTGTAATCTCTTCCTCGGTTCGGTAATCTCGTCCGAGTTTCGTTGATAACCAAATCATATGAAATCAGAATCAAAATTTGCAAAGTTCTGTGATTTTGAGTCGAAAGTAGCTATTCCTTAACGCTAAATTTTTTTTTTGATAAAATACATACTCTTACTCGCAAAAAATTTGGATGAAATGCATACCCGTTCTCTTATAAACTAAAACTACGAAGATTGAAAATCATATTAAAAGACACGAGGAGAAGAAGAGAAAATGAAGAAGAGGCAAACCTGAATCTCCGATAATACTTAGGCATGTCCGACTTGAAAAACATTGAAATCAGTTTGGGAATTTGGTAGAAATGAACAGAGATACAACTAGGAGATCTTCTTAAATTTTAGGGAACTTAGTCTAGGTGGATAGTCTAACGAACTAAGTCTTCGACGATTTTCTGTCTATTATTCTACTGTTACTTAACTGTTCAGGCAGATCTTGCAAACTGATCTAACCTCTCGTAAAACCGATAAATGATCGTCACACATTCAAGCATACTCTGCTCGCCTCTGAAAGAAAGAAAGTACTAGAGACATGAACGTCTTCTTCAAATTACTCCTTCCTAGGAGTTTCTTAAAACCGACTCATTCCAAGTTGTCAACCTGCAAACCACCAAAGACACAATCCTGAAATCATCTTTAAATCGACCCAGATTGCCGATCGTCTTACTATTCGAAAGAAGAACATACATAAACCGTCAAATGATCGGTTCAGCCTTTATACTTCGTAAAAAAGAGAGGAGGGATTGGGTACGTATACTATACTCGTATACTCCATACTTCAAAAACGTTTTGCCTCAGAAACAAGAAAACCATTTCGACAAAGCAAGCTCGTACATAATTAGGCATAGAAACAATTTGGAAATGCAATGGTCCTTTGAAATCGTCCAAAAGGCAAAAAATAAATAATCTATGATTCGTATAAACGCTAGTGGCATACCCAAACCGTCAAACATATAGTCTCGAAAACCCCACAGCATCTCTTATCACAACCACATATTTAGACAACATGTACCAATTTCGGACTGATAAGACAAAGTTTAGCCAAATTGATGAGGTTTCGACTTAACAAAACAAATTTCATTTGAAACTCAGAATTATACGAGAAATCCTCAAATACAATAGCATTACTCCCAATTTCTTTTGCACCAAACGAGTCACGGAAAAGAATCAGACACATTTGCGACAAAGCAGAATCGAGCCAAACACAACAAATGGAACGCTTTCTTCCTACTTGTTGAATAGATCTGCCGCTGCTCGACCGATTCATTCCGCTCAAGAAACTAATATGTCATGGGAAATCCTCTCAAAAACCTACGGAAACATTTCGTACAAAGATGACAACGAAATAACCTTCGGTAAAACTCCATGAGTGACTCGAAGCAACTTTCACTAAAGATCAAAATCAAAGCGAAAATATAACTTGTAAAATCTTCAGAAATGTTGCTACTTTAAACGTCTCTAGAAAAAACTCCGTTTTGTTTTCCTTGTAAAGCCGGTCACCCATTACTTTCGTATAAATAAAATATTTTTTATTAAGCAGATTTCGGAAAAACAAGATAGGTATCGTGCAAAATGACTTTGCGATACAAAAAAATGACTGAGGAGAACCCAGTCCTCGCTCGCAAACATCAGAAGTAATCTGCAAATAACACTCTACATTTACTTATACGAGAAGTCATTCTTGTAAAAACTTACATGAAACATCCTTTTTATAATCAGATCGAGTTATACAAAACAAGTTTCTAGAATAAACGTAACAGGTTTTACGATGAAGTATCTTAGACAATTTTCGTATAGCTGAAAACGAAGCTGTATGATTTGTGTATCGGCGACATATCTAAACTCTACCTCCTCGCACTACGATCTAATAGATATCTTCCTTTACCCTTAGAGCTCGATTGAATTCTTCATCTCATGGCTATAACCAGACAAAACATCATCTTGCGAGTAACTCCAAACGGATTCAGTATCACACCTCTTATGCTTCGCATCCCTCATATAAAAACAAAAACAATTTTCATACAATAGTCTTTCATTAAGGAGTTCATAACTGAAACAAGGTTATGAAAACAATTTTCATTCGACTAAGGGAAGAATTATACCAAAAACTCATGGTAGGACTAAAACTTGAAGCGGAAAATCATTATCTACCAAGTCGGCCACCTAAACGCTGAAAATAAATAATACTTAGTAATAGGTCCTAATATTACCTGGTTTAGACCATATTATAGGCTCTATTTGAAGTATGTTATGTGTGTCTAGGATATGTTTCAGAGTGTTTCCAGGTCCATGTACATTCTGGAGCATTGTAGAGATTATGAGGCTTTATATAGCTCAAAGAGAGAGGAACCATGTAGCTGGTCAAATTCAGCAAAGTATGAGTCGAGACAAAGCATTGCGTTGATCAACGATGTACACTTGCCATCGAACGACGGTCGACACGCAGTATTCACAAAGTACCCGACTTGAAGCCCAAGTCACAAAAATTACAATATTGCCCCTAAACAAGTTTTGCCTAGTTTATATTGTCTTTGCTATTGTTTTATGAAAACGAGAGACATTTTAAAAGCTTTGATACTTTTCACAACAATCAAGACTTCACTAGCTTTGTATAATAACCCCACTTTCTATCCCTATTATTTATCTTATGTATTATTTCATGTTTATGATTATGTTATGCTTAGCTATATCTAAGTGGTCACCTTGTTAGATTTAGGGTTTATTAATGGTTTTGATGGATTAGCCAAACAATATAACTGCTAGGGTTATTATTAAATCTATCATCAGAATTGTGCTTATTGCTTGTGTTCTAGAGTTGCTAACTAGAACTATGATCTTATGATAATGGGTACTACAAGAGTAGGATCATTACCTGAACAAATTTTATTGAGCTTAAGTTACTACATACAATTGGGAGACTGGTCTAGTGATTCTAAGTGAACCAATCGAACTTGTTCGTTTAATGCTTGACTAAGAAAGCCATCGATCTATGCCGTTTGCATACCATCAGTCGAAGGTGATTCCAAATTTCCACATGAAAGTTGTAGACTCTAAGATTAGCCATAATATATATATATATATATATATATATATAACTTATATCTTTACTAATTGAATTCGTGTTCTATGATTATTAACCTCTTGGCTTCTATCCATTATAATTCACTACCTGGAAACCCTAGATCTAGTTATTTTTCTTACTTGTTTACAAACCAACTATTTCATGATTCACTATTTCTAAAGCCTTATTAATTGTCTAACTTAACTAAGTCGATTATCAAATATATTGTGTGCCCTCGCTCTCTGTGGATTCGATCCCTAAGTGCTACAACTAAATCTCTTATTTGAGAGAGTAATCAGTAAATCTAGGGTGATTTGAGCACATATCAAATTTGGCTATGTTTCCAGAGAGCAAGGATAACCATCAGATTTGTTTTGCAAGTTTTGTCTAGGTTTTCGTTTTAGTTTACTTACAATTTTTTTTCTTTTGTCTTTCAGGTGCATGCCCAACAGTACCATAAGTAATAACGACCTACTTTCTCAGACTTAGTAGCCATTGAACGTAGCATACCCAAGGAGAAGCTACAAACACCGATCGACACCAACACTTCTTCATTGATCAACACTCATCTGCCAAAATCGATCGACACCAATACCTAGACATCGATCGATGGTGATTCATGAGAAGAGATGGTTGCTATGCTAATCGTGCTAGGAATGAGAGAGTGGACTTGTATAACCTCTATGGTCGTCTTCATAATGCAACATGTCAGAGAATTGATGATCAGGTGATTGTAATACCTGAACCAGAAGAAGCCGACGTAGCTCAAGATAGAGTTGAAGCCCACACTGCTCAACTTAGAGCGTTGGCTGACTAAAATTATCTAGATCAATTCTATGCCAACTGACTTTTATTCGTCCTCCATCTTTCCAGATGAATGATTTTGAGCTGAAGCCAGCCTATTACACACTTGTCGCACATAGACCATTTCATGGTCATTCTCATGAGCACCTTACATATCAAGAGCGATTTGAGGATCTTCTGTCTGCCATCAAGGCTTCTGGATTCCCTAAGGACTACCTTCTATGCATGCTCTTCAAATATTCTCTTGCTGGAGATGCTTCATATTGGTTTAAGCAGTTACCACCAGGATCCCTTACATCTTGGACAGACATCAAAACACCTTCCTGCGTAATTTCTTTGATGATGTCAGAGCTGAGGAATTGAGGACCAGAATTTCTACATTCACACAAGAGCATGCAGACGGTTTTCAAAAACTCTTGGATCAGATTCAAATTCTACCAAAAAGATTTTCCACACCATGGATTCAATAAAGTGCAACTTCTCAGCACTTTCTTCAGAGGTATTGAGCTGTCATACCAGATGGATTTAGACACAGCCAGTGAGAGAACTTTTGCACTAGGAGTCTAGAAGATGCTACCAGATTGATAGATAATATGGCAGCTAGCAACATCACCAAGAACAATGTTCATGAGAGGAGGAAATCAGTCCCTACACTAACCAAGGATCAGATGGAAGAAGTAAAAGCCAAGTTGGATAGTGTTTTGAGGTTTCCGAGGAAGCAAGTTAGCTTCATATAAGGTGTAGAAGCTAAAATATCTGACAATGAGAAATGTGAAGAATATGATGTGATTTTTTTTGTAGAATGGATTCCAGAGATATGGGAACCAGAGCAACATAAACTTTTATGGCAATGGTCAGAGGAGTAGCTACAACCAAGGATCACCTCAACATGGACCCTACAACAACAATATAACCTATGGAGCCTCCTACTATCAGAACACCCCGTCAGATACCCATGAGAACAGTATTGAAGCCATGATTGACAAGGTTCTGGAGGGAAAGCAGAAGATGATAGTGGATATTAATTGAAAGATTGATGCTTTCTATGGCAACCTCAACACTAAATTTGAATCCCTCAACACCCACATGAAGAAACTAGAGAATCAAGTTGTTCAGACCAGTAAAGCTGTGAGGAGACAAGAATCATTTATCAAGGAAAAGATTGAGGCTGGACAGAAGCACGACATCAGTTCCATCATAGATGATGATTTTTGGAAAGTTGTGGAAGAAGTTAGGCACCAGGAGGAAAAAAAACTCGTAAGAATCCCCTGCCATGTTCAAACGACCATTGATCGACCTTCAAAACTAACCATTGATCGAATGTACCTGAAGAATCCGTATCATCATGTGAGAAGATGGAAATCGATCGACAGTCGGTCCCAACCATCGATCGACGACCGATCGAAACAAAAGGATGTTGGTTGCCAAGCATAGACATGAGTCTGTTATATGCTAATAAGCACTTGAAACCCACCTTACTTAAATCTAGGCAGACAGATAAACCAGTCCTTACGGTAATTGATAAAGCTATGGATAGACATTCTAGAGGAAAGAAGAAGGTCTTTAAGCATCTTAGAAGGGAAGCTAATGAGAAAGAGATGGACATGTTTGCTAAGAGAGTCTTTAGAATCCCTTTAGAAACCCCGTTCGAGGAAGCTTATTACACTCACAGATTGTGGATGTTCTTCAAAGAAACCAAGGAGACTGATGATGACATTGAAAGAATGTTTAATCATCTGAGGGAGAAGATAAAGTAGAGGGTTAAGTTGAAGAAGAGAAGCGACCCTGGAAAGTTTGTGGTTCCCTGCAACATGAAGGGACATAACTAGCCTCATGCACTCTACGACACTGACTCTTCACTAAGCATCATGACAAGAATCATGGCAGAGGTTCTAAGCTTAAAGGTGGAGCTTCTAATTAGTTCACTTTGGTGGATTGATCCAAGGTGAATTCAGGAGCCAAAGTCAAAGACCTCCAAGTGAAAATAGGCGATGCCCTAATTCCTGTAGACTTTTATGTCTTGGACGTCCAAGTGGAGCAGAATTCATCCCTGCTACTTAGAAGAGCTTTCATGGCCACGGTAGGAGAAGTATACGACATGAAGAAAAACAGGTTATATATATATATATCTTATTGGTCAAAATCACTACTATATGCATGTTCAAAAACTAAAACCAAGATTGCACTCATTGATTTGGTTCATAAACCACGACTTAAGGCTACATGTTTCTGCGATTTCGAGCAAGGGAATGACTTTGACGATGGAGAATCGATCGACACCCAACCCAATACATCGCTCGAAGATGCTATCCAACTGTTGATCGATACCCACCCTTTGACATTGATCAACAACAAACTTGACCTAGGGCATGATACGGCTAACCCATATTACAATGACTCTTTTCTAGAAGAAGGATCAATCGATTCAATGCTTTTGCACTAGAGGAAGCTGGAAATATCAGAGGATTCGATGAAACCTGGATTTCGACATCGATCGACGATGGCTCTATATCATCGATGTATGCTAATCTGGCAGAATAGAATGCAGATTATGGCTATCTCAGACCACATGAGTTCAGAATTATAAGAGATTCAGAAGGATATGTACAAGGAATGGATGGACAAATTCTCAACATATCTAAGGAAGATGTAGCAAACATACTCGCAATGGCCAATGGATCAGGAAACCACTTCAGACTACACCAACGTGACAACTGCTCAGCTAACAATATAGCATCGATCAACATATCACTGCTGCCGTCGATCGACACTCACCTTACAGAGGACATCGCCGGTTACAGATCACAACCTGAAGTGTTGGATCTAGAGAATTTTGATTATGGGAAAGAAAGAGATGAATATGGCGTCTAGAAAGACAAATATGGCAATGCACGAGCTATAGATGGCAGAATCATCAACTTGTCAAAGAACGACATCATAGATATTCTTCGGAGAGCAGCCATCATTGGACACACTCATTTTTTTCCAGAGTAAGTAAAGAACTTTGATCAGACCATGCCAGAGACAGAAACATACAGTAGCGCATAAGTAGATGACATTGTACAAGGCATTTACAGAGCCCATGAGATGTTGATGGATGACTATTACAAGAGGATTGATGATATCAGTTACCCATTCAACAACAATATTAATTGGTTAACTACGTGTATGGACGATATGAAGCATAAGATGGAATCTACTCATTAGATGATTCAGAGACATCACACCAATGGAGCAGAGAAAGCACCATCGATTGCCGGACAATATCGACTATCGATCGACGCTTCACGTGGACCATTTAGACAGATTCTGGTAATTGAGAAGCTGCTAGAAGATAAAATTGACGGAGTTTATGTATCTCAAGACATGATGATGGAAGATATCTCCAAGAGATTAGATGATATATCCATACCCACATATAGCAGGATTGGTTGGTTACACAAGCGCGTTGAAAACCTTCAGGAGATGATGAGTCAAATCGAGACCACCAAGGAGAACATGTACAGCCAAAGAACCAGAGGTGAAGAAGCCATAAGAAGCTTCGTTGGTACCTAGTTCCATATGAGCAAATAAGATGTGGACACTTGTTGTCCAATAAGTGATACTATACCCTCATCTTAGTCCAAATAATGCTAAACGTCAAGCTAAAGACTATAACCATGCGCTGAGTGGGAGGTAACCCACTATTAGGTATGTTTTAAATTTATTTTATTTTCATGATTTTACTAATTTCGTATTTTTATTTATTTGCAGTAAAAACAACAACAAGAAGATCGAGAACCACCATTGGTCGATGACGAAGTACATCATCGGTCAATACCGATCACCATCGGTCGACGTCATGACAATACAATCAATCGACACTCGTAATAAACTCTGGTAATTTTGACTATCCTTATTACTTTGACTTATGTTTTAATTTTTCCCACCTAACCGAGACGGGATAACACTGGGGACATGTTATTAAAGTTTGGAGGAGTTTTACTAATATTGCTTTCTATTTTGGATTTTTATTCTTATGTGTTTTATTAAGTTATAGTGAGTCAAGAAAATGATTATGATCAAATTTTAAATTTTACTTATTATCTAACCATTCTATGGCAGCATTTTAGATTTGTTGATTGGAGAGAGTACTAGAGATACCAAAGTGGATCACTATATCACACTTGCTTAGAAATTTTGAAGGAACTAAAGAAAACCTCCAACCTAAGTTGAATTATTTTCTTGCTTTGGGGTTTGCCATACATTGGATCGGATTCCTCTTGCAAGTTCGGAAGGTAAAAGTTTGTATGCATCTGATTCTCTTCTTTCTTTCTCTCTTCTGCATCTATAAAAATAAAAGATTGAGATGATTTCTTGAAAGATGCAAAGGGGTAAATTACACGTGACCCCATTATTACAATTCAGAAATGAATGATCACACACTGTGGAAGCGAGGAAAATTCTCTGTGACCCCATTATTTGTCTAAACTATGTCAAAAAAGAAAAAAAAAGAGAAAAGAAAGATGAACAAGATGGACTGTATCAGTATCATTGATTCGTTTGACTTATAAAAAGAATATAAAGAGATTCATATAAGAGAGAAAGATGGAAGAAATGTATCAGAGAAAACGGTTTGGGTGTTCAGATACTTGCAAGGGTAAGGGTCCATGTGTCCTCTAATCGATACTTCCAAGGTAAAGCCTACACATTTATTTTAAGCAAGAAATGATGTTAGTAAGGGTGAGTCAAGCTAGTATTGGCTAAGTTGTTGGTAGAATGGATTTGGTTGCGATACTACGATAAGATATATAAAGTTTTTCTAAGATTGACACTTGTTGATGTGGTTGCAAAAAAGTAAAAGTGATAATGATAAGCTACATATTTTGTGAGTCCCTGTGTTTTCCAAACTTCTTCCACAAGTTTACCCTTGTTTTGCTTGAGGACAAGCAAAATGTTAAGTTTGGGGGAGTTGATAAGTCCTAATATTTACCTGTCTTAGACCATGTTATAGACTTTATTTGGAGTTTGTTATGTGTTTCTAAGATATTTTTAGAGTCTTTTCATGTCCAATTACATTTTGAAGAATTATAGAAATTATGAGATTTTCTTGAGCTCAAAGAGAGAGGAACCCGTTAGCTGGTCAAATTCAGCAAAGTACGATTCGAGAAAGAGCATTGCATTGATCGACGACACACACTTTCAGTCGATCGACGGTCACGCGCGTAGCCCAAGTCACAAAGTACCGAATTGAAGCTCAAGTCACAGAAATTACAAGATTTCCCTTGGACGAGATTTACCTAGTTTATTGTCTTTGCTAGTGTTTTATGCAAAAGAGACACCTTTTACAAGCTTTGATACTTTTGACAACAAACATAGTAGTTTAGGGGTTTTGGGGAGAAGATCAAGACTTCTCAAGCTTTGTATTAGTATTACGCATTCTATTCCTATTCTTTATCTTATGCATCATTTCATGTTTATGATTATGTTCCGCTTAGACATGTCTGAGTAGTCACCTTGTTAAATTTAGGGTGTATTAATGGTTTTGATGGATTAGCCAAAGAATAGAATTGCTAGGGTTATTATTAGATCTGTCATCAGAATTGTGATTATTGCTTTTGTTCTGTAGTGTCTAACTAGAACCCTGATCTTTTAGGATAATTGATACTACGAGAGTAGGATTGTTACCTAAAAAAATCATGTTGAGCATAAGTTACTAGGTACAATCGAGAAAATGGTCTAGTGATTCTAAGTTAACCAATCGAATCTGGTCTTTTAATGTTTGACTAAGAAAGCCATCGATCGATGTCGTTTGCATACCATCGATCCACGGTCATTCCAAACTTGCACACAAAAGTTGTAGACTCTGAGCTTGACCATAGGATAGATATAACCTATGTTTTTACTAGATGAATTTGTGTTCTCCCTTGGCTTATATTGATTATAATTCACTACTTGGAAATCCTAGATCTGGCTATTTTCTTTACTGGTTTACAAACCAACTATTTCCTGATTTACTATTTCTAAACTCTTATTAATTGCCTAGCTTAACTAAGTCGATTATCAAATCTATTGTGTGCCCTCACTCTTTGTGCATTTGATCCCTAATATTATAGATGAAACATTATTTGAGAGAATAATCGGTAGGTCTAGGGTAATTTGAGCACGTATCACTTAGGCATATCAATCTCAACAAATGCTTTTTGGCCCTCAGAAAATTACACCTTCCTTAAAAGACCGAACTAGAACTCAGCATCCTCTTCAAGGACATTCTATACTAGCATGGCTTAATGATAAAACGAAATTGGCATGGTCTAATCCTTGACCTACAACATCCTTAGCTATATGGCTGGACAAAGCCTACACGCCAAGCTAAACTATTTGACCAACAAAAGCTCCAGCTAGTCACTCAACAGAAAAACGACAATCCGCGATTCGTCTAAAAACGCTGAGTGATGACTATATCTACAGCCTGCATAATGAATTTCTCAAAAGGTTGGGTAGGTCGGCGAAGGGGGAGAGCATGTATGATGTGGTACATCATTTGTTCTCTTCGTCTCTGTTAAGCCTCTTTCATATTCACCACGTCTCACTGTAGCTTATAAATCCTTTATTTTCTCTCCAGTTGAATTAAAGAATTTTGTATCCATAGCTCTGTTATGAAGTTGGAGCCTCATTTTGTGAGGTTGAGTGGGTTCATCTTGAGAGATTTCTTCGAGCGTACCCCATAGGTATTGTGGCCTTTTGCTTTCTGGGTGATAGTCATGGTTATTAGAGACTATGACTCCAAAAGGTCTTCCATGGCTGTCCACCCTGAAAGGAAAATCATCGTGCTTCATGTGGGGGTCAGATTTCATGTCGTCAATGGGGTTGTGTGCGCTCCGACTTGGACCAGATAGAAAAAGATCCCTCTAGCCATTTGGATTTGTGTATGTGGTTTTGTAGGAAGTGTCTCGCCTCGTGAATGAGCATGTTACATCTTGTACTTAGTCGGTCTAGTGTCTCATATTCCAGCGAGATGAGAGATTCAGATCCATTAGCAAACTCGATTATAATATCCATGATGAGATGTTACATACCATTGATCGTTACCTTTACTATGGCAACAGCTTGGGAGTTCTCTTGGGTTTCATATCTGCACATTCTTTCACCAATGTTATGTAGCATATCATGCGCCAGTAGTAGAATGGGAGTCCATGCACTCATATCCAAAAGGTATCTCAGAGGGGAACGTGGGGTAATACGATCCTAAGATGCTTCTTTGAATGGTATGGGATAATTCTTTGCATAAACGAATCACGAGACTCGAGTTTAGCAAAGGCAGTAGATCGGATGGTGGCACAAGATTGATGGGAAGAACTATTGATACTTCTAGGAAACTAATCGAATATTACACACCAACTAGAAACCCTTAATATCTGGATAGAAACCCTTAATATCTGGATATGATACACCAAAACTCTCTCTCAACTCGCCAAGGATGAAAGATGAAGAAAATTTTATGAATAAAAAGACTTTATAGATGCACTAAAGAGAGTTTCAAAATATATAAATAGAGAAAGATGTACATGCACAAGATTTCGAGACTAGAAAAGGAGTAAAGACACACGCTGCCTTGGGAAGTAACAAAGACGAAACTAGAGTTTTTGAAAACAAAACATAACATAAAAAGCATAGGTTATAATATAACATAAGGTTTGTCTGAGATCAATCATCTAGGTGATAGCTAAGTAACATATGGCCTCGTTAAAAAAATATCCTTGGAAAACCCAGTGGGACAAAACTAAAGATAGGAAAAGAGTACACATAAGCTACTTGTCTAGATGATGATCAACTTGAAGGTGGAGTAGCTTGAATGGTCACTATTGTGTCTTCGTTGATCAAGCCTCGACCAAGAAATTATTTTTGCTTTCATGTTGTCTTAAGTAATCCACCAATGAATTCTTTGAGTTTTTGGACCTGGAACGAGTCATGGGACCCTTCTGGAATGGCTAAGTCATCTTCATCAGCTGGCTGGTTCATGGTCCCTCCACTTGATTGATAAGGTGATCCATGATCACATCATCTCCTCCCACTTGACAAGGATTTGTTCTCAAATCTGGTTCATCTGCAGCAAAAGGGACCAAGTCAGTAACATTGAAACTATTAGATACATCATAATTACCTTGGAGATCCAGCTTATAGGCATTTTTGCTGATCTTCTTAATAATCTCAAAAGGACCATCAATCCTTGACATCAACTTAGACTTCCTCTCATTCAGAAATCTCTTCTTTCTAAGGTGAACCCAAACTTTATCACCAAATTCAAAGACCATCTCACGCCTTCCTTTGTTTTCTTGCTTGACATACTGCTTAGTTTTCACTTCAATGTTGCACCTTGCTTTTTCATAAATCTGCTGCACCATCTCAGCCTTCTTCTTTCCATCAAGACTAACTCTTTCACACTCAGGTAAAGGCACTAGATTTAAAGCTGAGGTGGGATTGAACCCATAAACAATTTCAAATGGAGAAAACTTAGAAGCGAAATTCATAGCATAGTTATATCCAAAATCACAATGAGGCAAGTAGTTTTCCCATGATTTCAAGTTTTTTTTGATGAATGCACGAAAGAGTGTACCTAGAGTTCTATTAACTACTTCAGTCTGGCCATCAGTTTGAGGATGAAAAGTAGTAGAAAACAACAGCTTAGTTCCATGTTTATACTATAGAGTTTTCCTGAAATAACTAAGGAACTTAGCATCTCTATCTGAAACTATAGTCCTAGGCATTCCATGCAAACAAACTATCTCTTTACAGAACAAGTAAGCAACGTGCGATGCATCAACAACCTTATGACAAGCTATGAAATGTGGCATTTTAGAGAACCTATCAACAGCAACAAATATAGAATCATTTCTGGTATTAGTTCTAGGTAATTCTACAATGAAGTCAATAGAGATGTCATTCCAAGGATGATAAGGAATGGGTAAGGGAGTGTACAAACCGTGAGACTAGAATTTAGACTTAGCTTATTTACAAGTTGCACACCTTCCACAGATTCTTTCAACACCTCTCTTCATATGCAGCCAATAGAATTGATCCTGCAAAACTTTAAGAGTCTTGGCAATTCCATAATGTCCCATTAAACTGCCTCTATGAGATTCTCTAACGAACAAGTCTCTTAAAGAACAATTAGGTACACACAGACGATAATCATAGAACAAGAAACCATCCTGTCTAAAGTAATGTCCCCCAGAAAACTTCTCACAAGACTTATATGCTTCTTTAAAATAAGAATCAGTATCATAGATACCTTTAAGTTTCTCAAAACCCAAAAACTTAGCATCAAAAGTGTTCAAGAAAACATACCTTCGAGATAGTGTATCAGAAACTATGTTTTCTTTACCTTGTTTGTAATTGATAACATAAGGGATGTTTCAATGAACTTGACCCATCTTGCGTGTCTCTTGCTGAGCTTACTTTATCCCTTTAAGTACTTGAGAGATGATGCCATGTCTGTAAAGCCTCACCAAAGCATAGAATTCTTTGTCATAGGTTACATAGTTGAGAGTTGCTCCACCAAGATTCTCACTGAATTATGCTATGGGTATTATTTCCTGCATCAATACAGCACTAATACAAATTCTTGAGGCATCACATTCAATTTTAAAAGTTTTAGTAAAGTCAGAAAGTATAAGAAGTGGTGGTTGAGTAAGCTTCTCTTTAAGGCATTGGAAAGTATTTTCTTGTGCTTCTCCCCATTTGAATCCGACATCTTTCTTTATTACTTCAGTCAATGGATCTGCTATGTTCTGAAGTCCTTTACAAAACGTATATAGAAGCCAGCAAATCCATGAAAAATCCTTACTTCACCCACTGTCTTAGGACTCGGCCATTCTTGGATTGCTCTAACCTTCTCCTGATCAACCTTCACACGATCGGCACTCACAACAAAGACTAAAAAGACCAAGTTATCTTTACAAAAGGTACACTTCTTCAGGTTGGCATAAAAATTCTCTTTCTTCAAGACATCATGAACTGACCTAAGATGGTCTATATGTTCTCCAAAGCACTTGCTGTAAACTAAAATATCATCAAACTACACAACAACAAAAATGCCTATGAATGATCTAAGCACATGATTCTTTAGTGTCATGAATGTACTAGGTGCATTTGTCAATCCGAATGACATAACTAACCATTCATTCAAGCCATGTTTAGTTTTAAATGCAGTTTTCCATTCATTTCCTTCTTTCATCCTAATCTGAAGATAAACACTTTTTAAATCAATTTTAGAAAAGATGCACGAACCATGCAATTCATCAAGCATATCATCTAATCTATGAATAGGGTTCGATCCTTCACTGTATGTTGTTGATTTCTCTACTATAAACACACATGCGCCAACTACCATCCTTCTTTGGTACAAGTAGAACTGGAACAGCACATCGGCTCATGCTCTCACAGATATGTCCTTTTTCCATCAGATCATCTACTTTTGTTTGCAACTCTTTGCTTTCAACCGGGTTGGTTCTGTATGCTGGTTGATTTGAAAGTGTGATCCAGGCACAAAGTCAATCTGATTCTCAATCCCACTCATAGGAGGTAAACCAATAGGATTATCTTCTGGAAACACATATTGGCACTCCTGAAAAATAGAAACTATTTCACTCGGATAGACAAGTGCAAGATCAGTTAAGTTCAGAAGAATTTCCTTTAAAACGAGAAAAAGAATATGCTGTTTAGAGTCGAGATTTCTTTTGATATCACAAGCTTTGGCATAGAAGTTGTGCTGCTTGCTTTCATCTGATTTGAGATCAATTTCTTTGTTTTTCTGAAGCTGAATCTGATCTTTTTAAACATCTTTTGGTGTCAAAAAAACTAGGACAGTCTTCCTTTCCTTAAACTCAAAGGATTGCTTATTGGTGAAACCATCATGGATCACACGTCTATCAGATAGCCAATGCCTTCCAAGAAGATTTTGACCAGCTTCCATAGGTAAGACATCACATAAGATCTCATCTTCATATCGACCAATGGATAAAGGAACCAGAACTTGATTAGACACTTTCATCTAGCCTTCTTCATTGAGCCATTGCAACCTATAAGGTTTAGGATGTCTTGAACCTTCAACCCCAGATTCTTTACCATTGTTTCACTACCAAAATTGACACATCTTCCTCCATCAACAATTAGGCTACATACCTTCCCTTGCACAAGTAATCTTGTATAGAACAGATTATCTCTTTGCTCAAGCTCCTCAGTCTTAGTATGCAAGTTCAGAGTCCTCCTAGCAACAATCAACCTTCCTCTTACTGGCCCTTCTTCATATTCTTATTCAGACTGATCTTTATCTTCAGATTCTGACATACAGTCTTCAGATTCATACTCGCCATTCTCAAGAAGTATCATGAGTCTTTTGTTGGTGCTCATTGGCATAGTGAGTTCTTCCTTGGAAATAACACTTAACATCTCTAGCTCTTGAACTAGAAGCCGCAGCCTTCCCTTTATAGTTGTTGTAGATACTGCTTGGCATAGCTTCTTCTTTTTGATATGGCTTACTTTCCTTATGGTAGCTTGGATTCTCATCCTTAGAACTTTAAAACCTTCCTGCTCCATACCTAGAACGAGAGTGTCCTTCTCTTTTGCTTTGTTTTTCCACCAAGATGGCTTTGTGTAGCATCTCCACATAATGCTGCATCTCAACATTTTCTTGTGTTTACACAGTTTAGTCCTCCGAAAACCGAGACATAGTTGCTTCTCTATCCTATGAAACACATGCTCTCAGCATAAGCAACTTCATAGCTTGGTAGTATTCTTTCACAGTGCGTGATCATTGGGTAAGATTTCTCAGTTTCTGATGGAGATCATGATGGTAATGGCTTGGAACAAACCTCTTGCACATGATATATTTTATTTATTGCCAAGTTTCAACTGAATACTCCCCATCTTTGTGACCAATTGATATCACCAACTCAAGGCATAGTCATAAGAATCAGTAGATGTAACGTGGATCTTTTTAGCTTGAGTATACTGCTAGCAATCATAGACAAGTTCTATCTTCTTTTCCCACTCCAAGTAAGCATATGGATTGTCCATGCCATGGAAAGGAGGGTTCTTGAGTTTCAAACCAGCCAGTTCATCTCTCTGATTTCCTCTGTCTTCATGCCCACGCCTTTTCCTTCTTTGGCACTGTCTAGAAGACGAACTGTGATGAACATAGTAGTTGACAGTTTCATCTGTTTCAGCATGCTCCTGTTGGGCTTGGCTGCGTCTTTCTCTTTTAAGTTCATTGCTATGACCTTCGCTAGTAGCTTGTCTAACTTCTTGCCTAAGCTCTTCTCGCATCTCCTTCAGATAGCTTTCATCATATCGTTCATTCTGGTTAATATAGTTTGATTAAGTTGATTAGTCATAGCTTCCATCAACAGCTTGTTCCTTTTGATTAGTTTGGCTTTTTCTTATGATTCATTCCCGTTGGTACCTGAAACAATAGACAAGCTTAATCATTAAAATTTTAAAATAATCGATCAAAGAAAAACGTTATGATCGAAATAGAAAAGGAAACAAAGATAGATTAAAACAAGGCGACAAACAACCACTTAATCGACATGCAATAGAATTCAAATCGACAACTTATGAAAAATTTTCAGGAACAAATCAGAAACAACAAATGATGAGATGTTGATCGACGAACAATGATCTATAAGTGAAGAAACAAATCGAGACAAGCAAATCCTAACAAGTTTCGGATCAAACAAACCGATAACGTAAGAAACAAGGATCTAAGAAGCTTGATCAAAACACTTTGAACTTTCAGGATTCAACAAACCAATAACAGATCGAAGAACACTTATAGAGAATACAAACATATTGATACTATATTTGCGATCAAAACACTTAGATTTGTCAGCTTTAAACCATAAACAAGTAGATTGGATCAGTCTCGACGAGGAGATTAACAGACCAAAACGTAAACAAAGAGAAATCGATGACTTCCCTTCCAGAAATGCCCTGATACCAAATAATATGATCCTAGGATGCTTCTCTGGATGGTATGGGATAATTCTTAGCATAAACGAATCTAGAGACTCGAGTTTATCAAAGGAAGTAGATCGAATGGTGATACAAGAGTGGTGAGAAGAACTCTTCATACTCCTAGGGAACTAATCAGATATTACACACCAACTCGAAACCCTTAATCCCTGGTATGATACACCAGAACTCTCTCTCAACTCACCAAAGATGAAAGAAAAAGAAAGGTTTATGAAGAAAACACTTGATAGATGCACTAGAGAGTTTTGATAAATATAAAAGAGAAAGACTTGTACATGCACAAGCTTTCGAGACTAGCAAAGGAGTCAAGACACACGCTCCCTTGGGAAAGAAAAAAAGGCTAAACTAGATTTTTTTTTTGAAAACTCAACATAACATAAAAGCATAGGTTATAATATAACATAAGGTTGGTCCGAGATCAGTCATCTAAGGGATAGGTAAGTAACTTATGGCTTCGTTAAAAACCTATCCTTGGAAAATCCAGTGGGACAAAACAAAAGATAGGAAAAGAGTACACATAAGCGACTTGCCTAGATGACGATCAACTTGAAGGTGGAGTAGCTTGAACAGTGATGAGTGTGTGTTGGTTGATCAATCCTCGACCAAGAACTTCTTCTTGCTTCCATATTGTCATAAGTAAACCACCAATGGCATCTTTGAGTTTTTTTTACCTGGAACGAGTCATGGGACCTTCTTCAAAGGCTAAGGCATCTTAAGCAGCTGGCTGGTTCATGGTCTCATCCTCTTGATTGATATTTGGTCCATGATCACATCATGGGGAAGATGAGCGACTTCTATTTCTAAAGAAAGACCATCCAGCCTGCAAAACGATAAGGTCTGCTTTCTAAGACCTTTTTCAAGTCTTCTTTTGCTTTGAATCTGAACAGGAAACAGTCATGTCCAAGGTCACCACATGTTACTTGTCTTTTGAGGCGCCAGCGCTTAGCCATGAACGGTATTAGCAACCAGAGTCGTTGTATCTACAGATTCGTGAGTAGGACTATGAGCGCCAGATTGTTAGATCGAATTTGTTTATTGGTGTCTATTTTGGGGCCATTAGTGTCATCCTTCTTGGAGATTCTATTGTTGAGACAAAAATTGCTTTGACTTTGTTGTATGTGGGGTTACGAGGGAGCATTGTTGCTTAGAGGTTATTATCCAGGTTGTTGTTCTTGTTTGGTTGGGGTTGAGCTTCTGAAAAGTGTTCAACTGTTTGCGGTTATAGATTGCCTCTGTTTAATGGCAAGCATGGGGCTAGTTGTTGGAGAGAAGTGGAAAAGAGTCGCCGAAATTGGGTTGTCGGAAGATGGGAAGCACAAGAACTTTTTTTCTTTTGGAGCAATAAAGAATGTGAGATCTAGTTTGTTTGAAAAAACTAGGCCCAAAATAGCTTCCTCAAACTAGATCATAACATTGATGTTATGATGCAACCTTGACTAAACCAATAGCTGAACTGGAGCTGAATGAGAGTGACACTGAAGAGGAGCTAGATGAGCTGAACCAGATTGATACTCAAGGCGTGATGGGACTAGCTGATGATGATAAATTTTGACCCAATCTTTAACATCGATCAGATGCATCTTACTTAGCCAAAACCAATCAAGACAAGGATCCATTATACTTGTCTAATGGCCCAATTACTAGATCACAAACCAGAAGACTGAAGAAATCAATTGCTGCTTTGGTTTACTCTGAACCAGACCCAAACCAACTTGAAAATTAAGCCAAGGAACATAGCCAATTTTTCACTTATTCAGTCTTTGGACTTTTCTAAGTCTTACCACTTCTTTATTTTCGAGTTTATACAAGTATTAGGACCTTACTTCTATTTCTACTACTTAAACTCTTGAGAACTCTCTGAAAAAGCATTCACCTTTTTATCAAAAATCTCTCTAAATCTGTGAATCCCTTGTTCATCCATGAAGACTAATTGCTAGGAGTTCATTCTCTGACTGCATTAGTTGTCTTTGATCACAAACAAAGTTCATTCTCTTGATCTTAGAATCATCTACACAAGATCTGATCACTTCATAGATCATTTTTGAAGATCATCCAATCAATCCATCCATCATTATCAAAATCAACCCATATCTTTCTCAAAACCATCAGATCTTCCTTCAAAAGAATCATGGACAAATGATCTCGTCCTAAGGGGTCCAACAAGTGGTATCATAGCAGATTTGAAGGCTCTTGATCTGGGGTTAGATTCTAAAACTTTTCCACTTCTTCTCTTGGTTTGGAAATATGTTTTCTATTCTCTGCAATTTTCTCAGAAATCTTCTCAGAAATCTCTTATCTTTCTATCTGTTGAATCTGCGAGAGGGCCAACCAGATCTTAGAAAAGACACTCAAAAGAAAAGTTGAAGAGAAGTCCAACTTGGCTGAGGAGAAATCCAGCCTGACTGAGGAGAAATCCAGCATGGCTGAGGAGAAATCCAGCATGGCTGAGCAGAAATCCAGCATGGCTGAGGAGAAATCCAGCATGGCTCAGGAGAAATCCAGCCCTGGTGGTAAAGCCTCTTGCAAACAAAAATCTTGCAATCTGTCTATCTCTTTCTTCTGTTTTTGGGTTGGGGTTTGTTCTCTGAAGTTTTGATCTTTGTTTGTTGCTGAGCTACTGGATTCCCAGAGAAAACTCACTGGAAAATACAAGAGAGAAACACTTGAGAGATTGTGAGGCTTTGGCTATTCATATATGTGCTAATCTTTCTTGTTTAGTATCTTAACAGGAAGCCATGTCTAATGGGAGCCATGAACCAGATGAAACTGCTACTAAAAACTTTAATAAATTGCAGATGGAAGCAATGATGTCTGAAATCATGAAGAGGATGAAAGCCAGTAATCTTCTTAACGAAAATACTGATAATTTTTATGGTCAGGCTTCTCGGGCTAGAAAGGATGCTAGGAGCAAGAGGAGGGGCAAACGAGTTGCAACAGGAGAGAATGATGGTCGTGATTCCTCTTCAGGGAGAAGTACTGATGTTTCTAAATCAGTTAGAGAAGCTTCACTAACCAGAACCCACACCCACCGAGCACCCAGGGAGACACCAGAGGACAGCCTTGACAACCTCAAACTCAAAATACCATCTTTCAGTGGTGCCAATGATCCTGATGCATATCTGGAGTGGGCGAAGAAGATGGAGCTGGTGTTTGATTTCCAGAATTATTAAAAGTCTAAGAAAGTGAGACTGGCTGCTACTGAGTTCAATCGTTATGCTCTACACTGGTGGGATCAAATTGTTCCAACCAGGAGAAGAACAGGAGAGCCACAAGTGTCTTCATGGTTTGAACTCAAAACTATTATGAAGAAACGTTTTGTTCCTGGTCATTACAGTAGGGAAGTTCATAAGAAGCTGAGAAGACTTACCCAAGGAATCAGGAGTGTTGAGGATTACTATAAGGAGATGGAGATCTTGATGCTGAAAGCTGCTGTGGATGAAGATTCAGAGGCAACTATGACACGATTTCTAGCTGAACTCAACCGTGATGTTCAAGATAGATTGGAGTTGCAGGAGTATGTGGATATCTATGAGCTTTTACACAAGGCAATCCTCATTGAGCAGCAGATGAAGAAGAAACCGAATCCTAGAGGCTCTTATGGTAACACCACCAGACCAGCTTATGGTAAAGAAGACAAAGTGTTTGTGAAACAAAAAGAAGAACCAAAAGCGTCTGGTAGAAATGATCAAGGGAAAACGCCAGCCACAAGAACCAGAGATGTGAAGTGCTTCAAGTGCCATGGATTTGGTCACTATGCCAGTGAGTTCACTAACAAGAAGGTCATGATCTTGCTTGAAAGTGATGAACTGGTCTCTGAGGACGAGAAGGCTGAGGTTACTGATGAAGAAGCTGTAGACTATCCAGTGCGTGGAGAGCTTCTGGTCACTAGAAGATCCTTGAAAGTTTAGTCCAAGCCAGAGGAGAATGATCAAAGAGAGAACCTCTTTCACACTCGTTGCAATATTGATGATAAGGTTTGCAGCCTGATTATAGATGGTGGAAGCTGTACTAATGTGGCTAGTGAATCTCTAGTGGCATAGCTTGGTCTGAAAACTGGAACACATCCTAGAACTTACTTGCTTTTGTGGCTGAATGAATATGGTGAGTTAAACGTCACAGAACAAGTTATGGTTCCTATAACCATTGGGAGATACCAAGATGAGATAGTGTGTGATGTTCTGCCTATGGACTCTATCCATATCCTCCTTGGAAGGCCTTGGCAGTATGATAAGCGAGCCATCCATGATAGGTTCACAAATTGCCATTCTTTCACCCATAGAGAGAAGAAGATTGTTCTCACTCCCTTATCACCTCAGTAGGTTCATCAAGACCAAATTCAACTCAAACTCAGGAGACAAGAAGCTAAAGACAAAGAGAAATCACATGATGGAAAGAAAGACAAGGAGATTCACCTCATGGCCAAAAACAGTGAGGTTAAGAAAGCAATGTATCTCCAACAGTCAATGCTTTTTTGTCTTTAAAGGAGCACTAATGACCTCTTCTGACCATGAAACGGTACTACCGTGTGAGTTTAAGTTTCTTTTGAAAGAGTTTGCAGATGTATTTCTAGAAGAGAGCCCCAATGGACTGCCACCAATTATAGGGATTGAACATCAAATAGATCTTGTTCCTGGAGCTTCTCTTCCCAATCGGCCAGATTATAGAACCAATCCTGAAGAAACTAAAGAACTACAGAGACAGGTTGATGAGTTGATGGAGAAAGGCCACATCAGAGAAAGCATGAGTCCATGTGTTGTTCCAGTACTTTGGTGTCAAAGAAAGATGGAAGCTGGTGCATGTGTGTAGATTGCAGAGCCATCACCAATATCACTGTAAAGTACATAAGTCCTATCACTAGACTTGATGATATGTTAGATGAATTGCATGGATCATGTGTGTTCTCTAAAGTTGATTTAAAAAGTGGATATCATCAGATTAGGATGAAAGAAGGAGATGAGTGGAAAACTGCATTTAAAACCAAACATGGGTTGTATGAGTGGCTAGTTATGCCATTTGGCCTCACTAATGCACCTAGTACATTCATGAGGTTGATGAATCATGTTCTTAGAGCATTCATAAGTCACTTTGTTGTAGTTTATTTTGATGATATTCTGATCTACAACAAGAGTTTGAATGAGCATGTGAATCATCTTAAAGTTGTTCTTGAAGTGCTTAGGAAAGAGTCTCTGTTTGCTAACTTTAAAAAGTGTACTTTTGGGACAGATCACCTTGTGTTTTTAGGATTTGTTGTTACAGCCCATGGAATCAAGGTTGATGAAGAGAAGGTGAAAGCAATCCAAGATTGGCCAAGTCCCAAGAGTGTGAGTGAAGTTAGAAGTTTCCATAGACTAGCTGGTTTCTACATAAGGTTTTTCAAAGACTTTAGCACCATTGCAGCACCTCTCAATGAAGTTATCAAGAAGAACGTGGGTTTTAAATGGGAAAAGGCGCAAGAAGAAGCTTTTCGAAACCTGAAAGGGAAGTTGACTAATGCTCCCTTACTTGTTCTTCTTGATTTTTTTACGACCTTTGAGATTAAATGTGATGCATATGGTGTAGGAATTGGAGCATTGCTGATGCAGGAGAAGAGGCAAATCGCCTATTTCAGTGAGAAACGTAGTGGAGCTATGCTGAACTATCCCACTTATGACAAGGATCTCTATGCCTTGATCAGAGCTCTTGAAACCTGGCAGCACTATCTCTGGCCTAAAGAGTTTATGATACACAGTGATCATGAGTCTCTCAAACATCTAAAGGGTCAACACAAGCTGAACAATTGCTATGCCAAATGGGTTGAGTTTCTTGAAACCTTTCCTTATGTTATCCATTACAAGCAAGGTAAAGAAAATGTGGTAGTTGATGCTTTGTCTAGAAGGTATACTTTGATGTCTTCAATGGAAACTAAGTTGTTAGGTTTTGAACAAATTAAAACTTACTATGCTGATGATCCTGATTTCAAAGAGTATTTTAAAAATAGTGAGATGCATTCTAGTGGCAAGTACTATCAAGCAGATGGGTTTCTATTCTTTGAAAACAGTTTGTGTGTGCCTAAATGTTCTTTGAGGAAATTGTATGTCAGGGAATCACATGGAGGAGCCCTGACGGGACACTTTGGAGTAGCTAAAACCCTAAACATCTTGGAAGAACATTTATTCTGGCCAAGCATGAGAAAGGACATGGAGAAGCATTGCAGCAGATGTATAGTTTGTACTCAAGCCAAAGCCAAAAACCTGCATCAAGGTTTGTACACTCCTCTTCCCATTCCATATGCCCCATGGGTTGATCTTTCAATGGATTTTTTGAAAGGATTGCCTAGAACTAGGAGAGGCAGAGATTTTATCTTTGTTGTTGTTGAAAGGTTCTCTAAAATGGCTCACTTCATTGCTTGCAATAAGACTGATAGTGTTGTGAGTTGTTCTGATCTTTTCTTTAGGGAAGTTGTGTGTTTACATGGAGTGCCTAGAACTATTGTGTCTGAGAGAGATACCAAGTTCCTTAGCTACTTTTAGAAGACTCTCTGGTCTAGATTAGAAACTAAACTCTTGTTCTAAACTACTTGTCACCCACAAACTGATGGGAAAACTGAAGTAGTCAATAAGACTTTATCTGCTCTCTTAAGAACTATGGTTAGGAAAAACATTAAGTCTTGGGAAGATTGTCTGCCACATGTTGAATTTGCTTACAATCATTCAGTGCATAGGGCTACAAAGTTCTCTCCCGTTCAGATTGTGTATGGTTTTAGTCCTTTGACTCCTCTGGATTTGTTGCCTTTACCTCTTAATGAGCAAACTAACCTTGATGGAAAGGCCAAGGCCGAGTATGTGGTTTCCTTACATCAACAGGTTAAAAGAACATTGAAGAAATGATTAAAGAGTATGAGAAGCATGCCAACAAGAAGAGGCGTGAGTTGATACTAGAACCAGAAGATTTGGTGTCAATTTACTTGAGAAATGATAGATTTCCTGATGAAAGAAAGTCAAAACTCTTGCCAAGAACAGATGGACCCTTCAAAGTGTTGGAACGCATCAACAACAATGCCTACAAAATTGATCTTCAAGGTAAGTATGTTGTTAGCTCTACTTTCAATGTTGCTAACTTGATCCCTTTTTGTGTAGATGATTCGGATTTGAAGTCAAATCTTTTTAAAAGAGGATAGGATGATGCAACCTTGACTAAACCAATAGCTGAACTGGAGCTGAATGAGAGTGACACTGAAGAGGAGCTAGATGAGCTGAACCAGATTGATACTCAAGGCGTGATGGGACTAGCTGATGATGATAAATTTCAACCCAATCATTCACATAGATCATGCATCTTACTCAGCCAAAACCAATCAAGACAAGGATCCATTTTGTTTGTATAATGGCCCAGTTACTAGATCACAAACCAGAAGACTGAAGAAATCAATTGCTGCTTTGGTTTACTCTGAACCAGACATAAACCAACTTGGAAATCAAGCCAAGGAAAAGAGCCAAATTTTCAATAAGTCTTACTACTTCATTTTTTGAGTTTCTAGAAGTATTAGGACCTTCCAACTTCTATTTCTGCTACTTATACTCTTGAGAACTCTCTGAAAAAGCATTCACCTTTTTTAAGAAAAATCTCTCCAAATCTGTGAATCACTTGTTCATCCATAACACTAATTGCTAGGAGGTTATTCTCTGACTGCAAAACTTGTCTTTGATCACAAACAAAGTTCATTCTCTTGATCTTAGACTCATCTACACAAGATCTGATCACTTCATAGATCATTTATGAAGATCAACCAATCAATCCATCATCATCATCAAAATCAACCCGGATCTCTCTCAAAACCATCAGATCTTCCTTCAGAAAAATCAGGGACAAAGGATCTTGTCCTAAGGGGTCCATCATGTTATGTTTCCAATATTTTCCTAAGTTTATCTTGCACATATGTTGTCTATACTCTTCTTCATTCAATGAGAAAAATATTCTCTTCAACCCTTTACCACCTTTCATGTAGACCACTTAAGTCCCCAACCCCATGATTAACATAAGGTGGCGATTTCATGGCAGAGGACAATTTATACAAATACATCTAAGGGTGTAATATTTATCACAGTACATTTAAATTTATTTATACAATAGTAACCTAAAACTATATTTTATTTAAATCTAACGATTTTTTTAAGTTTCATTATGACTCTTAATTATCAATTTTTTTTTAAAAAAAAAGACTTTATAAGATACAACATAAAACAAAGACTTCATAAGATATGTTATGTTTTGTCCCCATACAATACAATTTAAGCAATAGACTTAATAAAATACAACAGAAAATTAACAAAGACTACATACCATACAATTTAAACAAAGACCTAATAACATATAACATAACAAAGACTTCAAACAATACGACTTGAGAAGAAACAGTTAGTTTAGCCCTTACAATAATAAAAACAGTTATTTACAAAAGAATAGTTAATATAAATTATAGGTTTCAATAAAATTCACACAATACATTTAAAAGTACTTTCCACAATACAGCTTAAAACAAGGTGGAATTGCCAAAAGTGACATAAAACTTGATTTTAAATGTAAAAGTATACCACAAATTCAATCAAATACATGTGTAACCTAAATAAATAGTGAAATTATAATCATCCTTATGACCAAAAAACCTTTAATCACTTTTATGATTATAACTCTGAGAAGTCTTCTAAGGTTAGTGAAGTCTTCTAAGGTTAGTGAAGTCTTCTATGAGAAGACTTTGTATTTCGTCTTTAAAAAAATTATAAAATTTATTAGAAATATATTTTGATGGAAAATAAATTGAAATCATGTAATTATAAATGATAGAAATTTGATGTACTAAAATTGAGTTTATTTCAATGTAGATGAGGGAATATATCTTGTAAGGCATGAGTGTCCTTGGTTTAGGGTTTAGTAACATTTGTTGTACTATTGTTCGTACTTTTTAGCTTACATTTTAGAATCTTATATTTAAATATTTTTGTCATATATGTGTTTAGTTTTGTACTCCCTCCGTTTCAAATTACTTGTCGTTGTAGGATAAAATTTTTGTTTCAAAATAAGAGTCGTTTTATAATTTCAATGTAAAATTTAATGATTTTCTATATCATTTTATTTTTTATTGGTTGAAATGTGGTTAGGTGTATAGGTAATGATGTTTTTATTTTGAAAATATGTAAAATTTAATGTTTTCTTAATGTGTGTGCAAAAACCTAAAATGACAACTAAAATGAAACGAAGGGAGTATATATTAAACACTTTATAAGTTGATCTTATGACTAAGGGTCGATAAGCTATTTCCCAACGAGTACTATTATATAGCACCAAATGTCTCCTGAAGTATGACCTACTGCTATTTATCCCCGAGAATAAAGTTTGAATCCTATTTCCCTACCAATCTTGGTTTTCTGATGGTTTTTGAAAACCGAATTTGAAATATCAAATCTCGTGAAACGAACTCAACAAAACTAAACTAAAACAAAGTAATATCCTACCAAAAATAAATTTGGAGCAGCATAAAAGCTCAAACTGACATTTTAAAACTTAAAATACCTAAAAAATAAAACGCCAAATAAATTTCCATCAAGAATCTCAAAAGTGTTTGTTTGTTAAAAATAGTATACCAATATAAACTGATTTTATGGGCTTTTCAATTTTGATCTTTATACTTGTGCAGAAATATGGATGAAACTTTATATACATGGGGGAATATAGGATTCGAACTTATTAGTGGGGATAAATAGCACGAGGTCATACTTTGGGAGACATTTGGTGCAATATAATAGTACTCGTGGGGAAATAGCTCGTCGACCCCATGACTAATGAAGTATTTGTTGTTATTTAGTTAGTTATTTTGGTTTAGGGTTTAGAAGACTTCTATGATGCATTAGACGAGTTCCAAATTAGTCTTTTGGGACGAATATAAAATTTAGGGTCTAGAAGAGATCTTGGGAAGTCTACTAGTGCATTTTATGTCAGAAGACTTCATAAGAAAGTCTTACGAACCTGAAATATTTAACCTAATTGATATTTTTGTCTCTTATATGAAGATAATTTACATATTCGCTCTCTTTCTCTCAAATGGATGAAACAAAAATGTAATTTTTCTCACTCAAACTCTCCAACCTCTCTCTAATCTATGTAAACTTGAATACATCAAACTTTATATCAATTTCTCATCTATTTTTCACATGTGTTTTTCACTACTTTATCTTGTATTTACAGGTTTTTCATTTCATGGTTACCATCTCCCACCCTTTTAAAGGTATATCTATACGTCGATATGTATTTTGTGTGACTGTTTTATTTATTATTTAAACAAAAAAAAAAATTTTTGAAGTTTTTCTCTATTTTAAAAGGGTTTTAACGTTTTGGATATGCAGTTTTATTTTAGATGTAAGGACACTATTGGACTTTAAACTTCATTAGCAGACTTCTCTAGAAGTCTTCGGAAGAACATTACTATGCAAACTACCAAATTTGGTAAACAAAAAATTCACCAATTATTTTGTGTTAAATCCAAATAAATTTACAGATTAAAAATACTGTGATTATTTTTATTATTTTAGATTAAATTGTATTTTCATGCTTAGATTTAAATGTATATATATATATATATATATATCTGACTTATTATACAACATATTCTTATCTAGTTCCCTAAAAGCTATGTTAACAGGTTGCCCTAAATCACATCCTCACCTGGATTGATCTTTAAATATTGAAGACTCTAATCCTTGTTGCATTTTCCAGCGAGAATTTCTGTCATCCTCCTTGCTTGATACTCCTTTGGTGAACTCTCTCTTTAGGACTTCGTTCTTGCTCTAACTTCTCTCTAAGACTTCTTTTTTCGTTGTTTAAGAAATGAGTACCAAGGTTCTTTTTTATAGGATTCTTGAACTTTCTCACAAGCTGGGTACTTAATGCCAGTTTTCTTATTTGGCTCGGTCAAAGTTCACCATCAATACATGATCCCTTCTCTGTGATACGTTCCTTAGTTGATTCCCGAAGATCTGACTTTCCTTATACTTAATCCCACAATGATTCTATTCAAACTTTCCTTACTTGAAACCTGCCATGCCCAATAGCTAAACATTCTTTAATTAACTTGTAGTTTCGTTCTTTTCTTTTGTTAGGCTCCGATCATTATATGCACATATTACCGTCATTTAGGCTAATTTGCAGTCGTTCCTAGTTCTCACAGAACACCAAATACGTAGTCAAAATACAGCTTCTTCTTCTCATCATAAATGAGTACAAGTGTTTCCACATTAGAAAAATACACTCTTCGCAAAATAAAAACCTCACACGATCTACTTTATTCGAAATTAGAAATACTCTAGGAGCTGGTCGTTACAACTTTCCCCCACAAATTAGAAATACTCTAGGACCGTCTAGGAACTCTGGAGCGCCGCTCATACCTCGCTTGCATGTAACTTACCGCTTACTGAGACTGATCTTGGGTTTTTACAATCCCACATTTCCTTCGTCACTTTCAGCAGAAGATTTTGTTTCATTCCCACTCTGATTCAACATGTTGATCAATTCCAAAAACAAATTCTATTCCAGTTTGAATTTAGAAACCGAAACGAAAAATGATGCCATGTATCCTCCAGTTTCTGACAAGTTCACTCTATGCTCAACCCTTCTTGAAAATACCATCCCAAATCCGAACAAAAACTTTCATCTGGTCTGACATGGTGCTAACAAAACTTAATGAAGTCTTAACATGTTTTTCTTTTCAAGCTAAACACACTTACTCGCCACATCCTCTACTTGAACTGAAATGCGCAGATTTACTCAAGTCGACAACTATAATCCATAGTGATTCCTGAAGATTTGTTGAGCATGAGCAGTCTGTTCACAAAAATCCATTGTGATTAAATCCTAGTTCCCCTCGAGAATTGGTAACTTGCAGTAACCACTTGGTGCCTAATGATCTGGTTCCATCCTTTGACATATTAGACTTTCATCCACTTGTACCAATTGCTTCAAATAATAATGCTTTGACTTGCAGCATTTCAACCATTACAATCAGTCATTCTGCTTCCTTCTCTACCAAGACACTTGCCTTCATGTGACTAATCGCATCTGCCACCATATTAACCTCCTTCGAGTGGTGGCTATCTCCAAATCATAGTCAATGACTATCTCCATTAATCTCCTTTGTCTTGGTTCATCTCTGGCTGGCATTGCGGGATCATCCTTGATTTCTTTTACTCCACCACGCTTCCCTGCTCTACTCTGATCAGCCAGTGAGCCGAATTTATAAATGCTTCCTCACTCCATGCGCACATCTCATATGTCACGACATTTACTAGCAACATTTTCAACATCTTATTCAACCCTTCTACTTCCTCAACCGTCAAAATAAATAGGTGCTATCAAATTCTCTTAGAATTGACACACCAAAGTAATCTTTGATGAGTCAATGCATAACATTCTTACATGGATAGTACTACACTGCCATATTCATCCACCGCACTTTCGGAACCATATAACTTCCCTTGTATTGTGTCGCTCACCATACTCTACATCATTTTCAGTCACCCATTCAATGGATTAACCACTTGCAACACTAATACAAGTTGCCAATTCTTAACCACTAATCCGACAGAGGTTTTGATCTTTATTTGTTTCTTCGTCCACAGCCAATTGCAGTGGTCATGACTAGCCTAAGAACCCAATCCACATGTTTCTAAAACTGCACTTTCTTAACTTCCATGAAAACACTTTTCTTCTGTACTCATTCTACCCACATTGAAGTTTTGATCAACACTCACCTTGCTCAACTCTTAAAACTGCGATGGTTCTAAGATTACTTTGCGCTTGTTCTTGACCATCTATTTCATTCTTAGTTCTGAAGCTACTGAAAATCTCAAACTATTTCCCTTTTCCTTGAAATATCGGCTTTTCTTTTTCCCATTCAATCCAACTCACCATTTCTTACGATCCAAGTTAGCTCGGTATTGCGCCAATATGTCAATTTTAAGGATACCTATGTACCATTTACCAAGTCAACGCTTTCCACCATTGAACCATCTTGATAAATGACATGCGACTTGAAAATCACCATGTATAATGCACAACTAAATCTTATCTCTTCCTCGTACTCATTCTTATGTTACCAATGTGACATCCGTAGTCGAACAATGTTTGGCCACAACCACCACGCCACTAACAAGCAGATTGACTTCATTCTTACATCCATCTTGTGTACCCAAGGTACCTCTTTCTACTTGGATATATAACCCCATATGCGTCCTTGTTGCACTTTCATTGATCTATCCAGCTTCTAGAAAGTGTGCTACACCACCACATGAACATCCAACACTTCATAATTCCATTAGAAATTAACTTCCTTCATTCTCAAGCAATAATTAACGTAGTGTCTCTCATAGTCTTAGCTAGCCAGTTATTCAACCAGAAATCCATGTCGAGTATTGCTTAATACTTTCTACCGTCGTATACACTTCTTCACTAATAACTGACATATGTTGATCCAATGCACCCGACTTTAAGCCAATTTACTCCTGCATGCCAAAAAACTTGATACCTTCATTGCCTACCTTATGAAAACTCGATAGTCGACATTTTTTCATCCTTAACAAGACATAAGCTAGTTTTCACTAACTTCCTACAAACTCTTGAACACAATTTCGCTTAGCAATTGTCTAAGAAATCCAATCATAAACACTTACGAAGATATATCTTAGAAACATCATACAACACATCCTTCACGCAACATAGACCATCAGTTACTTTTGAGCCTTACCCACAAATCCCATTTTCAAAAGCGGCTACCTAGGACAGAACTAACTGGCCTACCCCGCTCAGATGCCACATTTAAATACCCCAAACCAATAAATATTTAAAACACGTTGAAAATCCTAGGTAATGATAGGTCAATTTTAAAGGAAGGATATGAAGAAATACTGCAACTTTATTAATGAAATTCAAAATCAAATATTCACAGCGGTAGCAAAAGACAGTTTGATCAAAATTCCCAAAACATTACCCCAAGTTCAAACACTCTTTCCCGATGGTCTTTCTAGACTCGCGCTCCGGTACACACAATTAAACCTTACCTGCATCACAAAAGGAGGTTTGACCATACAAAAATACTCCGTAAGGATGCTCAAAACCACCCACATGGAACCCGTAACATATCTAACATTCACAATGAATCTTGTTCGAGCAACATAACGTTCTATTTCATTCTAGAAACCTACCATTTCATTTCATTCTAGCATCCTAACATTCCATATCTTTCTAGCATCCTAACATTCAATTTTATTTTAGCAACATAACATTCCATTTCGTTCGAGCAACCTAGCTTTCTATTTACTCTTTATACTTAACTGTCTTCATTGAACTACCATTTATCTTTACTTATAAATTTTATGTATTTTTCATTCACTTATTCATTATACTCGTGCTCGACCCCAAAGATCACTTACGGCCCGAAGCCAATCGTACACAGCCCTCCAAATCATACACGACCCATAGCCAATCATACATGGCCCGTATGCAAATCATACTAGACCCGTAGCCATCATATATGGCCCAAATCCATTCGGCCCGTCAATCACTCATACGGCCTGAAGCCACTCAACCTCGAATCCATCATGGCCGAAGCCAACATACGGCCCGAAGCCAAAAACGATCATAACATCTTTTATGGCCCGAAGTCAAAACATATTTTTCTTATAATTTCATTTGCCTAGTCTCATACCTTTCTTATTTAAATTCATTCATTTAACCATGTATTTTTCTTATCTAAGTTTATTCACTTAACTTCATACTCTCCTTATTTAAGTTCATTTGTTTAATCCATTACTTAACAATATTCAATTTAACATGCCAATCAATTTAGATCAGCCACTATGTTTCCTCATAAACTATCCCATTTTACTTTAAAATCAATACACACAATCTAGCATGACATATCCTAAGAACACGACGAATGTTCTTCGATCCCTGAATATTACTTCTAAGAACGAACTTTCCATAAAACGTATTATTCATCCATACATCGATCCTATCATATTCATATCTAGTTCCCTAAAAACTATGTTAACAGGTTGCCACAAACACATCCCACCTGGATTGATCATAAAAGATCAAAGACTTTGAACCTTCTCACATTTTTAGCGAGAATTTCTACCATTCTCTTTGATTGATCCTCTTAGGCAAACTCTCTCTCTTTAGGACTTCATTCTTACTCTAACTTCTCTTTAAGAAATGAGTACTAGGATTCCTCTTTATAGGATTCTGAACTTGCTCACCAAGTCGGGTACTTAATGCCAATTTATTTATTTGTCTCAGTCAAAAGTTCACTATCAATGCATGATCCCTTCTCTGCGATACTTTCTTTAGTTGATTCTAGCAGATCCGACTTTCCTTCTACTTAATATTGAAAGGATGACTTTTCAAACTTTTCTTACTTGAAACCTGCCATGCCCGATAGGAAAACCTTCTTTAATTAACTTGTAGTTTCATTCTTTTCTTTAGTTAGGCTCCGATCACTCCATGATCAGTTTACGTCATTTAGCCTAATCTGCAATCGTTTCTAGTTCTCACCAAACACCAAATACATAGCCAAAATACAGCTTCTTCTTTCCATCTTCAATGAATACAAGTGTTTCCACATAAACTCTTCGCAGCATAAAAACCTTACACGATCTACTTTATTTTAAATTGAAAATACTCTGGGAGCTGGTCGTTACAACTCTCCCTTACTTAAAAGAAATTCGTCCTTGAATTTAGCCTCGACAAACGTCTCGCAACTCTGGAGCAGCGCTCATACCTTTCTTGCATGTAACTTACCGCTTTCTGAGACTGATCTTGGGTTTCTACTATCCAACATTTCGTTCATCACTTCCAGCAGAAGATTTCGTTTCTCTCCCACTTTGATTCAGCATGTTGCTAAATTTCAAAAAAAAAATATTCTTACACTTTGAATTTAAAAATACAAAAGAAAAATGATGCCATGTATCCTCCGGTTTCTGACAAGTTCGCTCTATGCTCAAGGCTTCTCAAAAATGTTATCCAAAATCCGAACAAAAACTTTCATCCAGTCTGACATGGTGCTGACAAAACTTAATGAAGTCTACCATCTTTTTCTTTTCCAGCTAAGCACACTTACTGACCACATCCTCTCTTGAACTGAAATGGGCAGATTTACTCAAGTCGACCGCTATAATCCATAGTGATCCCTGAATATTTGTTATTCATGAGCACTATGTTCACAAAAATCCATTGTGTTTAAATCCCACTTCCTCTCGAGAATTGGTAACTTGCAGTAACCACTTGGGGCCTAATGATATGGTTCCGTCCATTGTCATATTAAACTTTCATCCACTCGTAACAACTGCTTTAAATGATAATGCTTTGACTCACAGCATTTCAACAATTACAATCAGTCGTTCTCCTTCCTTCTCTACCAAGACACTTTCCTTCATGCGAATAATCGCATCTGCCACTATATTAACCTTCTTAGAGTGGTGGCTATCTCCAAATCCTAGTCAATACTATCTCCATTCATCTCCTTTGTCTTGGTTCATATTCGGCTGACATTGCGGTCTCATTCTTGAATTTTTGTACTCCGCCATGCTTCCATGCGCTACTTTGATGAGCCACTAAGTCAAATTTGATAAATTCTTCCTCACTCCATGCACTCATATCTCATATAACGACATTTACTAGTAACATTCTCAACAGCTCATTCAACCCTTCTGCTTCGTCAACCGGCAAAACAAATATGTGCTATCACATTTTTTAAAAACTTGACACAAAAATCTCATCTTTGATGAGTCAATGCGTAAGCATTCTTTACAGCTTTTTTCCATCACCCATTCAATGGATCAACAACTTGCAAAAACTTTTAGAAATTGCCAATTCTTACCCACTAGTCCGACGGAGTTTCTGATCTTTATTTGTTTCTTCGTCCACGGCCAATTTCAGTGGTTGTGACCTTTCTTTGATTCGCACAACTCTTTTTTTGGGCGCCAAAGAGCATAAAAACCCAATCAAAATGTTTCTAGAACTGCACTTGCTTAACTTCCATGAAAACATTTTGCTTTCATACCCATTCTATCCACAATGAATTTTTTATCAACACCTCTCCTTGCTCAACTCTCGAATCCGCGATGGTCCTAAGATTACTTTGCACTTGTTCTTGACCATCCATTTAGTTCTTATTTCTGATGCTACTGAAATCTCAAACTATTTCCTCATTCCTTGAAATATCAGTTTTTCTTTGTCCAATTCAATATAACTCGCATTTCTTACCATTCACATTTGCTCGTTAATGGGCCAATAACTCCATTTTAAGAGTCCTATTCACCATTAACCTAACATGTCCACACTTTCTGCCATCATTTAAACATCTTGATAAACGACATGCGACTTGAAAATCACTATGTATGATGCACAACTAAATTTGATCTCTTCCTCGAACTCATTCTTATGTGACCAATGTTGGAAAATTTCATGCCATGCAAATAATGTGACATTCGTAGTCAAATAAAGTTTGGCCTTCACCACCATGCCACTAACAAGCATAATGATTTCATCCTTACATCCATCTTGTGTACCCATGGTAGCTCATTCTACTTAGATATTTAAAACATGTGTCCTTGTTTCACTTTGATTGATATATCTAGCTTGTAGAAAGTGTGCTATACCACCACACGAACATCCACCACTTCCTTATTCCATGAAAAACTAACTTCCTTCATTTTTGACAAGAATTAACTTAGCATCTCTCACAGTCTTAGCTAGCCCGTTATTCAACCAGAAATCCATGTCGACTATCGCTTCATACCTTCTACCGTCTTATACACTTCTTCACTAATAACTGACATATGTTAATCCAGTGCACCCGACTTTAAGCCTATTTACTCCTGCCTGCCAAAAAAGTTGATACCTTCATTGCCTACCTTATGAAAACTCGATAGTCGACATTTTCTCAACCTTAACAAGACATAAGCTATTTTTCACTAACTTCCTGCAAACTCTTGAACACAATTTCGCTTAGCAATTGTCTAAAACATCCAATCATAAACACAGACTAAGATATATCTTAGAAATAGTATACAAAAATTCTTCGCCCGAGACATAGATCACCGGTTCCATTCCACCCTTACCCACAAACCGAATCAAAAAGCGACTAGCTAGGACATAACTAACTGGCCTACCCCGGTATGATACCAAATTGATACACCCCAACCCATAAATATTTGAAAACACATTGAAAATTCTAAGTAATGAACAACCAATTTTTAAAGGAAGAATATAAAGAAATACATCTACTTTATAAATGATATTCAAAACGAAATACTTAAAGTTCATAGCATTACCATAAGACAGTTTTATCAAAATTCCCAAAACATTACCCCAAGTTCAAACACTCTTTCCCGAAGGTCTTTCAGCCTAACAAAAACATAGACAACAGAGCTGTTGGTCCTCATTAAATTCAAGTGTGAATGCATCCATGTAAGGTAAGTTGAAAAACAAGAGGATCCTCTTGATCATGTGGCTGCTGGTGCATAGAAGGATGATGGCGAACTCTTCTGGATTGTGGATTATGTCTTATGGATGGTTAAAATTATCTCCTGGCCTCCATATATAAGTCTGGGCCGGACCAAACGGACAGGGTTGAAGACCTTCCACAAATTATATTGTTTTGGCCAATTGATGCAAACCGGGTCAATCTTCTTGTCTGATTGGGATCCGCCTGATCCAGTTTTTGGGGTGCTTCCTAAGATGTTGTGGAGTTCCACTGAATGATTTAGAAGGTCGCCTGGTTACAATTCTTGAGGTTGGTTTGATGTGAAACCCGAATCTCCCAAATAAGGCAAGGGTAGAAGTACTGGTTTGGCCGGTTTTGGAAAATTTATCATAACTTCAATTTCACTCGGTTTATTCTCCTCATTTTGGTCTTGTTCAAAATATAATAAATACATATTGAATCCTATCATTTGATTTGGCTCGGGACGCTCCTTCCATGGGCTTGAATCTAATTCTAAAAGCTGATACTCGCAGTTACATGGGCTGGAGAACCTCCAGTTTGTAAAATTTATTTCTCTTTAGAACGGAAAGATTTTAAGATGATTCCAATCGGTGTTGAAACATCATTGAGTGTAGAAACCATGATAATTAGTTTAAAGATGAAAACTCTTCTGGTTTGTAACATATGGCTTATTAACTCAGCATACGTTCTGGATAGTTCTCTGATTAGCTGAGTAATGGGCCTTGTCGACCTCTAATTTAAAAATGGATTTGATGACCACCTCAGAAGATTTCCACGAATTATAGATTCGAATTGGGGCAGAAAAGGAAATACGACCGACCTAGAGGGATATATAAATAGAGGCCAAGGCGAGGGGACTCGAAGAGAAAAGAAAATTCTCAGCAAACTTAACACTTAGAAAGATTTTAGAAATTTCATTTTTTGTTATCGAGCTGCGACTCAAACTAGGTTTAGAGCATAAGTTGTTAGAACTAGGAAACTCACCGACAGATTTTACAGCCGAAGCTCTTAAAACTTTTTGTATTTTCACAACGTTCTTACGCGAAAACAAGATCTATCTGTTTACTCGCAAATTCATATTTGATTATCTTGCGTTTTCTTCTCATTAATTGATTACTTGTCGTAGGCTCAGCAGAAATCCGGAACCTCAGGAAAAGATAAGTTTTCTTGGCTTTCCACCGATTACGGAATCAACAATGTGAATTTCGTTTCCAGCAGTTTGGCGCTAGAGGGAGGGGGTGTACAGAACAATCTAACTCGCAGACGCAAAAAGATTAGTCGGATATGAATACAAACGCTTCAAACAACCAACCAGCTCATGACCAAAATGTTGTCGATGAAAACATTGAGAGCACTCCAGTAGGAAACGTCTCTGCGATTAACGCTGATGCAAACACCGCAGGGTTCCAGGAGATTAGGAAGATGTTCTCGACCCTCGAAAAGAAGTCGGAAGAACAATATCAAATCACGATTTATCTCGCTAAACAGATAGAAACCCTAACAGCTAGAACCTAAACTATTTTCCCACGCGGGACAACGAGGGTCCGCAGTGGAAGAAGTCTTGACTTTGCGAATCCATTGGAGAGGACCAAAAACGCTCAAGGAAAGCCATTGGGACAAAATCCTGATGAGATAACTCTCGAAGAAACGTAGAAGAACACTGAAAATCCTTCGCCAAGCTATCAGGAAGAAGAAGAAACTAAGTCGAGCAAGTCAACTTGGCTCCCAACGATCAATCCGATCATTCAGACGTAGATGCTGGCATACATCCAAGAAGGAAAAGAAGCTGCATGACTCGGCAAGACTCGTTGTTCGAAAAATCGTGACAGAAGAGGAAGAAAATATCTTATGGGTAGAAAAGGAGAAACTAGCTGAAGAACAGGTCCGGATCACCTGCAGCAAACACCGACAAACTCAGAAACCTGCTGCCGACAATCTTGACGAGATGCGCAATCTCCACGATTATATCGCAAAAACGACCACATATGCTAAAGCGGTGAAGTCTCAAATTCATCATGCCACTGGCACTGCACCATAAATCGACAGAATCCTCAAGGAAGCTCGAAAGACTTCTTTTTCTGTCCGCATCACTGAGATAAGAATGTCAGACCCTTAAACGATCAAAATTCCTACGTACGATGGGACCACCGACCCCAACGTGCACCTTCAGACTCTCCACATCGTGATGGGTAGGGCCAAGCTCAGGGAAAACGAAAGAGATGCCTGATACTGCGCCTTTTATTGAAAACTCCAGGGAGCAGTGCTCGAATGGTTTTCTCGCCAAAAGCAAAATTTCATCGGAAGTTTCCACCAAATTGATTCGGATCTTCTCAAGCAATACTCCATGTTCATGGAAAAAGAAACCTCCGACGTCGACCTTTGGAGTTTATCCCAAAAGGAAGACGAACCTCTCTGTGATTTCATGAATAAGTTCAAAAGCGTCTATTGAGAGCTAGAGGGATCAGCGATAAAGTTTCTATTGTCGCGCTCAGAAAGACGCTCTAGCACAAGTCAAAGTTTAGGAAGTGGATATCTCTCGAAAAACCGCGTACGATCCATGGCTCTCTCCACAAAGCCACAGACTAAATCGTCATGGAAGAAGAGATGGGGACACCCCTCAAGGGAACCAGTCAGATGAAAACGGGAAAAGCGGAAGAATACTTGATGATAGAGGCAACGACAATAATCGTCGCAGAGTAAACATGATCATCAGAGGATCACAATACTGCCATGACACAGTCTCGTCTATAAACGCTTATCAACGAAAGGCCAAGTCAAGTACTAACTGTACTCCACCTGCCGACGTCCCGAACGATACAATCACTTTTGAGAAACATGAGACAGTCGGAATCGACAAACCTCACAACGACCCACTTGTGATCAATCTTGTGATAAAAGATCTTCAAGTCGCCAGAGTCCTCGTGGACACAGGAAGCACCATCGACTTTATCTTCCGTGAAACTCTAGAAAGAATGAACGTCGACCTATCTGAAGTGACACCAACGCCAAGACCACTGACTGGTTTCTACGGCACAACTTCGATGACTCTCGGATCAACCAGACTCCTGATCCTGGCCAAAGAAATCACGAAAATCATCAACTCAATCGGTTATCATCTTGGAATCTACAACGTGATCATGGAAATTCCCTGGATAAAATCCATAAAGGCAGTTTCATCGATGTATCACCTAGGCATCAATTTCCCAACCCTGCACAGAACCACAGCAATTTGGGGATGCAAAAAACAGTGGTGACTCAGTTTTCTGTGGAACACAAGATAAGGTAGATCACGACCACCTCCAAACCTAAACAGCGAAGATAAATAAGCCATCGGCTGAAAACGCTTCAGGAAAAAACGATTCTGAATTGTCAACGGCTTCGGATAAAGAAAGAAAACAAACTTCCAAGCCCAACGGTCCAACTCAACCAGAGGAGACAAATCCATAAGAAGTTGTCGATACAGAAACAAACACCACGACCAAGAAGATCGATGTGACCCTCCCAAACGAGTAAAATACTTACAGCGAGAAACTGAACTATGAGACAGCTTGATCCCCGAAAGGGGTATGTTGGCAACTCGTCGCAGGAAGAGTTCAACTGTCCCTCTCTCTAAAAAAAGGGGGGAGTGGGTACATATATGTATACTTGTATGCTCCCACATTTTAAAATATTCACCTTTATACACCATATTTTTAAATCAATATTCTATAATAAGACAACGTGATAAGGATTTTTAATCCTCAGAGCAAATCAATGTAGTATAGAAAGGATGCCAATCCAATCCTAAGTGAGTGTGAGACAGAGAGAGTACAGGTTGTGCTTAATCTAAATGCAATCTAATAAGGTTTGTTGTGGCAAGAACAATGTGAAATAATCAAGTTTTAATACAAATATAACAAAGAAGAACCAATGGGTATTTAGGCAATCGATTTCAGGGTGGTAGTTCTAAATCAAGGTTTCTAACTTCAAATAAACATAACTTTCTATAGGCCTAGATCTCATTCAATATAGGTTAATCCACTTTCGATGGTAGAAACCCTTATGCTATTATGAACTAAACATCAACTTCCGTTCGTTTTGTTCACTCAAACATACATTAAGATTTAGTCTACTAGCCATCTAGCAATCTAAACATCAACTTCCGTTCGTTTTGTTCACTAGAGCAATACTAAGTTATTTCAAGCATTATGCAAACACTTTCGATGTCCTACAAACACTTAGAATCTAGATTAAAATGGCCAATATCAATCTAGCATTAAGAACACTTAGTAAGCATAGAAATTTAAGCATTTTACTATTAGAACATCTTAACTCTTTTCTAACCACCCATTAATCTACCTAACCCATTGATTCTAAGGATGACTACTCACTAATCATCTTGTTTACACTTAATCCCATGATGGATAGAAGCATAATCAATATGATATAATATATGAAAACAAGAAACAGAATGTAGATGAAGAGAATAGCTAAAGAAAACAAGACTTTATAACATAAACTTCAAGAACACTTAAGAATAATAAGAACAATTATAAGAACTCAAAATAGAATGCAAAACAAGACTTAGAATGAAAGTGATAAACTCTATTAGACAGAAGAAGACTCAGAAGGAGATGATCTGTTTTGCCATGGGGTTTGGGGTTCTATTTATAGGTGAAGAACAACCCACCCCCCATGTTACAAAGTTAAGATCTAGATCTAAAATAAAACACACTCATTGATGTTTCTTCCACTTTATCCCATTTGCACACACCTTTTGACCCTTCACAAGGCAAATGTAAACTTGGCTCTTCAGAAAAGGTAGAGAAAGTTAGGCCACTTGATCCACCAAACTCGTCCAGCACATGAAAAGTGACACAGGCTGTCTGGATCGATCGATCTGTTTTTTTGTCCAAAAACGGATCGATCGATCCGTGTGTATTTCTTCGAGCAAAAGTTATATTTAATGGCCCGATCGATCGATCCATTTTTCGTATAAATGGATCGATCGATCCATGTCCAAATCGATTGATCTGGATTTCGGATCGATCGATCACTTTACCATTTTGCTCTCGGCTTTCTTGGATCGATCGATCTTGATTTCCCATGCATTTGAATCGATCGATTGATGCTTATTTTTGCTTCTTTTGTGTTCTAATCACCTCCAAAGCTCCAAATAGCTCATCCAACACCTACAAGATGCAAATGTACATGTAATAGACTCTAAATGCACCTAAATTTAAGATTAATGCATGAATATATATGAAATAACAAAGCTAAGACTATGCGAAATCACAACACATCACAACGCAATATGATATTGAAAAATCTCACATTTATCTTAGCAAAACTCAATCTCACCAATTACTTTATGACTAAACCGGCAATCCACGATTCTTCCAAAAACGCCCAAGTAAGAACAAAATATTATCGTATAATCCAGAAACAGAAATCATACGACAAAGAAATCCAATGACCACACGGTTAAACAAAACTTTAAAACCCTTTCAAACAAACTACAAGATCAAACGAGATCTTTGATCAAAACGAAAAATCACTTCACCATAGGGAAAGACATATTTTTGGAAAAAGCTACACGTCACAGACTTTTGAAAATATATTTCAGAAAACACAAACAAATCTACCAAAACAGTCCTTAACGCGAATATATATTAACAACTAACACAATTTAAAAAAAAAAGTATTTGTTCTTACATCACGTTCGTCGACTGGTCTTGACAGACAAATGAATCGTTCTCAAACAAACACTTAGCCCGACATACATCCGACACAAGGATATGTGCATTATAGTAATCCAAAACTTTGGTCAGTACTTCCAAGAATTTTAAACTATCAGGAGAGACATTCGATTCCCGATCGATGCAAATCACATAAGTCGGGAACTCATTGCAGATTTCAATACCGAACCAGAATCAGGTTGAAATCATAAACGATTCAAGTACGCCGGGTTCGACCCCGCATACTCCATAAATCACCTATGGAACCTGGCACTCGCAATAGTCCCCAAAGTACTTTTGCACCTTCTTGAACCCCCCGAAGTTAGCTGCAAACCAAGACGAGCGATCATTCAGGATCGAGTCCATCTCCCTCTCTCCAGATCGACTTGCACGACAGAGACTAGAAGCTTGCTCCAGCTCGAGTTACTTATCACGCAGAGAGTGTGCCTCGGACACACCTTTCAAACGGGCAATCTCCTTCTCGGCCATCTTGACTTTAAACCAAGCCGTCTGCGCTTCCAAACAGCTTGCCCTAAGAGCCTCATCCATCACGTGAATACCCTGAAAAGAGTTTTTTACAGAATTAGAGAACGAACCCGATAAACAAAATAAAACAAATATGAAAACTAACCCCCATGCATAACCGCGATGCCTCCGCAAACTTCTTTGAACCAGCAGACTCTTTGCTGGCTACAGGTTGACCCGAAGGAATGTTGAGGAAGGTAAGGTAGGCATCAAGTTTGGATCCACCTCGGAACGACGATAGCAGAGTCTGACTGGTGCTATCTCCAGGAATAAAATGTCGATACCACTCTTCATTGGGAATTTCCACCCGCTCGTAGGAAACATAGCCTTCGTCAGTGGCAACTAGTTTGTTTTTGGGCGATCTTTCCCTCTTCCTCACAACATGAATATCGTAGGGAACAAAGTCATCCCTGCCCGTATACGAATCCTCCTCAACTTCTGTGTACGGTGTACGGTCGAATTCGAGCCTGATGATTCGCAACCGCTGCTCGAAGTTGCTTTGGAGATAAGTAGCCCCATTAAAACGGACCGCCACAGAGAATAACGCTAACGGTAAGCGTGTCTGCGTGAAACAGGGGAAGAGGATCGACAACTGCAAAACAAACAAAATCATAAGTGGTCAGATATTGGCAAAAAGAGAAGCAACCAAAGTATCTGATTACGATACCCTTGGGACCCCATCTGCGCCTAAAATAGGGATGCATTCTTCTGCAACTGAGGTACTGTCTATACGCGCAAAGAAGTAACTTTGTCCCAGCTGTGAAAATTAGACTTAAACGCCTTGATCACCTCCATATGGCTCTTCGGCCTGAGACAGTACCGGAGTGGCAAACCTGTACTTTGGAGATACAAAAAAAAACCTCGAGGTAATCAACACTTAAGTACATCCCTCGCTCGTAGCTCAAAACCAGCAGTTCAACGAGATGCTGTAGACCGACGGGGAAAATTTGACTTATTGATGCTGGAGAAAATACTCTGGTATAAGACTCCCCAGGCAGGACACCGGCCTCCAGATTCCCGCTGAGAGAAGCTCCGGCGCAGACCCTTGTTTCCATCCCTGCCTCTGGGTAAAATGGAAGTTTTCTACTTTAGGGGATTCTTCCATATTTCCGAATAAGGAAGATTTTAACCTACCAAACCAACAACTACTCGACTATATAAGGGGATCCCAAACCCTATAACAAGGGATCGACATTCAGAGATTGCAAGATTAGAGCTAGACGGCTAGAACTAGAGTTTATACTCAAAATGTTGTAGTTCATTCAAATTCAATCAATAAAACGTATCTTCAGTCTCGATTATTACTTGTCTACAAAGTTTATCTATTGTTTTGTAGTACCCATAAAGCTCCTACAGAAAAATCCCCTAACAATTTGCGCTAGAAGGAGGGGGGTAATCTTAACTATGTGACAATGGCAATAGATGAGCATGACGAGCAGCCTTCAGCCACCCAAAGAGTGATCGAGCTGCAAAACCAACTCGACACTCTAAAAAGCTAAGTGACTGAGCTGCATAAAGCTCAGGAAGCAACCACGGAAAATACTGAGTTCCTCTCAGAAGTTCAGAGCTCGAAAGAGAAACTTGATGAACATTCCAAACAGCTGGACAAAAGCGCCGAGAAACTCACCCATCTAGAAGCGAAGAATCTCGTTCTCAGAGACAAATCAAGCCCTACACACGATAGACAATAAGAAACGATGATTCCAAACCCAGGTTCGGCCCATGCCATATCTGGATATGCCCACCGACGAAGGTGGCGACATTCGACGGCCTCCACCATTGAATGGGGAAACCACGACAGGGGATGGCGCAGCAGGGAAGTCTCGAGTACATGTCATAGAAGACAGTGACTCGGATATGGATGCTGAAGAGGAAACACCAGAAGGAGCAGCGGCAACAAGGTCCAATGTAACCGCTACCTCGAGAGGGTGTTCTCCAAAAATTTTGACGATATCCCATCCATGGTCGAAAGGCTTCCAGAGGTAGCTCCTCCGCTCCGGAGAAGTAATCCTGACTCTTACGCTGATACCCCCTTTGTGGAAGACATCCCACTGATAGATATGCCAAGAAATTTATCTTTCCCCAACATGAGAATGTACGACGGCACTAGTGATCCGGAAAATCAAGTCACCTAATAAAAGCAATGGATGCTCAATGTAGCAATGCAAAAGGAGCTGAGAGAAGCGACCATGTGCAAAGGTTCCGACTCGACCCTAACAAGGCATGCCCTACAATGGTACATGAACCTACCCAACGGGTCTATACGCTCCTTTGTGACCCTCACCGATAAATATGTGGAGCGATTAGCGAGCAGAAGGAGTCTGGAGAAAACCTCGGACGATCTCTACCAGATCCTCAAGTATCAAGCCGAGCCATTACACAACTACATAGCACACTTCAACCAAGAAAAGTGGCATCCCAGGATGCAACATCTTGGCCTTCAAGAGAGGCTTGCTCGATGATGGGACCTCTACAAAGAGCTGATCAATACCAATATAAGACTATGGAAGACGTATTTTCCCAAGCTTGGGCACATGTGATGAGGGAAGAAGACGTCGAGAGTCGAGTTAAGGTTCAGCAGAATCAATACCAGAAGATGGTCAAACAAGATAAAAACGACCGAGACGAGGGATCTATCAACAATCAGGAAAAAAGGCAGGGAATAGGAATCAGGCAGGTATCAGAACCAGCCCCTATAACAAGTCGAAGGGATGATAGTGTCCACATGGCCTGATATCTCCCACCTTGCCATATCAAAAGCCAGAGCTAATCAGAATTCTGAGGCATATGGGCAAGAATGTCAGTGGCCTCAGCAGATGAAAGCGCTTAACTCCTTCTGGAACCCGAACCGGTGGTGCGACTTCCAGAATAACCACGGTCTCAAGATGGAAGATTGCACCGCATTGAAAATGGAGGTTAACGAATTGCTAAAGAAAGGGCACTTCCGGTAATTCCTTTCCGACAAGGCTAAGAACATCGTCAACAAGGAAGCAACCAATAAGCCCACTGGACCTGCCCTTGCCTCACCACCTTGACAAGATAAAGTAATCAACGTCAACTCTGGTTTCTTGGAATTAAGCGGTGTAAGACACGCGGCCGCAAAAAAGAGAAGCAGAAACGCCAAGAATGGTCAAGAAATCACAAGACCAAAGGGCCTGATCCTAGGTACATATGAGATCAGTTTCACATCCAAGGAACATGAGTGGGTCCTAGCTCCCCACCATGACGCCCTAGTCATATCTCTCATTGCATAAAACTGCATGGTAAAATGAATATTGGTAGACAACGGGAGTTCCAGCAACATCATCTTCCAAACCGCTTATCGTGATCTAGGGTTGGAAGCAAACGCACTAACGCGAAAGGTCACCCCACTTCTAGGATTCAGCGGGGAAATTCAGCAAACTACTAGAGAAGTCATACTTCCAGTATACGCCGAAGGAATCAACATGTCAACCAAATTATTGGTCGTCGACTGTCAGTCATCTTATAATATGATACCGGGCGACCTTGGATCCACGACACGGGAGCTGTTCCCTCAACGCTCCATCAAATGATCAAATTTCCTACCTCCTAGGGCATAGAAGAGATCATAGGAGACAAGGAGGACTCTCGGTCCTGCTACCAGACAGCTCTGAAGGGAAAAATAAAGGTCTTATAGCAATTACAGAATAGACCTTTGTTCACGCACATTGAAGAGCCATAGGTCGTGGAAATGGACGAAGTGCCACTAACCGAGGGAGACCCAAATCGGGACCTAAAGATAGGATCAAGCTTCCAGACTGATAGACTTCCTCACATCCAATTCCGATTGTTTTACTTGGTCCCAAAGATCATTGTGCATAAACTACAAGTCAACCCCCTGCACCAGCCTATTAGGCAAAAAAAGAAGAAAAATCGCCTCCGAAAAGGACGTGATAATGAACGAGGAAGTCAAAAAACTACTGGACACGAGGTTCATCAGAGATGTGAAATATCCATAATGGCTAGCAAATGTAGTGGTGGTCAAGAAAAATAATGGGAAAAGGTGTGTCTGCATATATTACACAGAACTCCACAAGTCATGTCCAAAGGACCCGTTTCCCTTGACTCATATTGATAAGTTTGTCGAGGCCACGTTAGGGCATCAACTGATGAGCTTCATGAACGCGTTCTCCGGTTATAACCATATACTTATGCATCTGGGGGATCAAGAGAAAACTTCTCTCATGACATCTAGGGGCATCTACTGCTACAAGGTCATGCCTTTTGGTTTAAAACATCGGGTCTACCTATCATAGACTGGTTAATAAGATGTTCAAGGAACAGATTGGACAGACTATGGAAGTATATACTGATGACATGCTAGTAAAATCTTTGGAAGCCGAAGACCACATATTGCATTTGCAGCTGGCCTTCTCCACCCTTTGGAAGTACAGCATGAAGCTTAACCCGCGAAGTGCTCTTTTGGAGTTAGCTCTGGGAAGTTCCTCGGATAATCGTAAATCACTGGGGCATCGAAGCCAATCCAGAGCTTCCTTCTCCTAGGAATGTAAAAGAGTTTCAGAGGCTAACTAGCATAATGGCAGCTCTGAGTAGATTCATCTCCAGGCTACCAACAAATCTCATGCCTTCTTCGAAGTTCTCAAGAACCCAAAACTTCCAATGGACCAACATATGTGAATCCTCTGTCTCTGAGCTCAAATCCTACCTAACTATGCATCCTCTCTTATCGAAACCACTGGATGGAGAAATTTATGCTATTGTACATGGTGGGGTCATAGCATGCCCATCGTCCTGGAATGACAGCAGGAAACAAACTGCTCCCAATCTATTACGTTAGCAAATCTCTCCTCGACGCAGAAACCCGCTACAGCCACCTAGAGAAATTGGCTCTGTCCCTAGTTTTCGCGGCCCAGAAGTTACACCCATATTTCAAGGCTCACCAAATCATGGTTGTCACGTCGTTCTCGATAAAATTGGTGCTCCCCAAGACTGAGGTATCCGGACACCTAGCCAAATGAGCAGTTGAGTCAGGAGAATGCGATGTAGTATTTTGACCTGCTACTGCTATCAAAACACAGATCTTAGCAAATTTTGTGGCCGAATTCTCCCCAACTATGCTCCCAGCTCTGTAACAGGAAATCAACCTTAAAAGAAAAACATGGAAAACAGGAGAATTGACCCTGCATGTGGACAGGTCCAGCAATATGTGACGAACCGGAGTAGGGATAGTCCTTACATCCCCTACGGGGACACAGCCTCAAGGGCCGTAAGATGTAACTTCAAGGCAACTAACAATGAAAGCAAGTATGAAGCCCTGATCGCAGGGCTTGCGCTGGCTAAACAAATGGGGGCTGAAAATATCCAGCTCTTCAGTGATTCCCAGCTAATAATCAGTCAAGTTCAGGAAAAGTACCAAGCTAAAGAATCTAGCATGATCAAATACATGTTGATCGCCAAACGCTTGGTCAAAAAGTTTCAAAGCTGCAAGCTCATGCAGATCCCAAGTGAACATAACTCCCAGGCCGACACTCTGGCTAATGTGGGGTCCTCCCTAGAAACTCAAAGCTAGATGAATATCACCTTGCTAGTGCTCCAGTGGCCAGAAACGGAGGAGGAAGCGGAGCCTGAGGTAGTCTGAGCTATCGAGAAAGAAATAACTTGGATGACTCTAATATAACTTGTTATTTACCAATTTAAGAGTATCATTTGGACCCTATTTAGAGTCTGCTATGTATGTCTAGACTGTATTTTAGATTCTTTTCAGGTCAAATACGTATTGGAGCATTATGGAGATAATAGAGCTTGATAGAGCATTCAAAGAAGATATCCAGTAGCTGTTCACAATCAGCTAAGTCAGAGTTGAGGTCAAACCTGACCATGATCGATGATGCACGCTTGATGTCGATCGACGGTCTACTCGCAGAAGTATCGGCCGACTTCAAGCCCAAGTCAAGATGAATTACAAGAATGCCCCTGAACGAAAGGTCCTGCCATTGTTTAGGTAGGGAGACACATATTTCATATCACATAAAGTATTTACAGCTTTGAGTTTACTTAGTAGCTTTAGGGGAGAACATCTGAACTCCTTCAGATATTTGTATTGGAACCCTATTATTTATTATATTCATTATATTATTCATTTTATCATGTTTTCTATGATTATGTCTGACTAATTCTCTTGTTATATTTAGGATTTATAACAGTATTGATGAATTAGTTTCAAAGTAGAATTGCTAGGATGAAGAGATATCTATCTTTGGAATTGTGATTAATGTTTGTGTTCTATAGTAGCTAACTAGAAACCTGAACTTAGGACATAAACAACTACGAGAGTAGGTTCCGTGCCAGAATTGATTCCATTGAACTAGGTTGTTAGATACATGCGAGAGCTGGTTTAATTAACTTAGTGTACGAACTTCCTGTCTGATAACCATCGATCGACACTCGTCCTAATTTGTCGATCGACGGCCGACTCCTCTGTTCGCATAGGAGAGTTGGAACGGGAGGGGGTCAGATTGTTGATTAAGGTCCTTTCATATTAATAACTCCTTGCATTCTAGTCATTATAATTCACTTCCCTAAAACCCTAGATCTATCTTTTCCATATTTGAACCATTTAACTTAATTAAGATAATTTCCTTTTCGGATAAGAACCTACAATAAACCTCTTATTTATAGTTTGCCAAGCTTAATCATTAGAACATAGAAATATATTGTGTGCCCTCGCTCTCTATGGATTAGATCCCTAAGTACTACAATTAGACCTATTTTGGCAAGAGTAGTTCGTAAGGTTAATTTGATAGATTGTCCCCTTTAAAATAAACCTTAACCCGTACACTCTCAGATTTGGCACCGTTTCCGGGGAGCAATGATCGCCATTATATTTATTTTCTTAGGTTTAGTCTAGGCTTTTTCTTTTATTGCAAATTATTAACAAATTGTTTTTCTTATCTTTCAGGTGCATGCCCAGCAATACCAGATACAAAAAGAACAAGGAATTACTCTTCTCACACCATGTTGCAATCGGACGTTCCATCCGCAAACAGACGCGAAAAGCATCAATCGACAGTAGTACTCAACCGTCGATCGACGCTCACGCACCAATATCGATCGCAAATACCCATACGGCATCCACCAATGGTAGCTCACAAAAGATGGTTGCGACTTTAGTTGTGGTTCGAGATGAGAGAGGAGACATGTATGACCTTGAAGGTCACCTGCGTAACACTACAAGTAAAAAATATTGACGATCAGCAAACGCTGCAGTAGCTCGACCTGAATCTGCCGCCCAAGCTACTGAACGAACACTGGCAAACTACAATCGTCCCGACCAGTTCTATGCTAACAGATCCATTGTTCGTCCTCTAACTTTTCAGAGGAATGATTTTGAGATTAAATATTCCTTCTTCTCACTTGTTGCGCAGACACCTTACCATGGGTTGCCACATGAGCACCCGATGGATCATCTGGAGCGATTTGAGAATCTCATATTTGCTATTAAAGCCAATGGAGTCCTTGAGGACTTTCTATTTGTAAGCTCTTCAAGTACTCACTTGCTGGAGATGCTTCACATTTGCTTAAGCAACTACCACCACGATCTCTAACATCCTAGATGGACATCAAGAATGCGTTCTTGCGCAATTTCTTTGATGATGCACGAGCAAAAGACTTGAGGAGCAGAATTGCTACATTCACACAGGAGCCACAATTGTAATGAAGTGCAGCTGCTCAACATTTTCTTCAGAGGTATTGATCAGCAATACCATATGGATTTAGACACTGCCAATGAAGGAAACTTCATCCCTAGGAGTCCAGAGGAAGCAGCGAGACTTATTGAGAACTTGGCGTCTAGCAATAGCACCAAGAACACCGACTATGGGAGGAAGGAATCAGGTCCAACTTTAAGCAGGGAGCAGGTAGATGAATGCAAAGCAAAGCTGGCGAGTGTTCAAAATTTTCTCAGAAGGTAAGAAGGGAAGGCCCTAGAAGATTAAGAGGAGGAAGAAGGTGTGAATTTTGTTGGTGGAAATGGTTGGTGGAAACGGTTTCCGGAGACAAGGAAATTAAGGCTACAACAGAAACTCTTATGGTGGCAACATGAGTAACTAGAACCAGAATTCACACCAGCAAAGGCCTCATGAGAGCAAATTGGAAGCTATGGTTGATAGGATACTGGAGTAGCAGCAGCAGCAGATGACTGTGGACTTCAATAAAAAGATATATGCCATGTACATCAACCTGAACACCAAGTTTGAAACTCTCAACACCCATGTCAAGAAGCTAGAGAATCAAGTGGTCCAGACAAGTAAGGCCATTCAGAGACATGAGACCCTGATTAAAAAAAAGGGGAGGCTAATTAGAAGCCCCACGTCAGTGCATTAATAGGTAATGATTTTATGCATTAAGTGGAGAGAGAATAGCTACATGAGGAGATTTCTGTGTAGAGAGTGTCATGTCCTTTGGCAGTGCACATTGGTGTCGATCGACACCCGAACCAGCGCACCGATCGAGGCAACCTACGGAATCGGTTGCTTCATGCGAATCTTCTAACGTCGATTGACGTCGAGAAGCTAGCGTCGATCGACAGTCCCCAACAATAGAACCGATTCGTTTACCAAGTCTGAGTCTCGGCCTATTTTCAGACCTTTGAGGATGGAGACTCAAAGAACATAACACCGGTACACCTGACCCTCTGACAACATAAAAGCAACCTAGAAGGAAGCAGAAGATTCCCAAACATCTTCGCAGAGAAGTATTTGATAAAGAGATGGATGACTTTGCCAAGAGAGTATTTAAAATTCCTTTAGATACTCAGTTTGATGAAGAATAATATACTCATAGATTGTGGATGTTTTTCAGGGAATCCAAGGAAACATAGAGCATATGTTCAATGACACCAGAGAGAAGCTGAGGCAAAAAACTATTCTCAACAAGAAAAATGACCTTGGGAAGTTTGTGATTTCATGTCTTGTCAAAGGTCCCGAGTATCCCAGCGCCCTCTGCGATACTAGATCAGCAGTTAGCATCATGCCTAGAGTCATGGCAGAGAAGCTAAGCCTGAAAGTTGAGCCTTCCATTGATTTGTTCACCTTTTTGGATTTCTCCAAAGTAAAATAAGGAGGGATAGCCAGAGATGTCCCAGTGCAGATTCACAATGTCTTAGTTCCAGTCGACTTCCATGTGATAGATATAAAGATTTATTACAATTCATCCTTACTCTTTGGAAGAGCATTCATGGCAACAGTGGGAGATATCTGCGACGTGAAGAAAAACAGATTGTATCTATCCTTGATTTATCCATACAACTATTATGAGCTTGTCAAAGTCAAGAATAAGGCTACTTAGATAAAATTGGGTAATGATCCAGATTTATCCATACATGCTTCTGAAAATACGATCAAGACGACGAGCCTGCGGACACAGCATCGATCGACACCCAACCATTGGCACCAGTCAACAGTAGCTTCAACTAGAACATGTACGAAACCCACCCTTCGGCATCGATCGATACTCACTCTCACCCATCGGTCGTCGGTGATGCTAAGGATCAGAAAGATGAGGACCATCAAGAAGACATAGCCTACATTGGAAAGCAATACCATGAGAGGATGTTAGAAACAAACAACCTAGAGTACGATGATTCTTACTTTGAAGAAGAAACAATCGAGTACCATGCCTTTTTACTAGAAGAGACTGAAAATTTCAGAGGATCTATTGGAAACTGGAAATCGGCATCGATCGACGGTGACCGATTACCATTGATCGCAACAATCTGATCGGATACTCGGATGATTATGGTTGGAATAACGCGCGACCCAGATGTATATGCACGAGCAATATATATATATGAGTTCTCAATGTATCCGAGAAGGATATCACAGACATACTGGATATGGCCAACAGATCAGGGAATTTCTTCAAAAACAAACATCGATTGGGATAGACGGTTCATCACTGATCGACGGCAATGTCCATCGATCGACAGTCACCACCCAGCATCAGGACAGAGGCTGGTAACAGAGGAGCTATTGGAAAATAAACTTGATGAAGTTTACATTTCTTAAGTCTTTAGGAGGAATAGTCTCTACCAGAGATTAGAAGATATTGAAGTGCCCACTGATGCCAGGCTTAACATGTTGATGGGCTGCATTCAAGCTCTCGAAGAAAAGATGAGCAGAATGGCAATTGCTCAGGAAAGGATGGATAGTCAAAGAACCAGAAGAAAGAAGTTGTGAGAAGTTTCATCATTGCATGGTTTGAGACAAGCAGAGAGTATGTGGACACTTGCTTTCCACATTGGTTTGATAAACCACCTTCCAAATTCAAAATTCAAAACGTCGAGCTTAATACTATAACCAAACGCTGAGTGGGAGGCAACCCACTGTTTAGTAAGTTTTATTTTTAGTTATTTAGTTATGAATTACGTTTTTTAATTACTTTCGGTTTTCAAGGGAGGAGTAGAAAATTTCGAAACCACCATCGGTCGACACTCAACACCCACCATAGGTCGACACTCTTTACGAAGTTTGGTAACATCGATTTTTTCTCAACCTTTTACTTTTGTTTTAGTTTTTATTAACCAAACTCGGCGAGATATCACTGGGGAAAATGTTATTTAAGTCTGGGGGAGGTTCGCTGATGCTTTTATCTATTTTAAGCTTTTATCTATTAAGTTTTTCAAAAAAAAAATTATAGAGTCAAGAAAGGGATTATGATCAAAATTTATTTATTGACTAACTATACTTTAACACAATTCTTAGACATGTTGATTGCAGAGTTGTTGGAAGCATATTAGCAGTTGATGGAATGAGATATGTGAATGGATTATCATGAAAAGTTATGGAACCGCATGTTAATGAATATGAACCTCAAGTTCATATGATATCCATTTATATAATTGAATGCCAAACATAGTGATATTTGTAAATTTCATATTGCAGCTGAAAAATCTCCACTAAGAACATAAGTTTTGAAAGAACAGTTATGAGTCTATGGCACGCTAGAGACGTTATAGACCACTTTTGTTCCAAAGAGTCCTCAAAAGAGAAAAATATATTAATAGAGTATGAATTTCTTAAAGAGACTGTTGATATGGTTAATGCATAATCATGTACCTGACTAAATCATTAATGATGATAAAGAAATCTTGATTAACCATATCATTACAGCTAAAATATAGAACCAAATATTAAATAGATTGCCGATAATAAATGAGAAAGCATGTCGACAATAAATGAGAAAGTACGCTATATAAATGAACATCTATGTATGAGTGTATAAAGAAATGATTGCCCAAAAGTGAAATAAGGCAATCAAGTCAAATAAAGCTCGTAAAAAAACAAAATAAATTTGGACTAGAAGTCCAAGCATCTAAAAGGTGTATATTTCTCCACAAAATGAAATGAAAAAAATGACCTTAAGGTATGAAAAACGGCTTGATCCAAGGTCAATAGAGAAATTAATATGCACTATATTTGTTATATCTGGCAGAAAAAAAACGACTTGAGTTGCATTTCAATATTTTATAATCCTTGAAGGATTAATCCTAGTGAATAATGTTCATGGGAACTCGATAAAACTCTGGAAGAGTTATAATAAGCCGAATATAATGAAAAAATTGGGGATAAAAGATTTTATAATAAAAGTATTAATATATATCCAAATTTGAACATTTATTGATAGAGATGTTATTTTCTAAAGATCCCGATAAAATCTTATATAAATAAGTATTTTGGAGATGCTAATGATAATTAACCATGTGTGAGCAAATATATCTTGCAAATTGTTTTTAATTTAATGGAGTTTTATCTACTAACTTTATTTGTAAGATACAGCTAATGTTCTATTCATAGACATTAGAATGGAATTGAGAATATATTTGTTCTCTCCAAGATACATGATATTTATAAATTCGAACGCAAACTGGATATGGTTTTACAGTTGGTGAAACCGCGATTAAATGGCGTTCCGAGAAATAATCATTGGTTTTGACTTCTTCGAAGCATGTCGAAAATGTTAGATGGCTTAAGTTGATGAGTCATCACACACAAACAACAAACGGAATAGATAACAAGAAAAAGCCGACGAAAATATTTGAAGCAATTTGGCGTGTGTCGCTCAACTCAAAGAAGAATATATCAAAAGCGACAGAACAAAGCACATTCCTCCAAGATTTTTCTCCTATATACGAGAGTTCAAGAAAATAAAAAAGTGGACATCGAGTATATATGGTTATGCGACTGATCTGTTTACAAAGGCTCTTTCCGTACAACATTCTGAAAACACGTTTATACTATCAAAATGCATCATTTGCTTGATCGATGAAGAAAAAGTTATGTCTGTATTTTTAGGGGCTAATTACTTGTATTCTTTTTTCGTGTCATGGTTTTTATTGAAATGAGTTTTTTCATAACTAAGTTTTTAATGAGAGAGTACATAATACACGATGAATAATCAAGGAAAAATATCTTAAAATGATGATTTATCAACAGATATCCTCATCTTTCCTAAGTCATTTATTACTATTAGACATTTATCTTCTTCTCTTCCAAGAAAAGATGACTAAGACATTAATTTTTGTATGTTAAAAAAAAATGTAGAGTTCAACAATAGTTTAACTCTTTTTTTCTTGTTATTACTTCCAAACTCTCTCTCTTGTTGAAACACAAAACTAGTTAAACATATATCTATCTCAACTATTATTCACAACATTCTCTACCTCTTTCCTTTCTTTTTTATCTTATTTTCTCAGCCCCTTTTTCTTTCTATTATTCTATTGTTAATAGAACTGGTGAGGTGCCACCAATAAGAACGAATACTTTTAACTACTTTTCTTACAAATTTAATAACAACCAAACAAGTATTCGAATTCTCTGGATACTCTTTTAACTAATTTTCTTCTCTCTGTGTTCCACCTTTATGAATTTACCTTTTTGTGGGTTTGTTTTATCTCGTTTGTAAATCTGTGTGTACCCGTATGGGTATGTGTTATCCCTTATCCATTGAATCAAATGGATCATTTTTGTTTCCCTTAACGAAGTCCATGGAACGTTGAATCCGGTAAAGTTCGAGTCAAATGACACATGTAAAGTCCCCATTTGCATAAGCAAAACTTGAAAGGGAAACTCTCCTACATCCAATAATACACATGATGAAAGGAAAACAGACCATAGATTTTCTCTGATATAATATAACACCGCAGATCCTGGTTTTAATTTTATTCCCATAAATATATGAGCAAACCAGAGACGGACCGGCCGCAAAAAGAAAAAAGTAATTCATGATGGTTGGAAAAATTGTATATGATCCTGCCAAATCTATACTATGTATGAAGCTAAAAATAGCAATCTTCTGAGATACTGTTTCAGGCAGTATCTTGATCTCAGTTTGTCTAATACCTCCGCATATTCCAATGGAGTTGCTTTATTGCAGAAAACATCCTTCCAAATCTTCTCAAGCTCTGATCCCAAAAGAAGTCAGTCAAAATCTATAGAGATAAAAAGACAACGATTAGGAGACAATACGTAGTATATATACTTTGCTATAAGCATCAATACAATCAACACTTTCATATTATTTTATGATATCAGAGTTTAAACAATCTTTTGACCGAAATACTCAACTTTCGCCTCCGCATTATTTCTACGACGTGATTGTTAATTAACAATCATGGCTACTACATCATCTACATCTTCTCATGTAACTACTTCTACTACTATCGAAAGTGGTTCTTCAACCCCTTGTACTTTACACCCTTCTAACAATCTAGGCACTTAATCACGCCAGTGATTCTTAAAGGCGACATTACTCCGAATGGGTAACCAATTTCGAAAACTCTTGTCAGGCTAAGCAAAAGATTGGATTCATTGATGTCACTATACCTAAACCCTCGACGAATCTCGATCTAGCTTGATGGACGTCTACTAACTCTATGATCGTAGGATGGATACATACGTCGATTGATCCTCCTGTCCGTCCACTGTAAGCGATGTTCTGGATGTCTATCAATTGTGGGAATCTCTCAAGCGTAGATTCTAGGTTTAGAACAGTGTGCGCAAGCATCTACTTGAGGATGAGATCACTAATTGTAAACAAAATTGTGAAAGTGTCCTTAGTTACTGGTTGTCTCTCTAAATTGTGGGAAGAATTACATAAGTGCATCTCCAACAAGTCCCTTCATTTTTTGTGGGACCCCCCTTTAAAATAAAGTTTTGAAAGGGTGGTTCTCTAATGGTGACTTTCAAATATTTTCTCTTAAAATTTTATATTTTACACTTTAATCCTAAATTTTGTTAATAATAAATTATGATCGTTAGACTTTAATAAATAAATAATAAGCACATATTAAATATGATATTGACATAATTAGTAAGAAAATTTAATAATGACACGAAACTACTTATAGTAAAACTCAAAAGAAAACTTGGTGAAAGTAATACTTCATCTATGGATAATTTGGTTTCGTCAAATAAACAAATCATGAATTTCTTAAAAGAAAATGCATCATCTAGGGAAAAAATTCTATATAATATTTATAAATATATTATTATTATTATTTGAATTAATTTTATAAGACCATAATTATAATATTTTAGTATAAATATAATTATAATACTAAAATGTAATATAAAAAATAATAAGTGCATAATCACCACGCATATATAAATAGAAGAACTCAAGTGAAAAGTAAATAGTGTTATGAAGGGGTGAATAGTGCACCTTCAAATTTGAAAGTGCACTATTCACCCCTTTAAATTTTGTAGGGCTAACAGGCTGTTGGAGTGCAAAACCCTTCAAAAAATGAAGGGATGAAGGGCTGTTGGAGATGCCCTAATGTCAAATCATCTTATACTTGTACTTGTGAGGCATCGATTCATATTAAAAAAGAACGAGAAGATGCCAACGTCCAAAAGTTTTTATTTGTTCTTAACGATTCAAGGTTTAGTGCTATTCGATCTCAAATAATTGACAAAGAACCACTCCTCGATCTCAACCTACCTTACTCATGAGCCGCGCCGAACATCATATTCTTACCATGCGTACAACTGAGCTTAAACAAGATGTACTCTAGTTTGCTATTACGATGGATTCCTCACCTACTACTCATGTTGTAGCCATCGTCACAACAAATGGTAGTCGTGATCCTAACCGCTACTGCACTCACTGCAATCGTAAAGGACATGAAGCTTCAGAATGCTTTCTATTACATGGGTATCCCGAGTGGTTCAGTAAACAACAAAGGAACACTCAATCTTCTGGACAATTTCAAAGAGATCCAATTGCGGTGGACGAGGAAACAATTCTCGTGGCCATGGTCGTGCCAATGCTTCTCGATCTGCACAATCTACTTCATCAGGAAACTCTAGTGCTTCTTCAGATCAAATTGCTGCATTGATCAACCTCCTTCAAAACCAACAGTGTCAACTCTCTACTGATCGCATGACGGGTAAACCTTCATTGATTGATGTTATCATTGACACATGGGAACTTTGTCGATAAATTCGTCATGTTCCTTGGTAGACGTGTTATACGTCTCTGATTTTAACTACACCCTTATATTTGTATCTAAACTTCTAAAGCAAACTGGATGTATTGTGATCTTTATTGATACTCTAAGTTTTTCACATGACCGCTTTACGAGGACCCTGATTGAAGTCAATGAAGAGAGAGAGGGTGTGTATCACTTCACGGGTGTTACAGTTGCACGGTCTAATCGGACTGCAAAAGAAAAGGCTTCTTCAGAATTTTGGCATCGACAGCTAGGACATCCGACACACAATGTTTTATCTAATTTGCCAGTTATAGTTAATGTTGCTTTTGATCTCGATCACATGAAGTCGTGTGATGTGTGTTTTCTTTCTAAACAAACACGTGAAGTTTTCACGAGAGTTTTAATAAAGCTATTCAACCTTTTGCATTAGTTCATTGTGATGTGTGGGATCCCTACCCTACTCCATCCTCTTGCGGTGCAGTCTACTTTCTCACCATTGTTGACGATTACTCTAGAGAAGTTTGGATTCACCTTATGCTGGAGGAATCTGAGGTTCTTATGCTTCTCACCATTGTTGACGATTACTTTCTCACCATTGTCGAGCGTAAACATCGACATATCCTTAATGTCGCTTGTGCCTGTTTATTTCAAGCCAATCTTCCTGTTACTTTTTGGGGACAGAGTATACTCACAGCTGCTCATCTGATAAATCAAACACGATCACATCTCTTAGGTGGAAAATCTCCATATGAGTTGGTTCATGGTTCCCCTTCTAAATATGATACCGTTCGGGTCTTTGGATGTTTATGTTTTGCACAAAAACGCCCTAAAGATCATGACAAGTTTGCTGCTCAAAGTCACAGATGTTTGTTTGTTGGCTATCCGCATGGAAAGAAAGCTTGGAATGTTTATGACATTGAAAAGAATGAGTTCTTTACCTGCCGTGACGTCATCTACTTTGAAGATCAGTTTCCGAGACTCAATAATCACCAACAACAAATCTCTACTCCATCACTATCACCAGCAGGCATAACAACCAATGACTAGTCTAGCCTAATACTTGTTTCGGTGATCCTACCACGACAAGTTCTAATGATGCCTCTGTTCTGACACCGTTTATCAAACCAGTAACCTCTGACTTATCTTCTATTTCGGTTGAACAGCTGGTAAAGAGTTCTTCAACACCTTTACCATCATCTCTACCTTTACAACTCACTAATACAACATCATCTCCTACATCTGGCCAGAATGTGAACAATATTGTACCTTCATCGCCTGGTCTTCCCGAGCTCTTAGGTCGCGGACATACTCAACGACATCATTCTATTCTATTACAGAATTATGTTGTTAATGCTGCTTGGGAAAATATACACACTCCTCTCACTTCACCCGACTCCTCTCTTGGTTCATCTACTATGGCCTCAAGTAACTTCCAGTATCCCATCTCACACTATTTCTGATGACGCATATTCTCATGGCCACAAAGATTTTCTTGCAGACATTACTACAACGGTTGACCCAAAGAACTATGCTGAGGCAGTATATGATGAAATGTGGTGAGATTCCATGGTTCTGGAGCATGATGCTCATGTTATGAATGGGACTTGGGACGTCACCACACTTCCTCCAGGCAAAAATCTGATCGGAAGTATATGGTTATACAAAACAAAATATCTCTCGAATGGACAAGTTCTTTGTTGCAAGTCCCGATTAGTGACACAAGGCAATCGTCAAATAAAGGGTCTGGATTACACCTACACCATTGCTCGAGTTTCCAAAGCATCAACTAATCGTGAAATTCTCAAAATAGCTGCAGGAAAACACTGGGAAGTTCATCAAATGGATGTCCATAACGCTTTTCTACATGGAGAATTGAAAAAAGAAGTTTACATGAAACTTCCACACGACTTTCAAGGGTTTGATCCTACTAAGGTTGCTCGTCTACGAAAATCAATCTACGGTCTTAAAGAGTCTCCCCGTTGCTGGTTCTCTAAACTTAGTGATGGGTGACAAAATACGGTTTCTTTCAAAGTAAACCAGACTACTCACACTACTCATCTTGATATATGTTGACGATTTTATCTTCGCTAGCAACAATATCTCTACCCTTTAGAAATTCAAGTACTATCTCAGTCAGTGTTTCAAGATAGAAGATCTAGGCAAGCTGAAGTATTTTCTAGGCACCGAAGTCGCTCGCAACAAAGATAGCATTTTTTATCTCCCAATGAAAATATGCTTTGGACATCATTACAAAATCTGGCCTCCTTGGATGCAAGACGTCAGCAGTTCCGATTGAGATTAATCACAATCTTGCTATTTTGGACAACCAACCTCTTACATATCATGTTCCTTATAGACAGCTTATGGGCAGATTAATCTACCTTACATTTACTCGTCCAGAACTTTCTTATGCAGTTCATATACTTTCTTATTTCATGAAAGCACCGCGGAAAGACCATTGGGACGCTGCTCAATGTGTTATATGATATCTTAAAGGGTTGTCCTTCTCAAGTGTTCTCTTACGTCCGACTCCACTTTGAGTGTAACAGCATTTTGTGATGCTGACTGGAATGCATGCCATGTAACTCATCGTTCCTTAAGATCATACATTGTCTTACCGGGTTCGTCTCCAGTGTCATGGAAGACTAAGAAAAAAAATATTGTTTCTGCTTTGTCTGCAGAACCTGAATACCGTTCCATAGCGTACACACTGCGTGAGCTGAAATGGATGAAGCGGATTCTTGCTTCCTTTGGTGTTCCACATAAAGAGCCTTTTAAGATATTTTTTGATAGCCAATCAGCTATATATATTGCGAAGAATCTAGTTTTCTATGAATGTATGAAACATATAGAAAACAGTTGTCATCAGGTCCGCGATGTTGTTCAAGATAAAACCATTACGATGGAGCATATATCAACAAAGGAGCAACCAGCTGATCTACTCACTAAGTCACTGCCTTCTACTACTTTCATTTATCTATTGTCCAAGTTGGAGATTCAAAATGTTTCATCCTCCACTTGAGGGGGGAGGGGGATATAGAGATAAGGACTATAGTTAAAGATAACGATAACTTACATATTGTACTTATCAATATTTACATATCCCTAATAGATTAGGAGACAATACGTTGTATATATAGTTTGCTATAAGCATCAATACAATCAACACTTTCATATGATTTTAAAATCACAACTACATTCTGATGTAAGCTCATTTCTACAAAATGTCACAATCAGATTAAAGATCGCTGAAACTGATAAAGGGCGACCGTTTTTCTTCGCTGAGGTAAGGCACATAACGTTCATGTTGAATCTAGGAACCTTTGTTAAGTTGTCAATGTATTTAACAGCCAAATCCATGTCTTCACTGCAACATATAAGAAACCATAAGCACCAGATTTTTAACGAGGTGGTGATACCAAGATTGAATAATGGTCAATTTACTCACTTGAAAAATGAGGCTACACATTTGATTATGTCAAACAAAACTTGGGAAGTCAAAGCGTTCTTGAAAATCTGAGGCTTGGTCTCGTAACCTGATAGAATTAAAAAATTGGATGACTGACGCTGCTATTTGGAGGTTGAATAACTAATTATGCAAGTGGTATTTCAAACCTTTAACAGCTGGTTTTGTAAAGCAAGGTCGCCAGAGAAACTCCTCCAAGAGTTCTCAAATTCGTAAGCAGATTTTGGGGATTGAATTTTTTTAGAAACTTCAGCCATTGCAAGTGACGCTGCATGAGCAGCAAGCTCTTGCACTGATGGCTTTAGTTCTACCTTTATGGTAATCAAGTCTGCCTATGAAATCATAAATGGGGACAAGCTTTACCGCGTCAGATAGGATTTTTGTGAGACCCGCATTTTCGAATTAACTTAATAAATAATAAACTCTTGAAATATCCACTTTATTACTTATCAAAAGTCATCTCAACACCATAAATCCAATGAATAGAATAATGTCTGAAAATAACGATAAGCAAAAATCCAGAAGTCTAAAATAGAAAGGAAAATGAAAACGCCTAAAAGCACCGATCCGAAATGATCACTCCTGATCGCCAGTCTCACCTGAAAGGAGGAAAGAAGGAGGGGTGAGTAACAGGGGAGTCACTCAGTGAGGTATGGGATGCTAACCCGCAAACCACTGACTCAGTACATAGCACTACGACTATGTAGGCCTAGCTCTAGCATGAACAAACACGATGTCTAAAGCATCACACAAAACAGACAATGCAATGATAGCATAATGCTAATGCATACACCCCGCATTCTCCTCATAAGGATATATATATATATAACTCTATGCGCTGTTAGTACAAGAGTCCATCCTCGTACCCCGCAATCTCCTATGTGCCGCTAGTACAAACGTCTTTGTACCCCGCAATCTCCACACAATGCGCCGCTAGCATAGACGTCTATATGCCCCGCAATCTCCATACAATGCGCTGTTAACACAAACGTCTTTGTGTCCCGCAATCTCCACAATGCGCCGTTAGCACAAATATTTTTGTGCCCCGCAATCTCATAACAATAGACTTGTATTATATATTTATATATAGCATTTTTAACATCACACAATCCACTCAATCGTTGAATCCTCTAACATCCTATATCCGGTTTAACAAGCATAAAATAATAACAAACAAGACTCTCATGCATACTCGATTCACAGAGACAGAACATGTTTCAAAACTAGACTTTCTACAATAGTAGTACTAAACTAGCACATGATTAAACGGAGTAGCCCTCACCTTAGCCACTGGTTGGAATGATCAACGGAAAATGGTCAACTGCAACACAAGAAAATCAACGACTTAGGCATAAAGTCTAAGGAAATTGGGTTTCCAAAAATGAAAACATTCCAAAAATGGAAACTTTCCAAAAATGGAAACTTTCCAAAAATGGAAACTTTCCCAAAAAGGTAACTTTCCTAAAATAGAATCTTTCCTAGATAACAACTTTCCTAAAATAGAAACTTTCCTAAAATAGAAACTTTCCTAAAATAACAATTTTCCTAAAATAGAAACTTTCCTAAAATGGCAGGTTTCCTAAACTAGAAATTCCTCTAACTAGAACTTTCCAAGACTAGAAATAGGGAGACGGTAAAATTACCAGAAATCTCGCCCGAGAACTTGCCCATAAACTCGTCTGGAAACTCGACCGAAAATCTCGCTGGAAAATTACTTAGTGACTAGTCGTCGGATAACTCAACAACTTGTCACTCGCAAAGCACTGCTTTGACTTGATGAAAAAAAGGGAAGGGTGAAGTTTATTATATAGGGGAAGGAAAGGGAGGTAGGTTTTCTAAACTTCCAATGTGGGACAAAGTAAAAAAAGAGCTATGGGTTTTTAATTAATAAAACAAGTGGGCCCTCCTTCCCTGAAAATCACGGTCGTTACAATTCTTCCCCACTTACTCGGAATTCGTCCCGAATTCAAACAATTTCTATTAAACCCTTGTTGGTGCTATGACCCATCACTCCCTCCGAGTATAACTGATACATCTCGATGAACACCAATAGCTCCAAGCCTCCATGTGTCAGCAAAAGGAATAAGATATCTTCAACTTGACTTAACTCTGGTAATAAGATGTTTGGCCAGCTGCAAACAGTCTTAACTTTGTGAACCTCCTATCCTAATTAAGGTGAAAGCTCTCACACTCTACCGTAATTGGTCTTGCCCACCCTTTTTCTTATTACACATGATAACCATAAAACACAACATGCGCAAACATAAACTACCAAGGTGAAAAGATACGTACCCTCAGTCGAATCAACTATCTCGTTGCCTCTTGCAGCAAGTACTCGTTGTGCGATAGCCTGGCGCTTAGGCAGTGTGGGTTCTCTACATGTCCCCCCTCGGACAATCCCTAAAAATGTGACCAGGCTGGCCACAACCAAAACAATTCTTTGAAGCTGTTGCTAGTGTCGTCGGTGCTGCAACATGTCCAGTACCGGTTCCATCCACTATCGTAAACCGACAATATTTGGCCACATGGCCTAACCGCCCACATGCAAAACACTTGACGCAATCTCCGAAATGATAGCGATGGCAGCGCGCGCAACTGGGTGCTTCTGACTGATCCAATGTCCTCTTCTAAGACTCCGAAGTCTTCTCCGTCTTCGTTTGCGCTGTCTTAAGGAGTTTTTGCTCCTCTGCTAGACCTGCCTCCTGTTCAGCAGCTTTCTCTACCAAGTCTCCCAATCTGTGGTAAGTGACGAGACGACATCTGTTGCGAATATCCACTCGCATTCCATTCAAAAACTTTCGTATCAGATCCTCCTCTGAAAGGCCACCTCCAGCAAATCTGCGAAGTCGACTGAACTCAACCTCAAACTCCCTTATGGTTTTGCTACCGTGGCTGACATGCTCGAAGTCATTTTTTCTTCATGTCCATAGCTTCTTTTGAAAAATACTTTCTATTGAATTCCCTCTTGAAGTCTTCAAAGGTCAGTACGCCCGGAGCATAATCTAGTCGCACTCCCTCCCACCATACTAGTGCATCTCCACGCAAATACTGTATAGCCAGCCTAAGTGAGAACTCATGTGGGCAAGAAATAATCTCCAACTTGCGTTCCAGACTTAACTTCCAATCATATGCCCTCGTAGGGTCTACCGCTCCTGCAAAATGCTCCATATCCATGTTCTTCATCTGACTCGTCATCCTGTAAAATCTTTTATCATAAATTGCATAGACTGGTGGCGGTGGTAGTGGCAGTGGAACCTGAACACCCTGAGGGAACTGCTGAGCTGGAACCTGCGGAATAGGGGCCTGCTGGGTAGGAATCTGGTGATCCTGCTGAACCTGAACCTGCGGCCCACCCTGCACATGAATCTGAGGACCACCCTGCATCTGAACTTGGGGTCCACGCTGTCCCTGCTGAGCGGCTGCTAACTGGCGAGCAACCTCCTGAGCGACTGCCTGGGCAGCTTGCCTGCCTCCTGAGCGACCTGCTGAACAGCCTCCTGAGCAGCTTGTCTAGCTGCATCCTGCACCATCTGCCTCAAGGCATCCTGATCAATCGTTGGAACCGCTTGCTGCAGAATTGGGGGCGGCACATGCTCATCTCCACCCTCTCGAGCAGCTCTGGCTGCCAAGGGGCGACCAACTCTCCTGCGTGGCGGCATCTGAAACGGAAAAGTAAAACGGTCAACTTTAACTGGAACCGAATACCAACGTTTATTCAAGGAAAAATAGTGACAGCAAGTTGCTATTTAAAAGCTTCTCAAATCTTCCAGACATGTTTCAAAAATCATCGAAAATCGATTAAAACCGAGTCTCCACGAATCGCCATCTCAGGTCGGAGCTGAGACGGAACACGCTCTGATACCACTTGTAATGCCCCAACCGCCCACGGCTAATGGGCCACCCACGCCTTCTCGCTCGGCCCGTGGGCCCCATCCCGTCTGACGACCGTGCGTTAATTTTCCAAGGCTCGAAATCATTGTTTACTAACCCTGCAATCACCACCCGACCTTTCCCCGTGTTTTGGCCTCACTCGCACGGTATCGCGAATCACTTCCCGATAGGTCACCCATCCTTTCACTACTCCATCTCAAGCACGCTTAACTCTGGAGTACTAAATGGATGTGTGACGGAAAAGGTAAGTCAACTTTGGTGACATAGGTAGCCAAATCAATTCTCTTAAGTCTTTTCCACATATCACAACTCGGGATGTTACAATTCACCCCCTCTCAAAGAACGCAACGTCCTCGTTGCGCCCTACGACATGTCTCAAGACGCCTCTCGGGTCAGAACCGAGACGGCTAACCAGCTCTGATACCACTTGTAAGACCCGTATTTTCGAATTAACTTAATAAATAATAAACTCTTGAAATATCCACTTTATTACTTATCAAAAGTCATCTCAACACCATAAATCCAATGAATAGAACAATGTCTGAAAATAACGATAAGCAAAAATCCATAAGTCTAAAATAGAAAGGAAAATGAAAACGCCTAAAAGCACTGATCCGAAATGATCACTCCTGATCGCCAGTCTCACCTGAAAGGAGGAAAGAAGGAGGGGTGAGTAACAGGGGAGTCATTTAGTGAGGTATGGGATGCTAACCCGCAAACCACTGACTCAGTACATAACACTACGACTATGTAGGCTTAGCTCTAGCATGAACAAACACGATGTCTAAAGCATCACACAAAACAGACAATGCAATGATAGCATAAGGCTAATCCATACACCCCGCATTCTCCTCATAAGGATATATATATATATATAAATAACTCTATGCGCCGTTAGTACAAGAGTCCATCCTCGTACCCAGCAATCTCCTATGCGCCGCTAGTACAAACGTCTTTGTACCCCGCAATCTCCACACAATGCGCCGCTAGCATAGACGTCTATATGCCCCGCAATCTCCATACAATGCGCCGTTAACACAAACGTCTTTGTGTCCCGCAATCTCAACAATGTGCCGTTAGCACAAATATTTTTGTGCCCCGCAATCTCATAACAATAGACTTGTATTATATATTTATATATAGCATTTTTAACATCACACAATCCACTTAATCGTTGAATCCTCTAACATCCTATATCCGGTTTAACAAGCATAAAATAATAACAAACAAGACTCTCATGCAGACTCGATTCACAGAGACAGAACATGTTTCGAAACTAGACTTTCTACAATAGTAGTAATAAACTAGCACATGATTAAACGGAGTAGCCCTCACCTTAGCCACTGGTTGGAATGATCAACGGAAAATGGTCAACTGCAACACGAGAGAATCAACGACTTAGGCATAAAGTCTCAGGAAATTGGGTTTCCAAAAATGAAAACTTTCCAAAAATGGAAACTTTCCCAAAAAGGCAACTTTCCTAAAATAGAATCTTTCCTAGATAACAACTTTCCTAAAATAGAAACTTTCCTAAAATAGAAACTTTCCTAAAATAACAACTTTCCTAAAATAGAAACTTTCCTAAAATGGCAGGTTTCCTAAACTAGAAATTCCTCTAACTAGAACTTTCCAAGACTAGAAATAGGGAGACGGTAAAATTACCAGAAATCTCGCCCGAGAACTTGCCCATAAACTCGTCTGGAAACTCGACCGAAAATCTCGCTGGAAAATTACTTAGTGACTAGTCGTCGGATAACTCAACAACTTGTCACTCGCAAAGCACTGCTTTGACTTGATGAAAAAAAGGGAAGGGTGAAGTTTATTATATAGGGGAAGGAAAGGGAGGTAGGTTTTCTAAACTTCCAATGTGGGACAAAGTAAAAAAAGAGCTACGGATTTTTAATTAATAAAACAAGTGGGCCCTCCTTCCTTGAAAATCACGGTCGTTACAATTTTGTTCTGTAGTATACAAACCTTTATAACGACACTTAGATTTCATAATACTCAGCAGTCCAGAGGGATGAGTACCAATTTTGTCAGAAGACTTTGCCTCTTTTCATAAGTTTGAATTTTAGGCGTCAATTTCTGGCTGTCTATAGTTTCCGTGATAGCTGGAACTTTCAAGGACCCCTTTTCATTTTTCTTCTAAATATACCACAAAAAGAGTTTACGAGACAAACTCTCAAAAACTTCCATAAAACTTAGAATAATAATAATAAATATAGAGGGAAACTAATGCTACACCAACCTATTAGATGTACATTTCCAAACTTAAAGACTATTTAACTTTGGTATGTACCTCAGGTTGTAAACTTTCGACGAGCTCCTTCCCCGAACATTCTTTGCTATCCTTGTTTGTTTTGGTCGTCTTCAACTTCATTTTCGTATTTGGCATTTTTTCTAAATCGGCTGTCTTGAGCATCTCTTTTGCAGTGCTTTGCATTGCTCCAGTGACTCTCTCAATGATTTCCTACTCGGATTTCCAAAAAAGAAAAAAATCACTTCTTGTTATAAATAGTTTCTAGTAAATGGCAAAGATACATCAAAAGGAATGAGTATATCAAAATATTACTTTCTCAAGCAAAGATTTGATGTCGGCATACTGCTTCTTGAGTTCTTTGCTCTCAAGCTCTAATCTTAAAGCAAACTCAGCATCTGCGATTATAGCAACATTTTAGTAAAGATATTGTATGTATCTTTAACACAAAAGAAACAGTATATAGTTTCACCTTCCTTTGCTTCCTTAATCATCCAAGTTGTTTTCTAGCTGTTGCTCGGCGTGAGTATGCCTTAATGTATTGATCATCTAGACTCAAGGCTTCTTTGCAGTCTACTTCAGCCTCTCGATAACTAGATCCTAAAAAAAAAAGAGGTCTCCCAACCAAGTAAAAGGATAATGAACTAGCCTTTTGATTTTAAGGTAAGCCATGGCTCGATTTGCAGAAGCCACGGCATTTGGTGATAAAGCAATACTCCGAGAGTAACAGTGGATGGCCTCATTGAACTTCTTCTTTTTGAAATATTCATTCCCATGTATGTTTTGAAGGAAAGATTGGCACAAAGAGGAATATCAAATATAGCCTACTCATAAGCTTGCTTGCATGATGATAAGTAAGTACATGTGCCTTCTCTGAATTAGCATCGAACTGACTATCCTCATCCACAAAACTAGTTGACAAAGTACTACTCATCGGAGCATACTTCCCTGACCCACCACTCGGTCTGAACTTCTCAGTGTTCTAAAAAAATTCAAAAGCAAGAAACCTAAGAACGAATTAACAATAGGGCAAAGTAGTTTTCCTGATTTGAAGAAATCTCAAAACGAACTAGGTTTGACCAAGTAGATGGTTGCTGCTTCATTTTTTTGTCCTTATCCTTCAATAAAAGTTCCTAGTCATTTAAAAAGTCCCTGGAAAATGTAGGATCTTAATTTATAAAGGGGCACAATCTCAATAATTATAAGATAGATTATAAGGAACATTGAATAGGTACAAAAATACCATGAACCAAACGAAATGGACAATGAGTTTTTGCAGAGTCAAGATTTAGGAATCTTTCTTTAACTCAAAAATCGCTCGTAGTGTGACAGTTGTATGACGATTAGAGTCCCATGATAAAACTGTATCTTTCTTCTATTCACATCACTTGAATAAGAAGCCTAGCAAACTTTCATCCTATGTGTACTCTCATTGGTAAATAGAAAAATAAAGAAAAGAAGTTGAAGAGATTGCTGTAGCTCACGTTGTTTTTAGTGAAATGAGAGGAAACATTATATAGCTTAACAAAATGCCAAAAACGTTTTTGGTCTTAGCGGAGATAAATACTGCATTAACTTTGGACATTAACCACAAAATTAATCACAAAATTAAAGAAAGTTTTTAGCTTGGTGACCAAGACTAATTCTTAACAAGAATTAATGGGGTTTTGACCAAGTTTTATTCTCCAAAAGATTTATTTATTTTTAATCAATTTTTCATTTATGTAGTGATTCAATTACATAAAATAAAGTTTTGATATAAAAACATAGGTTGTTGGACCATAATCGATATACATAAACCGTTATCTAAACCGGACTCAACTTGGTGTGCACACTTGGTTTAATATAAATTCACATTTCTTTACCTTTGTCTTTGTTAGACTTCTCCACACTGTCCATTTTGTACTATTAGAGCAACAATCTTAGAACAAAACATTTCTCATTCAAACAAATTACAATTTTAATATTTGTATTAGAATTGTTCCAACAGAAACAACATATTCGAATATCAAAGAAAAAAAAAGAAGTAAACATCTCAACAGTTCCTTTTTACTAATAACCTGAACTTGATCGCGGCCGTGTTTGGTCGGTGACCTACTCATTTCTCCGGCGAGACGAGGATTCAGGCTTTCATTTTTAACTTAAAAACAATAACATATTGGGCCTTACTGATATTGGGCTTATTTTAGGCCGAATCGGGTTTATAACCGGGTTAAACCGGTCAATTAGCGGGTAAGACCCGACTGAATTTGTTTCTTGAGGAAAAGGAAATCGCACCAAAATCAAAAGCTTTCAGATCTTGAAGAAAACCTAATCTTTCTCGCTTTCTACGAAAAATATGACGGTAAGTCTCACCGATCCCAACTCTTCAGTGTTCTTAATGTCTCCTCAATTAACGGTGATTTCTTCTTCGATTTTGGGTTTTTTTTTTCTTTCTTTCAGTTTACTATTCCGATCGATAACGGAGATTCCATGAAGAACGCAGAAGCTGATTCACAAAGAACACTGTAACAAAAAAAAACTCTCTCGTCTTTCTGTAAGGTTAGAACATTTGGGATTGGGTTATAGGGTTTTGATTTTTGATAGGTACCCATATGTTACTGGCACTTCGATTGTCGCAATCAAGTACAAAGATGGGATTTTGATGGCTTCCGACATGGGAGGTGTGTTTCCTTTCAGCTTATTGTTGCTGTAGTTTTGGCCTCTCTTGGTGTTTTTTATTCAGTTAAAAGCTTCTTCTTGTTTTTTTGTTGGGTGTTTCCAGCTTTTTTGTGATTGGTATGGAATCTTAATGAAATGAATTTGAGAGAAGCTTTTAGTTCACATTATTTTGCTTTCGTATTAGGTTAGGTAGTTCCACTTGCTCTTTGTGCCATGATTCCTTACTACTTTTTGTTACATTTTGTTTTCCCATCTCCTAATCCTTGCGAGACTTAGATATGATAGTGAGAGCGAAGATGGTACATTTATGGTCAAGTTAGATTTGTGCCTCTCTCCCTGAGTCTGATATCCATCATGGAGTAAGGTTCTAACCGTGATATGCAGACAATGGGTTGTTTAATTGTTTTTGGCTAAACATATAGGCATGCAATTGCTTTCTTGTTTCAATAAACATCTAGTTTTTTGTTTTGTGTGGAACTTTCATTATAACCATCAGCCATGTCTTAGCTATCTTCACTGCAAGTGCGATGATTTTTCCATAGGCTCATGATATTATGTTCCAGGTTCATATGGATCCACCTTAAGATACAAGAACATTGAGAGAATGAAGGCTATTGGTAAGCATTCTCTTCTCGGTGCCAGTGGAGAAATCAGTGACTTTCAGGAGATTCTTCGTTATCTTGATGAGCTCGTGTAAGAATCCGCTTGATTCATCAGCTTATTCTTTTCTTCTTGTCTACTCTCATGCCTGACGAACCCTTGCTTTTATACAGTTTGAATGATAACATGTGGGATGATGGTAACTCTTTGGGACCGAAAGAAGTTCACAACTATCTGACCCGTGTGATGTACAACCGCCGCAACAAGTTTAACCCTCTGTGGAACACTCTCGTCCTTGGAGGTGTCAAAAATGGGGAAAGTTACCTTGGCATGGTATGTCTCAAGACTTTCCATTCTCATATAGTCTTCTTAAGAGTTTGACTATTGATTTGGATCCATATGATTCTCTCCTAGGTGTCAATGATTGGTGTTAGTTTTGAGGACAATCACGTTGCCACTGGATTTGGAAACCATCTCGCTAGGCCAATTCTTCGTGATGAGTGGCATGCGGACCTGAGCTTTGAAGATGGCGTCAAGCTCCTTGAGAAATGTATGCGTGTGCTTTTGTACCGTGACAGATCTGCTATTAACAAGCTTCAGGTTTGTCATTGCTATCGAGTTTTCGTTTTGATCTTTATAAAACTTTGGTTGAAACTCTTTGTGTTGAAATGTAATAATGGAAATTGCTTGGAAACCTTGTGCAGATAGCGAAGATCACAGAAGAAGGTGTGAAGGTTTCTCAGCCATACTCATTGAAGACATTCTGGGAATTCAAGGCCTTCCACAACCCGACTGCTGGTGCTGAAGGCTCCTGGTAAGATGCCTAATCAACCACATTGTCTGAAGATCTTTCAAGAAAGCTGTCTTTTTTATTTAATGTGGCGTTGTTAAAACACTCTACACTCTAGTGGATTTCCTAGCAACAATGGTGTTCATTTCATGAAATTTCGGAGTTAGATCAATGATAAAATTTATGAATATTTCTTAAGATCTTTGCACAATGGAATCCTGATGTTGGACATAAGGTTTCCCGGTGAGTGTTCGACAGGATATTATTTTGAGTATAATTCTTGATATTTTTACCGGTCAGCCAATTCTTTAGGACAAGATACAATTTTTTTTTTCCGAAAACAATACTATCTCCGTTTCAAATTACTTGTCGTTGTAGAGTAAAATTTCGTTTCAAAATAAGTGTCGTTTTCGAATTTCAATGCAAAATTTAATGATTTTATATATCATTCTATTTTTCTATTGAGTTGAAATGTGGTTAGGTGTATATGTAATGGTGTTTTTATTTTGAGAATATGTAAAATTAAATATTTTTTAATCTATGTGTAAAAACCTAAAACGACAATTAAAATGAAATGGAGGGAATATTTGATTGCCTGAGTCGTCTCCAACATGGCTTGAAAATGTCTATTACACCGTATATCAAACCACATCCGAGCAATGGAGACATAATATATGAAAATGTTTAGTTTTCTCTCAATTAAAATATTACTTTTAATTTTCTTTTGGTTAGAGATATACGTAGAAACACCATTTATCTATAATATTAAAACATAAGCATAAATAAAAAATACTTATAAAATTTACCATTTATTTATAATAGAAAGTTATTAAAGCACTAATAACCCTATGCTTTAATAACTCTAAGTTTAAGCCAAATTTCAAATTATGCATTTTAGAAGGGTTCATTAATGTTTTTAGACCTGGAGATCTAAGGTATGAACCTAGAAAATACAAATTATGAAGATTATAGAAAAAATGATTACAAGGGAGGAAAAATGGTTACAACGAATCTTCAGCATGGTGTAGGGCGTACTATCGAATATGGACTTAATAAGACGGTTTGGAGTGGTGCAGTCAGACATGTATTCTCATAAGATGGTAGAATTATTATTTTTTTTGACATCAAAAGATTGTTCAATCACTCAAACTAGATGTGACCTTGCAATCCAAATTTAGATAGCTAAACCAAAAAAAAAAATATTCCTAAGAAAAGTTCGGGCGGTTTTGGCTAGCACGTCTGCTATCTTGTTATGATTCCTTGGAATGTGGGTATTCTTGAAATTGGAACCTCCCTTGAATGGTTGCGAAGTCACTAGTTCTGTCGAGTAGCTTGGCCACTCTTTTGGATTTTTGATCACTGAAATTTCGTCTTTGCAGTCTGAGCCGAAATGTTGAGATGTTTTATGTTGTGACATATTATCTATCGCCAGATGAGAGACCGGAATTCTAAATGTAACGAGACAATCGTCTCTAGTTGTTTCTCAACCTTCATGAGTTGTTCTTTTCCTATTTCGTTCAGATATATCCATCCACACCCACTATATTGTGACTCTGCTGACCATGAGACATCAACCAAGTAGATTCTTTGTAAGCTTAAAGCTTGTGTATCCAGGGATTGTTGTAGCATTGCATCCGCTGATATTGAGTTGGTATCAAACCAAGCATTACATTCATTCTGGACATATATAACTAGTTATAGTGGATCTTTTGTTATTCCTTTAAATAGCTTATCATTTCTAGCTTTTCAAAAATACCACATGATCCAAGGATATGGCTCTTTGTCTAACACTGTATCCTCTATTGCATTATTCCTTTAGAATAAATAATCCAGATTAGTGTAAACACTTGATATAGGGAAGATATATTTGGCAGTGTAGAGGCAAGAGCTCAAGTTTGCATAGCATGGAGCATTCAAAAATCGAATGGTTTACATATTCATCTTTTTTCCACTTGGACAATGATTATTGCACCACATATGTAGATAAGTAAGGTCGCTTGTCACTGCCAGATAACCGATACCATTTGCCAAATCAAATATCTCATTTTCTGTGGGGCTTTGATTTTCCATGCATGAGCATGTAACTTTGTTATACTAAACTCATATACCATTACATCAGAGTGTTGATATAGTATAATATTATTTTCCATCCAATATCTTGATTTTCCGGTGTACACACCAGTCTTTGTATAACTCCAGCTATACTTGTCTTCTCGGTGGGATTAGCTAATGGCCAAGCTTCATATGAGAGTGATATCATCTTGAGCAATAAAATTTTCAAACATCTCCACATTCCACACTTTAGGCATACCATGTATGAAGTTAGAAATTGTCATTTGTGGGTGTACCACTGGTACAACTGGTGTAGCAGGGCTTGCCGAAATTGTAGGTATCCATGAATCCTCCTATACATTAATTTGATATCCATAATGTACATTCTGTCTAATCCCTAGAAATAGCAAAGACTTTGCTTCCATTTAACTTGTCCATACATAATAGGGAGCTACAAAATCCATCAATCACATTATCGAACGTGTACGGTGGTACCTCCCTCTAAGAACTCTTGCAAGTAGGAAGTCAGGGAACTGTATCAGTCGCCACAATTGTTTAACCAGAAAAGCCAGATTAAATTCATGTATCAAACATAATCCAAACACCCTTTCCTCTTTCGGACAACACAATTTCTCCCACTACACCCAATGCATTCATCGATTTGGTGGATTTGTGCTCCACCGAAGGCGTGCGATATCACTCACTAATTTTTCGCATATTTTAAAAGGAAGCAAAAAACTTGACATAACATATGTTGGTAAAACCAATGTTATTTCTTTAATAAAGACTTCCTTTCCACCCTTAGTTAACCACCTCTCCGACCATCGATTGATCCTATGATCGAGTTTGTCCTGAAAGAAAGCAAATATCTTGCATTTCGATCCACTTATGTCCTTTGGGATACCAAGATAAGTGCCCACACCCCCTTTTTCTTTTTCAATTATGTATCTTTAATTTGTTGCTTTAACTCTATCAGAACTCTCTTCCCAAAAAGGAGGGAAGATTTCTCAAAATTCATACATTGTTCTGATGTCTTCCCATATGCCTTTACTACTTTCATTACTTCATCATATTCACGGATCTACACCTTACTAGAAAAAGCTATCATCAGAAAATAACAAGTGAGACATGGGGGGGCTAGAAAACGAGAGCAGTGTTCCTCAGAACAGTGTTCCCCCTTGGCTGACCATTCATGAGGACTATATAATTAACTGAAGAGGCACACCTCTTATCCATTTAATCCAGGTCTCTAAAAACCCATTTTTGTAGATAAAAGTTCATTCCATTCGATGATCATACGCTTTGCTCATATTAGTCTTAATGTCCATCTTCATCTTTTCCATGTGGTTTCGTCCGTAGAGTATGGACATCTCCTGGGAAATCATAATATTAACAATGGTTTGTCTTCCACCACAAAGGCTGATTGTGTTTCAAAAATTCGCTCAAGTAGGACTTTCTTCAACTTGAGGCATATGATGTTTCAGATAATTTTATAACTCACATTCCACAAAGTTGCAAGTCGAAATTGAGCCATATCAAAAGGCATATCTTTTTTGGAATGAGACATGTGTTTGTATCATTCAACCATTGAGCAAAAACATCATGAATTAAGAATTCATTAACCATACGAGTAAAGTTTCCCTTGACGATATCCTAAAAATTATGTTAGAAAAGTGCACTCATGCCTTCTGGTCTAGAGGCTTTCTCGGAATGCATTGCAAAGAGCACTAGCTTAACCTCCCACTCAGTAACTGAGTTCGTAAGAGCTTGGTTTGTTTCTGTCATGATAGTTCCGAAGATATTACTCACTGCCACATCTATCTATGATGGATTCGATGATTGGTAGCGATGGCTACCATACCTTCTTCATCTTCCACCATATTTCAAGAATTATCCTGCAAACGAATGATCCTATTTCGGGCTTGATGTTGTTTCGTCAGATTATGGAAGAATTTTGTATTCATATCTCCTTCTTTTAACCATAAAATCCTGGCTTTTTGTTTGCAGAACAATTCCTCCACCTTAAGAGCATCAGAGAGTTCTTTCAAAGCCACATATAATTCCTCTGTCATGACACTATCATCTGCATACATTGCATCAACATTTTCTTTTAGATCCTCGACTTGCTTCTCTGAATTTAAATTATTTTGTTTTCTTCACAGACTTAGAGCTTTTTTGCAGCCTGCAATGTGAGCCATGATATTTGCATTCATAGATAGTTTTGGGGAATTTCACTTATCATGAATGACTTGTCTTATTTTCTCACTATCTAACCATCTCCTATCAAATTTGAAGTTTTTCTTTGCTTTGAATGGTTTTGAGAGAATGGTTGCAAGGACCGGACGATGACGAGCCCCATACGCTCAGATATTGGACCGCTGAGTGAGCAAACTTTTCATGTCAGCTAACATTTCCTAGTGCCCGATCCAAACGACATCAACATGTTATCTGATTCCTTTTTCCCACCAAGGACAACATATTTCCTGAACATGAAAATTCCAGCATTTCACAATCATCTATCATTTGCTTAAAAGGGAGAAAAGAAGCATATGAACGTATTCTACCCCTTTCTCTTTTAGAATGGTCAGTTATCTCATTACAATCACCAATCATGAACCATGGTCCATCTTTTATTGTGGCGAAAAGCGTAAGACATTCCCTAAGTTCTGCGACAGGGTCACCATAAACAAATGTCATATAGAATTTTATTCCATCGATGATTGCATAAACATCAATCATTCGATTATTTGAAAATAAAACAACAACTTGAAAATCATCCATGAAAAACAAAGCTAAACCACCGCTTAGGCCAATTGGCTCAACGGTAAACAATTTATTAAATCCTAAGTCAGCATGAATGTCTCGCAACAACTTTATATTCTTTGTCTCAGAAATAACTTGAGTGACTTGAGTTTTTGCGGACGTCATATCGGACGCATGAGCTAGTGTTGGCATGTCAAATGAACTTCCCATTAACCGAATTAGGTAGTCGGATAGTCACATTTGCATTTTCCTTTAGAGGGCTACGTCTAGCGTTATTCAATAAACATGCATCCATGCCAACCTCGACACTATCCAATGATTAAGGGTTGTGATAGCTGACGTGTTCTTGAGAGGTTTTCCATGGCTTTTCAGATGATGAAGAAGTTTTATGAAAAGCTTGTTTTTTTCTGTCACCAAACATGAGCAGACTTAGGATCATGTTGAAACTTCTTGATTGGCTTATCATCATTCTGATGATATTGTCTGTACCAATTTGGTTTATTTTTCAGAAATGCTCTATCTCCACGAGATAAAAGAACTTGCCTCATGACCTAATTGTTTGGTCGGTTCTCGTTTCTCAGTACTTCCTTCTTCGACTGATCATATCGAGCATTAGCTGGACCAACACGTTTCTCATAACCATCAGAATGGTTTTGATACAACTCAACAGATGCCTTTCCAAATGGATTTTGCCATTCAGTAGTGTTGTTCTTCTTCTCCAACACTCCACTCTTAAAAGAAAGAGCTATCTTTTGTCAGATTCCTCCTTAACATCAAAAGCTTTTTTTTGCAATGACCAATTACATGAGTCACCAAGCCACAATACTTGCAGTGTTTGCTGAATTGAAATCTCTTCATCTTTCGATTTTATCTTTCTTGCAAATTTTAAAGGCTTGCGAGTATCAATATCTACTTGTATCTTTCTTAGTGGTGCATCAACTTTTTGGACAAGACAAAGTTTAGCACCGATGCTGTTTAGATTACCAGTAGTCCCAAGGTGAAGGGGGATGCCTATCAGCTCGATCCGAAAGGGGATTATCCTAGGATAATCTTCATCAACCACAAATTCCTAGCGAACCAAAAAAATATAAACTAATTGTAGCAAAAAAGCCCTTGTTTCAGAACAGACTGTAAATCGTCTTCACTGTTGAAGTTAAACAAAAATCTTCCATTTCCTAAACCAATCGCAGTGATGCGGCCTTGCATATTTCATATGATGTATATCCAACATTACAACTTTACTAAGTTGTGTATTTTAGTGTCGAAATATTTCCAGTCAAAAGATCACGCCAACGTTTCATTTGCTGACATCCTCCAAATTGTTCATTCTAATAACTATGCTTTTTATATCTATATTCTTTATATGTATATGTTTCACCTGGACTGATCAAACTAAAGGTGAAATTTAGTATGTCATATATATACTAGACAAAGTAGTTTATTTATTAAAAACATCTCTCCACGCATCTATATTATTAAAACTGAAGTAAATTTGAGAATTGTTTGGAAACATGGATAACACGTTAAATAAAAATTGTTTGGAAACATGGATAGCAGTTTAAATGATAATTATTTTGGCAACATGGATAGCAGTATAAAAAGTAGTATAGTATCATTTTAGTAATTTAATTAATTATATTACCTTAATAATTAATCACATTATTAATTTTATTTACCTTAGCATTAATTATATTTTCATAAAAGTAATATTGCAGATTTTTATTTATTAGTTAATCAACATTAACTTTGTGTAAATTATAAAAATTAAAAATGTAAAATAACCGGGTTTTGCATATGGTTAATAGTTTGGTTTAATATGTTTTAATAAAAAATTTTTTATCCTAGTTCTAATCTATGAAAATTAAGTAGAAAAACACATAATTCAAAGGCAGAGTTTATGTGAACAAAAATAAATTAAATCAAAATAACTAAAATGTATTATATTTATTGTCAATTATTGTTTCACTCCATATAATTATTTTACTAAAAAAAATCTTTTTATTTTAGCCAAACATATAGAACAAGTTTAAAAAAAATATTTACTGAATCAATCAGGTATGAATAGACATACTCATTCAGATACAAGTTGTTTCTTTCAGGATTATTTTTGTTTATGGTTTTGAAATTAGGCTCGACTTAGATATTATAAATTTCTGTATGGAGTTTGAGTTGTGTCCTCCCAGGTCTGAAAGATCTTGATTCTAATGTGTTGGAACATAAACATATCTAAATAACCAATGTATTTGAAAAAGGTTCGGATATTTGTATCAAAAATAATTTTATTACCTAATTCAGTCAGAGTATTCTAAGTACAATTAGTTATACAACGACACATCTAAAACATGTAACACTAATTATGAAAAGCAAACATCAATATCTAAAAACGTAAAAATCAATATCCGCGCGGACGCGCGGATCAAACTCTAGTTTATACTACTAAAAGAGAAGCATTCAACAAAAAAATTTACTTAAAAGGACTGTTTGGACACTTTCATTAGACTTAATTTTTTTTGCCTTCCCTTATATATAGTAACAAAATATTAGTTAATAACATTACACAATATTTATCCAAATATTAGTTTTTTTTATTTCGGTCCACTAACCCACAAACTAAGATTTTGTTAACTATATACATTAATTTTGTCCACTAACTCATGCTTTTTGACGCTAACTATACATATTAATTTAACATTACACATTACACAATAATTAAGAGAAATCGAATAAAAATCATGAAATTGGCAAAAGTTTGCACTTTAAACTTTTGAGAAATTGTCAAAAATGCTACTTTCCTAGTACCACTTTTCATGTTTACTTTAATCACTTTTACCCTTATTTATAAGAGGAAAAAACACACTTATAACCCTACCCACCCCTCAATTCTAAACCCACAAACTAAGATTTTGTTAACTATACACATTAATTTTGTCAACTAACTCATGCTTTTTGACGCTAACTATACATATTAATTTAACATTACACATTACACAATAATTAAGGGAAATCAAATAAAAATCATGAAATTGGCAAAAGTTTGCACTTTAAACTTTTGAGAAATTGTCAAAAACACCACTTTTCTAGTACCACTTTTCATGTTTACCTTAATCACTTTTACCATTATTTTTAAGAGGAAAAAACACACTTATAACTTTACCCACCCCTCAATTCTAAACCCACAAACTAAGATTTTTTTAACTATACACATTAATTTTGTCCACTAACTCATGCTTTTTGACGCTAACTATACATATTAATTTAACATTACACATTACATAATAATTAAATAAAAATCATGAAATTGGCAAAAGCACTTTAAACTTTTGAGAAATTGTCAAAAATACCACTTTCCTAGTACCACTTTTCATGTTTACCTTAATCATTTTTACCCTTATTTTTAAGAGGAAAAAACACACTTATAACCCTTAGGTTAATTAATCTAAGACTTAGTGTTTAGAATTGAGGGGTGGGTATGGTTTAGGAATGTAAAAATTAGGATTCTAATTAATTTAAAAAAATATTACCTCTTAAAAAAAGGAAATTGTCAAAAATACCACTTTCCTTGTACCACTTTTCAAAAATACCTTAATCACTTTTACCCTTATTTTTAAGAGGAAAAAACACACTTATAACCCTTGGGTTAATTAATCTAAGACTTAGAGTTTAGAGTTAAGAGGCGGTATAGGGTGGGAGTAGGGTTTAGGAATTTAAAATTTAGAATTCTAATTAATTGTAAAAAAAATTATCCCATAAAAAGTGGTATTTTTGAAAATGTCTCTTTAATGAAGGTAAAAATGAAAAGTGGTACAAGTAAAGTGGTATTTTTAAAAATTTCCCCTTAAAAAATGATATTTATGAAAATGTTTCTTTAGTGAAGGTAAAAATGAAAAATTGTACCAATAATGTGGTAAACATCAAAATTCCCCTTAAAACTTGGAGTTTAAATGCTAACACTTTAAACAATGCTACTTTTTTTAATGACACATTAAACATCGAAACTAACTTACTTGTTGCACACGTCAAAATTTCGATTGGTTACTGTTTATTAGCAGGTAAATCGGATGATGTGGCGTTTTTAAAAAAAAAGATTTTTAATTAAAAAACAAATAAAATTAGATATAATTCACTATAATTTTAAAAATTGATACAAATTCAATAAACATTTAAGAAAAAAAAATAAAATGGGAAATTTCCAAAAATACCACTTTCCTTGTACCACTTTTCAAAAATACCTTAATCACTTTTACCCTTGTTTTTTAAGAGAGAAAAACACACTTATAACCCTTGGGTTAATTAATCTAAGACTTAGGGTTTAGAGTTAAGGGGTGGTGTAGGGTGGGGGTAGGGTTTAGGAATTTAAAATTTAGGATTCTAATTAATTTTAAAAAAACTTGCCCTTCAAAAGAGTGGTATTTTTGAAATTGTCTCTTTAATGAAAGTAAAAATGAAAAGTGGTACAAGGAAAGTGGTATTTTTGAAAATTCCCCAAATAAAATTCAAAAATGCAAATAATAATAGTCATAAAATAAATTTATAAATTCAAAAAAAATTATAATAAAATAAAAATAAATTGTAAAAAACGACTAGAAAAAATATTAAAATAATAAAAAAAACAAAAAAAACAAAAAAATGATAAAAATTAGAAATTAAAAATATGAAATAAATTTAAAAATCGATAAAAATTAGAAAAGTAGGAAATATATAAAAATTTGGAAAACAAATATAAATTCAAAAAAATCAAAAAATAAAAAAAAATTGAAAGTACTTGAACTCAAACCTCTTTGGTGTTTAGGTAGGCATATGAGTGTTCGGGTGTCGGGTTTGGATCCTTTCGGATCCTAAAGATTTGAACTCAAACAAAACACTTGAAAATGTAAAATATTTTTAATTTCTTGGTTTTCTAATTTTTGCCAGTTTCATGATTTTATTTTATTTTCCATATT
>CAJHQP010000280.1:0-222903 GCA_905132765.1 Moricandia arvensis | reverse complement strand
TATAGAACTCAAGAACACAGAATTTTTGAATAAGAAACACTCTTTCTTATTAATCACCACAAAGCCTTAGAAAAATATCTCAAAAACTAAAGCTCAAACACACAACTCATAGCATATGTCATTACACTCGACATTGCTTATATAGGGTTTTTATATTTCCTATTCCTAATTGTAATTACATAATTATTATTGATCCTTATCTCTAAGAATCTTATCTCAACTAGAAAATAGGATTACTTGCTTCTCAAGCTTTTGTCAAGCTTATCCCAACAATCTCCCCTTTAAGCTTGATCTCATTTTCACTCACATCTTTGATCCCGATAAGGCTTCTCATCTCCTTGAATTTGAATCTTGCAAGTGCCTTAGTTAGTATATCTGCCTTTTGTTCATTGCCAGGCACATGGTCTACTTCAACTTGATCATTCTCAACACATTCTCTAATGAAATGGAACCTCCTATGGATGTGTTTACTCCGGCCATGGAACACAGGATTTTTAGTAAGTGCAATTGCTGATTTATTGTCAACCCGTATGGTTACCTTCTTACTTTCATTGCCCGTGATCTCGCTGAGTACTTCTTGAAGCCAGATTGCCTGTTTAGCCGCCTCTGTCGCAGCCATGAACTCAGCTTCACAAGAAGACAATGCCACAATCTCTTGCTTCTGTGAACACCAGGTTATTGGACTTTCATCAAGATAAAACACATGACCAGTTGTACTCTTCCCATCATCAATATCAACATTGTGTGAGCTATCACTGTAACCTACTAACTCAAGACGTGTTGATCGTGTGAATAGCAGTCCAAGAGAAGTTGTTCCGCGTAGGTACCTTAAGACATGTTTTAAGGCCGCCCCATGCGATTCCTTTGGCTCCTGCATGTACCTGCTCAATACTCCGACGCTGTAAGAAAGATCTGGTCGCGTGTGTAGCAAATAGCGAAGGCACCCTATGCTTCTGCGGTACTCTGTTTCATCAATACTAGTCTCTTGTAGTGACTTTGAAAGTTTCAGATTTGCCTCCATCGGTATATGCGTGGCATTACAGCCATGCATATTTGTTTCTTCAAGAATCCTCTGAGCATATCTTTCTTGCCTTAGTACAATACCTTGTTTGAGCTGAATTACTTCAATCCCAAGATAATATGTTAGTTTTCCTAAGTCACTCATCTCGAACTTGCTTGACATCTCTCTTTTAAACTCCACAATCGCCTGTAACGTGATGCCTGTAACAAGCAAGTCATCAACATACACACATACGATGAGTGTACCCCTTTTGTCGTCTCTCCTGTAGAGTGAAGGCTCCTTGGTGCATCGTTGAAAGCCTAGGTCCTTCAAGATCGTATTGAGTTTGATACTCCAAGCTCTTGGAGCTTGGCGCAAGCCATAAAGTGCTTTCTTTAACTTGTATACTTTGTTTTCCTCTCCTTTGACTTCAAAGCCTTCGGGTTGTGTAACATAAACCTCTTCCTTTAATTCTCCATGCAAAAATGCGGTTTTTACATCTAGGTGGTGAATCTCCCACCCATTTGAGGCTGCAAGAGCTATCACCAGTCTTATAGTTTCTATACGAGCCACTGGTGCGAAGACTTCATCATAGTCAATGCCATGTCTTTGAACATAACCCTTTGCTACTAGACGTGCCTTATATTTGTTAATACTCCCATCGGCATTCCTCTTAATTTTAAAGACCCACTTCAAACCAATAGGTTTGAAACCTCTTGGTAACTCAACAAGTGTCCAAGTATTGTTCTTCTCAATAGAAGAAATCTCTTCTATACACGCATTGACCCATACCTTTAATTCTTTTGCTTCTTTGTAGCTCCAAGGTTCATTGTTAATCACCATCAACAGTCTCTCACTTTCAACTTCTGAAAGAAGTACGTAATCTTCCAAGTATGCAGGGGTAGATCTTACTCGTGAAGATCTTCTTAACTCAGGTTCAGCTTCTTCTTCGCTATCATCGTTGTTATTTTCTTCCTCATTCTCATCAACTATGTCATTCTCTTCCTCTTCCGATGCTTGAGCTTGTGCAAAACCATCAATGACACAGAAATCTTCATCTTTTGTACTGGTTCTGTTCCAGTTCCAAGTCTTATTTTCATCAAATACCACGTCGCGGCTAACTATTATCTTCTTGCTTAATGGATCAAGGAGACGATATGCCTTGGAACCCGGTTCTGTCCCTAGATGGACTAACATTCGAGATCGGTCATCGAGCTTCTTACGTCCTATACTCTCTGTTCTTGCAAAACAGACACAGCCAAATACTTTAAGATGACCCAAGCTCGGTTTCTTACCTCGCAGAGCTTCATATGGAGTTTTTCCCAACATTGAACGTGTTGCCACTCTGTTAATGATATAGGTAGCATGTCTCACAGCTTCCCCCCATAGATAATCTGGCATATTCATGTGTTTAAGAATGCTCCTTGTCATTTCAAATAAGGTTCGATTACGTCTCTCAACGACTCCGTTTTGCTGTGGTGAGTATGGAGCCGTCAAGTGTCTATTGATTCCTTTTGTATCACAGTAGAGCTTGAAATCATTCGACATGAACTCTCCTCCCCTATCTGTCCGCAGTGTTTTCATTGTTGTTTTCGTTTCTTGTTCAGCAAGAGTCTTGAAATGTTTGAACTTCTCGAAGGCTTCACCCTTTTCTTTTAATAGCACAGTCCACATGTAACGGGAGTGATCATCTATTAGAACAAAAACATACCGTTTGTGTCCTGGTGTGGAAGGTGTGATGGGGCCGCAAAGATCACCATGCACTAGCTCAAGAGGTTCTTCAGCTCTGAACGAACTTGATTTTGGGAATGAAGATCTTGCTTGCTTTCCAAGTAAGCAAGACACACACGTCTCCTTACCGATCTTCATCTGTGGAATACCTGAAACCAATTCCTTCTTGATCATGAGCTTCATCACCTCGACGTTGACATGACCTAGCCGTGCGTGCCATCTAGAAGACTCGGATACAGAAGCTATGGTTTGTAGGCACTGAATTGTTTCAGCCTGCAATACCACTTTGTAGAGTCTGTTCTTTGATCTCGTGGTTTTTACCATAAGTTGTCCAAATTTATCGTATAACGTCAACGTTTTATCTCTCATCCTTACCTCACACCCAGCTTCTGTTGCTTGTCCCAAGCTTACTATATTGCTTTTCAAGCCCGGAATGTAGTAAACATCATTTAGCATCTTCTTCTTCCCTTCTTCAAGACAGAAACGAATCGATCCTTTTCCTCTAATATCAATGTGTGAATCATCTCCAAACCGTACCTTTCCTGTGACTTCTTCATTGAGATTGATAAAGAAGCTTCTGTTCCCACTCATGTGATTAGAGGCACCGTTATCAAGATACCATAAGTCGATCATATCTTTCTCATCCTCGAATATTTTTGGATTCACCTTTTTTTCGTTGAGATACACAACCTCATGTACCATCAGATTATCAGCTTCTTGTGTATCGTCATCTTCTTTTTTTTCAACAGTTTCTTGTAGTTTCAATAACCTGTCGGGACAATCAACGGCATAGTGGCCTTGTTTGTCGCATCGGAAACAAGTAATATGAGCTGTTCCACGGTCTTGATTTTGTCTATACGCATCTTTCTGACTTTGGTAAGAACTGTTGCCGTATCGTCCTCGTCCTCGTCCTCTCCAGTTTGACCTGCCACCTCGTCCTCGTCCTTTACCATTGTTATAGTTTTCTTGTTGAGACTCTGAATTTGCATACATCAGTTTTCCTTGATCATCTTGTTGTTCTTCTTCTTCTTCACGTATTCTTTCTTCGTATGCCTTGAGTCTTCCAACAACATCTTCGAAATTTGTTGTATTTAAATCTAAAACTTGCTCGAGAGATGCAACCATATGTATAAACTTTCTCCTTGGTAGACTCTTCAGGAATTTTTTGACAATCTTTGGTTCATCAATGATTTCCCCAAGTGATGCAGCTTTTGAGGTGATTTCAGATATTTTACCAACAAAAGAGTCAATGGTGTCAGTTTCCTTCATCTTCAATTTATCGAATTCTGCCATCAATGTTTGTAGACGTGCCTCTCTGACTCGCTCTGCTCCCACATAACGAGCTTTAATCGCATCCCATATTTCCTTAGCTGTATCAAACTCTCCTACCTGCAGTGTCAGTGCTTCTGGTATAGATTGGACTATCAAGGCGATAGCCATGTTGTTTTTTTCTTCGTTTTTATTCCCGGGATCGATAGTTTCCCAAGCTTTGTTGACTTTGAGGACGATCTTCATTCGGATGGTCCATACAGTATAATTCGAGGAATTTAACATTGGTAGTTTTATTGAGGATGACCCGGTCCCCTTGATTGTTATCTCGGTTTCTTCTTTCACGTCCGCCATTGTTTTCTAGCTCTGATACCAAATATAGAACTCAAGAACACAGAATTTTTGAATAAGAAACACTCTTTCTTATTAATCACCACAAAGCCTTAGAAAAATATCTCAAAAACTAAAGCTCAAACACACAACTCATAGCATATGTCATTACACTCGACATTGCTTATATAGGGTTTTTATATTTCCTATTCCTAATTGTAATTACATAATTATTATTGATCCTTATCTCTAAGAATCTTATCTCAACTAGAAAATAGGATTACTTGCTTCTCAAGCTTTTGTCAAGCTTATCACAACAAAACCCACCATAATTTTATTCTCGTGGTCATATTTTAAAATCATTACCGAGTCAACAACTGAACAGGTCGAGCCAAAAAAATAATTCAATAAGCCATAACACTCTTGTTTATCCAACACATCCTATGAATCTACTGTGATTTTTTTTTCCAAAGGCACTCACGATCCTCTCAAGTATGACCTCTCTCATGGCTTCTTCCTCTTCGTACTCGCCTCGCACCTGGAGGTACTGCGTCTTCTCGAGCTCCCATGGACCGGACGTGCGTAAGACCTTCCTGAGTCACTTGCGCAAACAGTTTACCTGTAATGGGATTTCAATGTTTAATGATCAAGGGATTGAGAGAGGCCAAATCATTGGCCCTGAATTCATGCAAGCGATCAGGGAATCGAGGATCTCGATCGTGGTACTTTCAAAGAACTATGCTTCTTCCGGCTGGTGTTTGGATGAGCTGCTGGAGATTTTGAAGTGTAAGGAAGATATTGGACAAGTCGTGATGACCATCTTCTACGAAGGAGTAGATCCAGCTGATGTGCGGAAACAGACCGGAGGTTTTGGGAAAGCTTTCAAGGAAACGTGTGCTCGTAAAACAAAGGAGAAGGAGGAAAGATGGAGTCAAGCTTTGGAGTATGTGGGCAACATAGCCGGCGAACACCTCCTAAACTGGTTTGTTTATAATTGAATTTAATTTGTTTTTCTTATGCGAGAAATCATAAAGAACAACTTTTTTTTATTAGAATTAGAAATTATAAACTCTTTCAAAACTAAATCTTCTCTATGTGTTTCTCATGGAACAACTTTCCATATCACTCTTCTTCTTTACATAGAAACTATTCATAATTCTATTTGGAATGTAAGAGCGCAAAAACTTATCTAATCTCTTAAATTGTGGAAATCCCCTTAGTCCAGTGGTTTGGACTAAGGATTCATTAATGCTTCTACATCAGAAAATTCAGGGTTCAAACTCTTGAAATGCAAGTTATGCATATTATCGACCTTATCGCCTTCTTCACTTCATTCAAAAATTCCTTAAGCTATCTAGCTTGTTTCGCAGCTTCTATTCCTGCCCTCAAACTCAATTTCACATGAAGACAATGTAATAGTGGGCTGTTTTGCGACTCCCCTCCCAAGTGATCAACAGTACCCAAAGTAGAATACGTGTCATGAGATACTTTTCCCATCATCAACATCAATATTGTGACTACAATTACTATATCCAATGACCCTCCTTAACCCATCCCTTCAGAAGTAAAAACCAAAATTCGTAGTTCCTCTTACATACCTTAGTATATGCTTGATAGCCTGTCCGTACATATTAGAGGGTTCAATGTGACTATTGTCACACTTGGATGACAGTCTCTACCCTGCTCTTCTAGCACATTCTGGAGGGCGATCCACCCTTTAGCCACTCGGCACCATGGCCGTCTACGACTACACCTCTCTCATCAAAGAATCAAGAAGTTAGTCATGACATCAACAGTGGATCTTCCTCCGTTCGATAGGCCCCCGTTTTACCGCGGCTGCTGGCACGGAGTTAGTGGAAAATATACAATGCAGAAAAAAATTTTACGGATCGAACTATCCTTTGCTGTTCGAGTAAACAAGAAATGACTGCTCACGTCGGGATAATCTTGATTTTAGGAGAGTCCCTTGGGATTTGCATATATTGACTTAGAACACAAACTGCAAAAAATAGGTCTGGTCTCGGTGTGGAGAAGATACCTTAGACATCCCTAGCTATTCTTCTGAATTTCGCAGCGTTTATCTTCAGGCCTGTCTTCAACTTTTGAGATATTTTAAAATTGACTCCATTAGTAACATGAGTCAAAATTACACGTTTGCATCTTTGTATCAACAAGAATTTTTGAACATATCTTTCTTGTTTATCCTACCATATTCTCCTTGAATTTACTTCTATACCACATATTACGTTAACTTTACTAAGTTTGACATCTCTAACTTCCTTGACATCCTTCTTTAAATTGCTTGATTACTTTAAGTGAAGGTCCATTTACAAACAGGTCATCAACGTAGATAACCACTAGTAAAAAGCATTCTTCTTCATTCCTACGATAAACTAAGGGCTCCTTTGTGCATTACTTCAAGTTCATCTCCTTTAGAACTTGATGAAGTTTGATATTTCATGCTCTAGGGGCTTGGCGTAGACCATATAAGGCTCTGTGAGCCTATACACTAGATCTTATTATCCTTTCTTTTCAAAGCCCTCAGATTGAGTTACATATACTAACTCCTTTAGATCACCATTTAAGAAAATTGTCTTCACGCCCATGTGATGTATCTCTCAACCGTTTTGTTTCTGCGAGGGCTACAAGAAGACATATAGTTTCTAAACATGCTACTGGAGCAAACACTTTGGTCGAAATCTATACCTTGTCTTTTTTACATATCATTTTGCTACAAATCTTGCCTTATAATTATTCATCGTGCCAACTGCTTTTCTTTTTATCTTTTAGATTCATTTTAGCCCTATTGTTTTAGCACAAACAGGTCTATCTACTAGCTCGCACGTCTTATTTCTTGTAATAGTCCAACTACACTACCATAGCTTCAACCCATTCTCTTGTGTTCTTAGCTATACGAAAAAATTTCGGGCTCACCAACTACTATGGGCAACAACATTGCACTTTCTTGATCTTCAAGTAACACATAATTATCAAGATACTTTGGTTGTGTTATAGCGCAACTATGTCTTGTTATTACCCGTTGACCACCACCAACTTGTCTCATATTGTGGCCTATGTTTTCTTCTTATTCCTAGTCTTGGTTCATAGGGTTCTTGATCATGATCTTATTCATTACAATCCTTATGTAGCCGTTAATGTGGAAGCTTAAGGATACTTGGTTCACAATCAGTTTGGTTTGTTGTAGATGATCAATCCCAAGCCTTTTTCTCGTCAAAGATCACGTCTTTACTAACCAGCACCATTCCTAAAACTGGGTCATAGAGTCTATAAAGATTTAAAACCTGACTCAGTTTCAAGATTAATCACATTCTTTGATCTCTCATCCAACATATTAGGTGATGGCCGATGATTTTTGCATGTGCACCACAACCAAAAATCCTTAAGTGTTCGATGTTTGGTTTCTTGGATGTGAGACACTCGAATGGGGTTTTAATCCTCTTAAGGTCTTTTGGAACTCTATTGATGAGGTAAGTTGAATGTCTTACATATTCTCCCCACACTTAGTTGGCATTTCCGTTGCATTAAGCATACTTCTTGTCATTCCCATTAAAGTTTGATTCTTCTTTTGACAACATCATTTTGTTGCAATGTGTAAGCCACAATTATATGCATTGTTGCTATAATTTCTTCAAAAATTGATTAAACTCATCTAAGGTAAACTCTCTTCCTTTATTGGTGCGAGAGGTTTTAATGTTTGAGTCGATTTGCTTCTCAATTCCTTCATTAAACCTTTTGAACCTATCGAATGCCTCACTTTTCTCTTTCCATAGTATGGTCCACGTGTTCTTGGAGAAGTCGTCAATTCAAACAAAGACATATAGATTGTATGCTGGTGTTGGTGGTGTTATTGGTCCTCACAAATGTCCATGAATCAACTCCAATGTCTTTAACACACGAAGCATGGTTTTAGTCGGGAATGAGTGTCTAATTTGTTTTCCTACTAGACACACATCACATAAACTCTCCTCATGTGTTGCACTCGCATCCCTAAGAACATGTACTTCTTTACCAGTCGTAACTGATATGTCCTATCCAGGCGTGCCACCTCCATGTAGCATCATCATCTTGAACATGAAAGCACTTCAGATAGCTAATCTTCATTGGAGTCTTTATAAATAAGGTTTGATGATCTTATGACTCTTGATAAGGATTTTTAATCCTCAGAGCAAATCAATGTAGTATAGAAAGGATGTCAATCCAATCCTAAGTGAGTGTGAGACAGAGAGAGTACAGGTTGTGCTTAATCTAAATGCAATCCAATAAGGTTTGTTGTGGCAAGAACAATGTGAAATAATCAAGTTTTAATACAAATATAACAAAGAAGAACCAATGGGTATTTAGGCAATCGATTTCAGGGTGGTAGTTCTAAATCAAGGTTTCTAACTTCAAATAAACATAACTTTCTATAGGCCTAGATCTCATTCAATATAGGTTAATCCACTTTCGATGGTAGAAACCCTTATGCTATTATGAACTAAACATCAACTTCCGTTCGTTTTGTTCACTCAAACATACATTAAGATTTAGTCTACTAGCCATCTAGCAATCTAAACATCAACTTCCGTTCGTTTTGTTCACTAGAGCAATACTAAGTTATTTCAAGCATTATGCAAACACTTTCGATGTCCTACAAACACTTAGAATCTAGATTAAAATGGCCAAAATCAATCTAGCATTAAGAACACTTAGTAAGCATAGAAATTTAAGCATTTTACTATTAGAACATCTTAACTCTTTTCTAACCACCCATTAATCTACCTAACCCATTGATCCTAAGGATGACTACTCACTAATCATCTTGTTTACACTTAATCCCATGATGGATAGAAGCATAATCAAGATGATATAATATATGAAAATAAGAAACAGAATGTAGATGAAGAGAATAGCTAAAGAAAACAAGACTTTATAACATAAACTTCAAGAACACTTAAGAATAAGAACAATTGTTTTCAAACAAGAACTTAAAATAGAATGCAAAACAAGACTTAAAATGAAAGTGATAAACTCTATTAGACAGAAGAAGACTCAGAAGGAGATGGTGTGTTTTGCCATGGGGTTTGGGGTTCTATTTATAGGTGAAGAACAACCCACCCCCCATGTTACAAAGTTAAGATCTAGATCTAAAATAAAACACACTCATTGATGTTTCTTCCACTTTATCCCATTTGCACACACCTTTTGACCCTTCACAAGGCAAATGTAAACTTGGCTCTTCAGAAAAGGTAGAGAAAGTTAGGCCACTTGATCCACCAAACTCGTCCAGCACATGAAAGGTGACACAGGCTGTCCCGATCGATCGATCCATTTTTTTCATATAAATGGATCGATCGATCCATGTCCAAATCGATCGATCTGGATTTCGGATCGATCGATCACTTTTCTCATTTGCTCACGGCTTTCTTGGATCGATCGATCCAGTTTTCCATCAAAAACGGATCGATCGATCCAAGTCTCTTTTTGCTCCTTTTGTGTTCTAATCATCTCCAAAACTCCAAATAGCTCATCCAACACCTACAAGATGCAAATGAACATGTAATAGACTCTAAATGCAAATAAATGTAAGATTAATGCATGAATATATATGAAAATACAAAGCTAAAACTATGCAAAATCACAACACATCAACTCCCCCACACTAGTCCTTTACTTGTCCTCAAGTAATTTAATTAAGATCAAAGGGAGAGATAATGAAAATGGGAGCTAAGAACTAAGTATACATTTCCTGAACTCATAGCTTTACACAAGTTTACGGATCCTCAATCGACATTACTTCACAACCAACTCTCACATTCAATTAAGCATAAGCTAACAAGGTGAATTCTTGCAAATGGAAACTTGATCTCGATCATTTGGCTTGGTAAGTGAAATGGTTTAATGAGCATGAAAGAGAGGTTCAAACACATTTCTTTTTAGTGGCTTACACTCAAAAGTAGGAGCATGATCATTATGCAAAATCAATCTAAGAAAAGAGGCAACTTATGCATACATTGTTTGTTCTTATTCTTCCCTTTTTCCTAGATGATCTTCAACTCTACCCTTTTTTCTTGGTGTTAATTTTCGAAATATTATATCATCCCAAAGACGTTAAGATCACTCTTTTTACTCATCCAGTGAACTCTTTCTTATCTTTTTTCTTTTGAACCAACTAGAGACTGATTTTCTTTTTCTTTTGTTCATTCTTTTCTTTTCACTCCTTTGGTTCATCTCTTTCACTTATCATACCCTTTTATACCCAAGATAGATTTTTGTAAAACAATACCAGACTTCCCAACCTAATTGCTAGCTCTCAAGAGGTTTTATAGCTAGCCCAACATAAGAACAACCAATGTCGCCTCTAATACTCTCAAGTTTTTGCACATGACAAGCTATCAAAAGAGACCTCACTCAACAAATATGATTAGGCTTCAAAGAATGGTAAGGGTTTTAAGGGTAAGGAGGTGCCATTTGGGTTGTCTAAGAATGGTAGAAGGATAAAATCAAACCCAAATGTTTATGATCCATGATCAAGTATACAAGTACCCATAAGCAAGAAAGATTAAGTTCATTTAGCTTTAAGTTCATTTGGAGTTGGTTTCAAGAAGAATGTCAAATCTCACACAAAAACAAGTTTCAAGAAGAGTTTCAAGGTTTGTATTCCTCGTAAGGTAAGCTCCCAATGCATGAATGCAATCTAAATGCAAATATATATATATATATATTTTTTTTTATTTTTTAATTTTTATGTGTTTTTTATGGAAATAGTTAATGAATAGGTAAACTCTCCCCCCACACTTACTTCACACAGTCTCTTGTGTGAGAGCAATGTGAAAGAAGAGGACTAGAAGAAATAAACATGAAAGCTATATATTTACAATAGTTGGAGAGACACTTAGCTAATTGGAGTTGCTGGAAGGAGCTGGATAATTCTAACATTTGTTGCTTTGGTGGATGGCATCTTTCTTCTTTGATTTAGTGGACATCCTTCTACTTTGATATGGAGAGTCATCTGAAAAAAATCAAACACACTTATTAAACACACAAAAGAAAATCACACAAATAAAACAATTATATATATAGGGATAGACATGGGAGTTCCTCCCAAGTGAGCTTGTTTTAAGTCTCTAGCTTGACTTCCTTTTTCTTTGGATCAGGCTGGTTTAGGATCGGAAAGTGGAATTGAAGTTCCTCCCTCCTCCTCTGGTGTGGCTGCCATGTAAATCCTGAGCTCCTTGGGGAGTGGCTTAAGGTCGACTTTGGGAGCCTTGAGTTCACTCCAATCATCCTCTTTGACAGCGACCGAGGCGACATGTTGATCAGTTTGTGGCAGTTCCAGGAACATGCCTTTATCGACTAACTCTTCATGGGAATTGAGAAGCTTCTGATACTCCAAGTTCACTCCATCTTCAATGAGCTGAGCCTCTTTGTTTATGGTGAGAGCATGTTGTAGGGAGTCTTCCAGTGGTAACTCTTCTAGGTACTCATCAGAAAGGGCTTCCATCTCATCAATGTAGAACATATGCCCTTCAATGGTGGGTTTCTTCATCACGTCCTTGATGTCAAAGTGAAGAGTGTTTCCCTCCCCCAAGTGAAGAGCTATCTTGCCATCTTTCACATTCACAATGGCTCCAGCAGTGGCTAAGAATGGTCTTCCAAAAATTAGGGGATCTTTAGGCTCTTCATCCATCTCCAAGACCACAAAATCGGTAGGGACCACATAGTCCCCAATTTTGACTGGAAGATCTTCCAAGATTCCTATGGGGAGCTTCACAGAGCGATCAGCCAACACCAATGATATCCTACACTTCTTGTATTGTGTAAAACCTAGCTTCTTTGCAACAGAATGAGGCATAAGGCTTACACTTGCTCCCAAGTCACACAAACATTTCTCAAAGGTCAATGGACCTATGGCACATGGCAAGGTGAAGCTGCCTGGATCTTCTAGCTTCCTTGGTATGGATAATCTCTTGATGATGGCACTGCACTCGTGAGTAAGGACCGTCATGCCCTCCAGTTCTTTTTTCTTCTCAGCTACAACATCTTTCAAGAATTTGCTATATTGAGGAACAAGCATAAATGCATCAATGATTGGCATTGTGATCTGCACTTCACTCATCTGTTTCTCAAAGAGTGCCTTGTACTTCTCTAGCAGCTGCTTCTTGAATCGTCCCGGAAAGGGTAACTTTGGCTCATAAGGAGGTGGAATGAATGGAGTTGGTTTGGTGGTGGTGGTAGCATCATTCTTGTTCTCAACTGGTTTCTCTTCTCCCACCTTTCTCTTTCCTTTGGTTTCCACCATTTTCTCCATTATCTCCTCATCTGTCTTCTCATCTACAATGACCACTTCATCATCAACATTAATGGCGACCTCCCCACCTTGATACTCATCATCCTTGAGGAGAACTTTCCTTGGTAGTTGCCTTCCACTTCGAACTGTGATGGAGTGCATTGTCTCCTTGGGGTTTTGCTCTGATTTTCCAGGGAGTGATCCCATAGGACGTTGTGAGGTGGAGGCAAAGGAAGCAAACTGATTCTCCAAAGCCTTGAACTTGAAGTTGAGCTCATTGTAGCTTCCGTCAATCCTAGCATTGATATTTTTGAGTTCATTACCAATGTACCTTTCTTGTCTATTTTGTGCCTCCAAAATTTGTTTGAGCATGGCTTCAGTGGTGTTTTCTTGGGGGGCGTGAGTAGAAGGTCCGGCTTGGTTTTGGAATGACTGGTTGGGCTTGTTTGTGAAACCTGGAGGATAGCTTTGCTTCTGTTGGTATGTGCTCTGGTTATTCATGTAGAAGGGTTTTTGTTGGTAGTTGTTGTACTGAAAATTTGGCTCCTTCTTGTACCATTGCCCATTAGCGTTGATGAAGCATAACTCTTGTTGTTCTGCTAGACCACCGACTTCATGTTGTTCAGCTGTGTTTGCATTGTTTGATACACCAACAGAGTTCACCTTCTCTTGCTTGGCTTTATCGGATAGTAGTTGGTCAATCTTCTCTTGCAGCGCTTTGAGCTCTCTTCTTGTGCTTGTGTCATCACCTCCGCTTCCTCTGTGTTGTCTATCATACTCATCGTTGTAGATAGAATCACTCCTAGCCATGTTCTCTACAAGTTCGAAACCATCTTGTTCAGTTCTTCCTAAGAAGAAACCATTGCTAGCTGTGTCAAGTTGGCTCCTATATTTTGGCAAGACTCCTCTGTAGAATGTGCTGAGTAGACTCTCATTGGTGAACCCATGGTGAGGGCATTGGGACTGGTAGCTGTTGAATCTCTCCCAAGCTTCTCCAAAAGTCTCTAGACCTTTTTGTTGAAATCCTGAGATTTCATTCCTAAGCTTGGCTGTTCTTGATGTAGAGAAGAACTTGTTGAGGAAAGCTTTCTTGCACTCATCCCAAGTTGTGATAGAGTCACTAGGAGTGTTCTTCTCCCATAGATGAGCTTTGTCTCCCAAAGAGAATGGAAACAAGCGGAGCTTCAAGGCATCTTCTGAGACTCCATTGGTTTTGGACAGACCACAATACTTGTCAAATCTATCCAGGTGGTCTAGGGGATCTTCCAAAGGTAGGCCATGGTACTTGTTGTTTTCAATCATGTTGATGAGGCTGGACTTGATCTCGAAGTTGTTGTTTTGCACTGCTGGTGCTCTGATACCGGTCCTACTTCCATGAATGTGTGGTTGATCATACGTACCAATGGTTCTGGCTGGACGGTGCTGATGTTGTTGTACAAGGTTGTCAGCTCCATGAGCTTCTGCACCATGAGGTAGTTGCTGATCTCTTTCCATACTTTCAAGTTGTAATCTGTTGAGTAATTGGGCTTGTCTTTCTTCTCTTCTCTTCCTTACTAACTCTCTTTCCAATGCTCTGATGTTGTCAACTCTTGGGACAAGGTCTGTTGGTCCTCTGCTCCTCAAGTTCATGTACCTGTCATTGAAAGAGTTGAAGGTAGAGTTTAGTAATCTTGTAAAAGTAAAATGATTTAGTCTTAAGCAATGACCAAATCTCAATGTCACAATCAATTTAGAACTGGCAACGGCGCCAAATTTGATAAGGATTTTTAATCCTTAGAGCAAATCAATGTAGTATAGAAAGGATGTCAATCCAATCCTAAGTGAGTGTGAGACAGAGAGAGTACAGGTTGTGCTTAATCTAAATGCAATCCAATAAGGTTTGTTGTGGCAAGAACAATGTGAAATAATCAAGTTTTAATACAAATATAACAAAGAAGAACCAATGGGTATTTAGGCAATCGATTTCAGGGTGGTAGTTCTAAATCAAGGTTTCTAACTTCAAATAAACATAACTTTCTATAGGCCTAGATCTCATTCAATATAGGTTAATCCACTTTCGATGGTAGAAACCCTTATGCTATTATGAACTAAACATCAACTTCCGTTCGTTTTGTTCACTCAAACATACATTAAGATTTAGTCTACTAGCCATCTAGCAATCTAAACATCAACTTCCGTTCGTTTTGTTCACTAGAGCAATACTAAGTTATTTCAAGCATTATGCAAACACTTTCGATGTCCTACAAACACTTAGAATCTAGATTAAAATGGCCAAAATCAATCTAGCATTAAGAACACTTAGTAAGCATAGAAATTTAAGCATTTTACTATTAGAACATCTTAACTCTTTTCTAACCACCCATTAATCTACCTAACCCATTGATCCTAAGGATGACTACTCACTAATCATCTTGTTTACACTTAATCCCATGATGGATAGAAGCATAATCAAGATGATATAATATATGAAAATAAGAAACAGAATGTAGATGAAGAGAATAGCTAAAGAAAACAAGACTTTATAACATAAACTTCAAGAACACTTAAGAATAAGAACAATTGTTTTCAAACAAGAACTTAAAATAGAATGCAAAACAAGACTTAAAATGAAAGTGATAAACTCTATTAGACAGAAGAAGACTCAGAAGGAGATGGTGTGTTTTGCCATGGGGTTTGGGGTTCTATTTATAGGTGAAGAACAACCCACCCCCCATGTTACAAAGTTAAGATCTAGATCTAAAATAAAACACACTCATTGATGTTTCTTCCACTTTATCCCATTTGCACACACCTTTTGACCCTTCACAAGGCAAATGTAAACTTGGCTCTTCAGAAAAGGTAGAGAAAGTTAGGCCACTTGATCCACCAAACTCGTCCAGCACATGAAAGGTGACACAGGCTGTCCCGATCGATCGATCCATTTTTTTCATATAAATGGATCGATCGATCCATGTCCAAATCGATCGATCTGGATTTCGGATCGATCGATCACTTTTCTCATTTGCTCACGGCTTTCTTGGATCGATCGATCCAGTTTTCCATCAAAAACGGATCGATCGATCCAAGTCTCTTTTTGCTCCTTTTGTGTTCTAATCATCTCCAAAACTCCAAATAGCTCATCCAACACCTACAAGATGCAAATGAACATGTAATAGACTCTAAATGCAAATAAATGTAAGATTAATGCATGAATATATATGAAAATACAAAGCTAAAACTATGCAAAATCACAACACATCACTAACATACCGATATTCTTGAAGAAACCAGTTAGTGAGAGCATTTTCATTAGGGGTTCTTAATATATAATTTTTTTGATGATTAAAAGAAAAAGTTTAAACAAATCAATTGTGTACCGCCACGTATCAGTGGGATCAACGAAACAGTGTCAGAAACGGTTCTTAATTAAAGATTTTTAGAAATTGGTTCTTAAAGAAAATGGTGATGTTTACCATTATTTTTGGTTAAGAACCCCCTAAAAACCTTCCAAAGGACATGGCCTGAGACTGGTGAAAAACAGAGATGTCTGCGAAGTCTCTTGAACGAATCTCCTAACCGATAGTCATCTCCTGTTTCAGACGCTCAGCCTCTTGGTCAGTTAAAACTTAAGTTAAATCTTCTGAGCACTTTTAGTCCTGGTTAATTACGTTTCTACAGCTTTTGCACACGATCCGGGCTTAGAGTCTGAAACCGAGGGAACTAGCAACAAAAGGTCAAAATCAAAGGCTAAGAAAGGAAAGAACAACACAAAAGAGGAGGAGGATAAAAGAGGAGCACTGGTCTGTGTTGATGGCAATGAAGAAGAAGGAAGAAGAAGAAAGGAAGCAAGCAACAGTAGCAGTTCTGTGAAAGCGGAAACGTTCCCTCCAAAAATGGTGGCCATGCATAGAGTGCGGTGGAACATGAACAAAGGAAGTGAGAGATGGTTGTGTTACGGTGGAGCGGCTGGGATCGTTTGGTGTCAAGAGATTGCTTCATCTGGTTTGATCGGTAAACAGAACTGGAGGCATCAGAGATAAAACGTAGTCCCCATCAAGATAATAATTTAACCAATGACCAGAAACAAATAAATATTAGATCCAGAACTCTGAAAGCATGTTTAGACAATGGTTTAGCATTTGCTCTCAGCCTTGTATAAAAAGTAAAACTCCTGTAAACGCTAATCTTGGATGAGTATAGTAATAATAATCCAATTTTGTTTCTTGGATCAGTAAACATTGAGACTTTGGCGTTTAATAAAGAAAAATGCTCTGGACAAAATCATGATTCATGAAGTATCAATTTATATGTAGTAATGTCATACTTGCATCCGACATTGACAGCCGATGGATTTTTTTTTGTCATTAAACGATAACAATGGGCCCATCAATGTGGAACACACACACGACACACCAATAAGTTTTTTTTTTAATTAACGCATCATGGATCAGTTGATTGACGGTAATGATTAAAGTGATAACATTTTGATTAGAGACATTGGGTTACATTTTACATATTCATGCATTGAAGAATGAAGATTAAATAGATAAAATCAATTACAGAGATAGGTCAAGTTTTTTTTTTTTTTTTTGATTAATACCACATCTATAAGTCGACCTTTCCTTGTTCCGTTTAGAAATGAATTCCCATTTCCCTACAAAAACGAAAGAAGATTTATAATGAGTGATTATGCATGCAAGTAATTATAAACAAACATCTGAACAAACCATATACAGTGTTTGTTATTAATGTTTCTAACCTCAAACCATATGAGATTAAGGATAATAGAGAGAGAAATACCCTAAGATAACCTTAAAAAGTTTTTGTCACAAAAAACAATCTTCAAGAACAAAAATGACAAATCTAGTTTTTTTATTTTCAAAAAATTAATTTTTTTTTTCAATTTTAAACATTACCCCAAAACCCACCCCATAACTATAAACCCTAAGTCTAGATTAGTTAACCCAAAGGGTATAAATGTATATTAGTCATTTTGTTAACCCTTGGGTTAACTAATTTAGACTTAGGGTTTAGAGTTATGGGGTGAGGTTTAAAATTGAAAAAAATAAAAAGAAAAATTAATTTTTTGAAAATAAAAAAAAAGCTAGATTTGTCATTTTTATTTTTGAGAGTTATTTTTGTGACAAAAACTTCAAAAAGGTTATTCGGGAGATTTGCCCTAATAGAAATGTTCAGATAATGTTTTACATAGAAGACATAAATTTATTCTTATGTTATGTATGTAATCTAATAAAATAAGAACTCACTGACAGAAAATAAAATAAGAACTATGGTGTAGCAAAAACATATTCATTAATATCTCTTAACCTAAGTACCTAACGTATCATATCAAAAAGATTTAAAATATCATAAAGAATCGTAGACATACTTGGCTTTATCACCAAACCATCCGGAAACGGACTTTGCGGTGGAAGATACAGCTTCGACAGCCTCTGGGCCACCGTGTTCATTGAATGCATTGTTGACGCCCGTCACGGCGGAGTCTATCCTCGTCCCAATCGTTGGCTGTTCCTCCTCAGCCCTAATCGCCACCGAGTTTATCGAAACAAGTAGCATCACGGACAACACCACAGCCACCCATGTTTTCGCCATCTTATCTCCGATAAACTTTGGACGAGTTCGCCCTAGTTTTCATCTTTTCTCTCTGGCCCGTAGTTCGAGGCGCCGTCAACTGATGCTATCTCTCGACGCCGGCGACGCCGTCCGTTTCTTCTCCCGCTCTCCACCGTCATCATCTCGCATCATCATGTCACTCTTCTTTTCGCCACCACCCTCTCCGTCCACTTCGTCGTCACCGTCTCTGCTACTTCTCTCGCCATCACCTTCCATCCCACTCCGGTAGAGATGGCGTCTATTGTCCTTGGGGTTTCATCCCAGACCCGACGACCAGATCTGTTTACTCGGGATTTGCTGGTTTTGAGGCGTGTTGAATGGAGTAGTCACTGTTCATCCGTTCATGTTTGTTTGCTTACTCTCCCACTCATTCTGGTTTGCCTCTCTTCAATCTCAACTTGTGCTCATGTAGAATGGTCTAAGTGGTTTGTTGTGTGTGTGGCTCCAGATTTATTGGTGATTGCAATGTTCCAGTGGATTTTGTTTCATTTGGTTCTACCTTTACGCCAGCTGGTGGTTTTTATGTCGTCTTAGTGCGATCTCTTACTGCAGTATGTAGTTTCTTTATTGTGTTCAATCGGAATTTTGGTACTGTGATTTTGTGTTATCCTTCTTGGTGGAAGAAGAAAGGAAAACTACTTGTTATGCTTATCTCGGTGAATCGGTTTATGGCGGGATTTCATTATCCTATGGCTTCTTTAGTGGAGCAGTTTCTCTTCCTAATATTTTCTCCTATATGGAGCGAATTGGATGTTCAAGTGTCGCTAGTTTTGCAAGGATCTTCCTCCTGGCTGATGCTCTTCTCTGCTTGTATTGCAATGTTTGTGACCCTTGAGGTTACACGGTACGGTATACAATTATCCAAGAAAACTATGAAATCTTTGTTATTCGATTTCTTATGGTTTATTGTTATAATGTGTATCGTCATTCTATTTTTTGTTTTGCAATGTTTGAATCCTCAGTGGCTTTGATGTATTCTCTTTGTGGAGTTGGACTATTTTAAGTCTCTAATGAAAAAGTTTGGTTTGATCAAAAAAAAAATCTCCGATAAACTTTTTATTAATTCTTCTTCTTCTTCTTTAATATTTAAAACAAAAGAATGGTTCTAAAACTAGAAGTGATAATCAGATTTTATAAGCTGTCTATATAAAGTTAAAACGATTTTGACGTGTTGTGCTGCTTTTTGTTGGGTTTTGTCCTAAATTTAAATGGTTTGGTTTGTATTTAGAGCTGTAACGATCCACCGTTAAGGTTACACCGAAAATAGTACTACATGAGGTGGCTTTTGTTTCATGCAAGTTCCAAATAAGCAACAGATATATGATCTTAGTATTCGTTTTTATCTATATAGAGTATGGTGAAACTCGTAATCTTTTAATTAAATCAATGTGTTTCGTTTTGTTGGACTCACTAGGCCTCTATATCCCATATAGAGAAGAAGAGTTGAATCCATGATGTTAAAAGCATCAAAGTGTACGTAGTGGCATAGCTTTTCGGCTTATGAATGTATTTTTTTTTTTTTTGATTAATCAGGTGTTGAATTTACGCCCCATCACCTAATTTCGGCGCCAACCTTATAAATGTATTTTTCTATTTAAGTTTTCGCATAATCAAGCTCTAAATGTTTTCAAAAGAGGGAAAATCAGTAGGATCCAAAATACTATTCTTTAAATTTATTTATTTTTGAAAATTGTTATTTTTTATGAATATACGATATGCCTTTTAACAAAAAAGAAAATGAATATAACATATGTGTAGTTACCTTGATTTAGAAAACAAATGTGTATCTCTGAATATTTTTTGTGAATGTTGCAAAATCATTTTCATGGTATGTGTCCATTTCCTATAAAGCTGTCTATGTGGAAATGATGTAGTTAACAAATCTTTAATTTTATTCCATTTTTTATTTTATACTAGAGTAAAATAACGTTATTCCCAAAACAAAATAATCATTTTATATTTTTAGTCATTACTCAGTTTCTTAGTTTATTTGAAATTAGAGTAAAACTTAACTTTATTATAGATTCACTTTATTTTGTTGTAAAAAAACTGGATTAAAACATACGAGATGCTCTAACTATTACTAGTTACCAAAATTATTGAAAATCAAACACGAACTTGACAAAAAGAATATACTAATCGATTATTAAAAATAAAACTATAATCAGAGAGAATAACTAAGTTGCACAAATGAGAGGGTAATTGTATAATGATCATCACTTCATAGCATACTCCCTCCATCCTAATATAAAATTTAGTTATTTATTTTTCCATATAGATTAAGAAAATATTTTTTTTGTTTTATCCTAAATTAATATATTAATTCTTTTGATGTTATTAATAAATGAATAAGTAGGGATAAAACTGAAAATTCTTTCAAAAATCTATATTAAACACACACAAAATGACATTTATTGAAACAAAATTTTTATTATAAAACAACATATATTTTAAAACAAAAAGTATGATATCAACCATTTAAATCTCCACACAGCAATATTGCTTCACATTAATGTAACATACTTCACTGGATTCTCATATTCTTCATTAACCTGTCCAAAAAAGTTGTCGAGTAATTAAAAAATTAAATTGATAATTATTACAACTTGAGGATTTGTATAATGAAAACTCTTCTGAACTCTACTTTTGGTTAAAGTTAACAACCCTACACTAAAATTACATTTTTTCCTACATCACTGACCTGTATGAATTAGTTAGAATCACTTTTACATATTTATATACCTTATATTGTTATACTGACCTAAATATTATGAAACTAGATATTATGATAGGAAATGATAGCACCAATAGATCTGATATTTTTAAAGAAAATTAGACCATTTATCACATCAAAAGACTAAGATCGCTCAGACATGCTTCGTAATTGTAAAAATGAGCACTATGGAAATATATTTCACTCAGCCAAAGAAAAGTGATAGATAGTTGACTGAAATGGTCGCTAAAATTAATGAAAACGAATTAGTTTATAATTTCTAGAGTGACTTATATTATGAATATGTATGATATTAGATACAAACATATTGTCAAAATTTTGCTTATGACATTTAAAAATGCTGACTGTCACTACTTTCATTTTAGTGAAAAAAGAATGCCGGAATATAAGGTTGGATTGCATGTTTCATATTATTATAGCTATCATTTTATTATTGTATAATTCAACGTTGTTCAACGCTAATACTAATATACACTTCGACCACAAAACCAAATTCATGTTAGTCCATTAATTGTCAAATATTTGAAACAATCTTCACTCAACATATTTACTATTTAATCATATAGAAAACAAAAAATGGATGTAAATTCTAAAGATTTGGCCTTAACCACAATAAAATGAACAAAAAGATCCCACAAATATTAAGAGATGTATTCTAAGATGACACGAAGAGCTTATACCTCCAATCAAAACTAGTGATGCCTCTTGATTCACTTCCATCATGTCTTGTATTTAGGCAAAGGAACTAAACCTCGTTCTATGTTCATGAGATCTTCGACGAGAATGTCGTAGTGACGTTTGACTTCCTCTGCCGATTTACCTCCAACGGCTTTGGCCACGTTTTGCCAACGGTCGGGAGTATCTCTATCGTAAACGGCTAAAGCCATCTCGAACATCTCATTTTGCTTCGATGTCCAAGACGAGTTCGAGCTCATAGAACTTGAATCCATGTTTGTAATGTGAGATATATATTTAGGGAAACAATTTAAGAAAAAAGAAAAGGGGTTTGATGCTAAGTTACGAATACAAACGAATGCCAATATACACTCCTTATATGGAGGTAAAGAGAGTTGAGAGATTCCGCAAGTTGTAGTATTTTAACTAATTAATTATCCCAAAAGAAAATTCAGGTTATATATCAAAATAAAAAATTAATGTTCTTATGAGTCTACGCTTTTTTGATCCATATGGTTCTATGGAATAGTATTTAGAAGTCAACGGTTCACATAATAGTGTTCTAGTTAAATCTGAAATTAGCAGCTCTTATCTGGGGTAGTTATACTTAGCAGATTGTTAATTTTAATATAAGGCTAGGAGATTAAAACAATTGATATGCTCAGTGGAAGATATACTTCAGCTGTAAAATTTCAGAAACTATTCATCATTTGCATGACTATCTTTCACACTAGTAACTTAATTTGATTTTCAAGAGATGATATTTAACTGCATATAAATTATAGATAAACTATTAACACACTTCATTTATCTATTAAATATTTGATGAAACATTTCATGACTATATGTTGAACTCTATAATGTAGCTGGAAAGCGTGATCCAATGCATTATAACCTTTGGAATAACTTGAATTATAATATCATATATACTCAATTAAATGATTAATTTACGATCATTATTTGATGCGAAGAGAAAAGAAAAATAAAACGGTTTGATTCACACATTCTGGAGATACAATTACGAATTTTATATGTCATCTCATGTGCCAAACTTCATAGAGAGTTCTAATAACTTTTATTTTTGTCATCCATTATATATTTATTATTTTCTCTATTTCAATTTAATTGTCATTGTACATTAATTGTACATTAATTTTTTTATTATTATATTTTTTATTAGTCAAAATATAGTTATATTTATAAGTAATGTTGGTTTTCGAAAATATATAAAATTAAATTTTTTATTAATTTGAATTAACAAACATAAAATAAAATGATAACTAACTAAAATGAAACGGGTGAAGTATTTGATGGAGATGAATGGATACTCTAGCGCACTTTGTAGCTATGTTCTGTAGTAATCTTGTTCCTTTGGGATTTTGGAAATCTATTCCCCACTGCATTTGATTGATATAATACAAAGCATAATAGGTTCAAGAACATTCATTATTTGACTGATAGAGAAGATGGATCTTGAAACACAACATCACACCAGCTAATCTCATAGTGGTGCGGAACAGATGGAACTAGTAGTTTTAGTAGTGGACCTTGGGGGCCCATCCTGCGATCACATACTTCTCCTCGGCCTTTGTTTTTTCAAAGGAGTGTAGGGAGAACAAAGCATGCATGTAGTTATGAACATGGGTCAAGCTCCCGGGGACAGACCAGCTTTTGAAATGGCCAAGAGCGACCTCGAGATGATACAGCTTTGGTGCTAAGCTTAGATCCACCGCGCTGACCCTTTCCCCAGCGATAAAAGGACCATCATGAGACTTGAGATGATCCTCCAAGGCTTCTAGCTCATGAAGCAAAGGACCGTCACTTGAGTCTTTGGTCGTCAAGAAAGCCACGAAAGTGCTGAAGATCTTGGATCCAACAGAGGCAAACTTGGGAGGAGTCTTGAGAGATGGCTCAGGGTACTTCTGCTCCAGAAGGCCAACGATGATGTCGGAATCAGACACCCACTTGCCGTCGATCTTGAGTACTGGTACTTTCCCTCCAGGGTTAATGTCTAAGAACCTGTATATCATATACATGTGGGGTGTGAAAAAATTATTAAATATATTTTATTTATTATTTGAGGGGTAATAAAATACATATATATATATATATTATAAAACATTATGTGCTAGAAAAAAAATATAATATATTAAACATTAATATTTTGGGGGCTATAAACAAATGTCTAATAGGTGAGTGTTTAATCTCTGCCCAAAACCGGCTCTAATCATATAATCAAAGCTAATTCAATTTCCGGTTAGTATTTGAGCTAACCGAATCCAATCTAATTTCCGCTTGAGACAAAGCTCAACAGGTCGGGTGAAACAGTAACTAACCACTTAGGTTTGTCTGAGAGGTTGATCAGATGCATTTTGTAGGACAGATTCTTCTCCTCGAGGGTGAGAAGAACCCTTTGGCTGAACGGGCCTGAAACGACATTAGAAGATCAAAAACTCAGAACTTGTAAGAACAGAGCTTAAACAGAGATAGAGAAGATAAAAAAAGTTACAGTCGCCAAGAACATCAGGGGCACCAACGGCGGCTTTCACGCAGACTTCGAGAGCCATCTAGAAATATTCTTTTGGAGTGGTTGAAGAACTGTTGAGTTGGTCTCAGTGGTTTTTATACACAATTCTCACACACTCTCTATATTGTTCGACCAAAACCAGTGGCCAGTATTGGCCAACGTTTGAGAAAGACATGTTATCTTTCCACGTGTTTTGTGTGCATGGCGAGACACGATTTGAATTATTGAACCGTGTCGGTAAGGTTATCACGTTTTTAGCACAGTGTTAACGGAACGACAACACTGATGCAAAATATACAAACTACTACTGAATTATTTATGGTGATTCAGATTTTTAGTAACTGAATAGTCCATATATGAATCATCGATTCCTGGATAATATTATAAAAATCGGCTTAGTGTAACTGCTTAATTTCAACTTAAAGAATTAGGTTGATCAGTCTAATTTATTATTTTACAAAAAAAAACATTAGTATTTAACTACTAAATTTATTTTCGTTGCTAATTTTTGGATATTTATTGTGTATTTACATTATATTGCTATGAAAATATATTACAAAATGTTATCACTATATTTTTTTTCATATTAGTAGAAAAACAGAAATTATGATTTTGTCAATGAATCATGTGATATGAAGCAAATTAGTAGAAAAACAGAAATTATGATTTTGTCAATTTTTATCTACAAGTCCTGTTTTTTTTTTTCATTTAATTTCCTTGGGTTCAATCTTGATATATCGGTTTTCATTAACCAGAATAAACCAACGTAATTGTCATAGAGAATCCCACTTTCACCATCTTCGCCTTCATCACTGTAGATTCCTCGCCTGTGAACTCTAGGAAGGTGAAGACGACCAATGGGAACCCTAGGCAGAGCATTTTACTCCGTCGGATTTTGGATCCGTGAGACCGGTCAGGCTCTCGATCGTCTTGGATGTCGCCTTCAAGGCAAAAACTGCTTCCGTGAACAACGTAAGCTTCTGTATAGCTCTAGGTTTATCACTTCGTTTTTCGAATCCGTACGATAGTGAAGCTTCGATTAGGTTACTCAGCTCTTCGGATTAGGTTAGAGATCTGGAATTGATGTCTTCGTAATCGTGATTCTGGATTTGCGTAAACTCTTATAGGATTGTGTTTTGCCGCTTAGTTTTTTATTTTGTGTGTAATCGTGGCTTTCTCGGTAGTATCCAGGCATCGGACGCTGATGAACGTATTCGATAAGGCTCCGGTTGTGGATAAGGAAGCTTTTGTAGCACCAAGCGCCTCAGTCATTGGGAACGTCCAGATTGGGAGAGGATCGTCTGTTTGGTATGGATGCGTACTACGAGGTGAGCAAGCTTTACTAACCTTCATTGTTTGGTGTTTGACTGATTTGATTTCTCATATAGTGAACCAAGTTTCGTTTGAGTTCTAAATCATCTATGTCTGTATCAGTGTTCTAAAATGTATAACATGAAAACGGTATGGTTGTTTACTGCAGAGCGCCTAAGCGGGCATTTTAGAACACTGGTCTGGTCTGTATCCTTAGCTATGCCAAGTTGTCAACTAAGTAGAGAACGACTATATTTTCTTTAGTCTTCTTTTATCGTTTAGTTGTGAATAAGAGTGCTCTATGTGAATCTTCCTAGCATTACTGGATGAATATACCCTTATGCGAATTTGAGTTTCATCCTCAGTGCAAGTATGCGTAGGCTAGCTAGATTGTTTTTTTTTCCTCTTGTGGTATCTTTATTTAGGTTAAATGGTGATGGAATTAGGTTGTCCTTCCGCACAGGATGCTCTTATGACACTCAGCATTGGTATTGCATGATTAAGCCTATAGTTCTTTACCAGGAAACAGTGGAATAACCTGCTCGTATTTTGCGTGCAGGGGATGTGAACACCATTAGTGTTGGATCAGGAACTAATATTCAAGACAACTCACTTGTTCATGTGGCAAAATCAAACTTAAGCGGGAAGGTGCCTCCAACCATCATCGGAGACAATGTAACCATTGGTTAGTTGGAATATCTTGTTTGTTTTGCTATTGTCTGATATTCATACATCTCCGCGAAGCATTTTGGATATAGTTTTAAACCTGTAACAGGTCATAGTGCTGTTTTACATGGATGTACTGTTGAGGATGAGGCTTTTATCGGGATGGGAGCGACAGTTCTGGACGGTGTCGTAGTTGAAAAGCATGCCCTGGTTGCTGCTGGTGCGCTTGTGCGACAAAACACTAGAATTCCTTCCGGAGAGGTATAATTTTGCGTCAAACATTTGCATTATCTGAAGACCCATAACCCTATTTGTACTCACGTACTTCTATTGCTACTTAGGCAGCATAGGCTATTTCACTAATGATGCCTTTTCTAATTCTGAGATCAGTGAAGATTAGATCTGAAGTTGAAATACAGTTTAAGTCCATGAATTGTTCTCCTCTTTCTGGAATCTATCATCCTTTTATGTGAAGTTGTAAAAGCTCAACTCTCATTTAAAGACTAATGATTATGGTCAATTAGGTGAAATTGCATTTTAAACAATCAGCATGTGAATACAAAATGGTGTTTGTATCTCATCATGACCGATTAAACTCCTTCTACAACCATACTTACTGACAGATTTAACAATTTTTTTTTATCTTATTGGTCTATAATGATTAATGACTCAGATATGGGGAGGAAACCCAGCAAAGTTCCTCAGGAAGCTCAAAAGTGAGGAAATTGATTTTTTCCCAAAGTCAGCTGAACACTACTCAAACCTCGCGAAGGCTCACGCTGCAGAGAATGCAAAGCCACTAAATGCGATCGAGTTTGAGAAGGTTCTACGCAAAAGGTATGCTGCAAAAGACGAGGAGTATGACTCCATGCTTGGTATTGTGAGAGAAACTCCACCAGAGCTTAAACTCGCTAACAACATAGAGCCTGGTAAATAAGCCAAGCGTCTTTCAAATGTGAACTGATTTTTGTGGGGTATGTTTTCTTATCGAAACCTTAATAGTATGTATGAGATGTCTCAAGAAGATTATGTTCCGATCTCTGGTTTGAATAATGGCAGGTAGAGTACAATAAAGTAGTGTGAATTTACAGCTTATGGAGAAGCTTTTGCTTGACTTTTCTTCATGGTTTCTTAGGAATGAATGGTCTTGTCAGAACAATCTTTGAATGATATTACTTTGGTTCTTTGAAATTGAAAATCAATAGACTGAATAATAATAATAGACTGATGCATGTTCTAATTCGTGTGCGTTAAGGAGCCGTTTTGTATTGGAACTTCTCTTAAGCTTTATGTTCTTCACAAAGAAGCTTACAGCATCTTAAAGCAAATGCCTTGTATCTGTGCTTAAGTCTCACTTCGATTCACTACACATTTTGTTGTTTCCAAATTTATAAGCAAAAGGTTCAAATGTTTATCAGGGTTAAGTATCACTGTGGATCACAACGATCAGAGTGTGGGCCATAAGGGTTACCGTTATTTCCTTCAGGAAGCAGAGTAATGTTATGAAGTTATGAAGTGAATTCTGAGTTTGACATGATTAATACAGTAGTTAGTGTTTAGGGAATATGCAAATCGTAGAAGAGCATTAGTCCTTAGAGGCCAAACATGGCAGCATAACCCGTAACTTTGATCGTTACTGGATAGTTAGTTAATTCAAGAATAGAGCTTGTGCTCATGAAGCTGTAGCAATCACTAGCGTTAGTTAGTTGATGTAGCTCTATCAAACAAGTTATTCCCCTGCTGAAGTAGACAAAACAAAACTGTGAGACAGCCTCTTATTATATATTTTATCACAACTTCACTAAACATAAGTAGTGGTAACTCCCAACCTCAAACGGGACTTTATTAGAACCCAAAGTAAACGTTATGGTTTTCTCATAGGGACTACGTACCTCGTGGCACTTGAGGAAGATTCAGGGAACTCTTTTGCTTGATTCAGCAATTGAAGTAGCAAAAACATGCGAACCCCGGGAACTGAGCATGACAAGCCCCATGTGAAGCACGTTCCCAATTCTTGCACTGACTGTCACAGCCTCGAGTGTTGCCACAAAAACCTGTCCATGTCTTACTTCGCCTCTGGCAAATTCTTCCTTCCACCTTCATCACCTCTGAAAAAATTCTCAAAAACATCAAAAATGTACAAAAGGTGAGTTGTCGAAACAACATGAATGGAATGATCTTACCAGTGGAAGCGATGAGGAAGATGGACAGGCAGAGTAAGAGTAAAACTGTGTAAGAAGAGGCCATAGGATTTTGTTATGTGATAATATTCACTAGCTGAAAGCCTCTTTATATATATATAAGGAAAATCATTCTCTAGAATTGTCTTTTGTGTAGAGTATAGTGTGAACAAGATGAAACTACACAGCCTACTACTTATCCAAACTCTATCCGGAGATCAGTAGAATTTTTGACTATAGACTTTGTTATCAACGAGTTCTGACGGCTAATTTGTTCGAACATGTTACTATATGACACACACACCAGATACAAACATTTGAAATTTGTATATATCTCTAAATTCAACACAGTACTACATTTAATGGATGCAAACACAGAAGAAGAAAAATTAGAAACAATGAAAAGTCTTTTTGTGCAAAATGAAATTCTATACATAAGTCAAAGCTATTTGAAGGAAATTGTACGGTGGTGAAACCAGAACTCGAATTTGGCTAAGCTTTTCAGTTTGTGTCGAACATGCATGTAACCTTCCTAATTTATTACTTTTGATTTTATTTTGTCAAAATATAATTATTTCCTGGATATTGTGTGTGTGTGTTTTTAACTATTTTTAATAACAAATGTTGTGATTATGACAAAGATTGTTTGATGGCGTCGTGGCGAGCTTTGTCTGTAATTTCTTTTGAGCACCTCTTTATAAAATGTTACATCTCCATCTTTATTATGTGTTCTAAACTGTAAATTGCTTTTGAGCACGTGACTCATCCCATCTCACGTGATTCTCGAATCTCGACCACTTTCAATTTCCATGACCCTCGTGAGTGTGATACGATCATCTTGTGTGGTGTGGATAAGTTCGTTCGTTCTTAGTTTCCTCCCCTTGACGGCTCGTGATTTCACGTGTCTGGTTCGAAGTGCTTCCAAGTGTATGAATTAGAGTTTATACGCTTTGTATATACTACCAACTCCTCTCCCTCAATAGATAATTGATGTTCTTCAACTGTACGTATAAACTGAACTTGTAAATATTTGTTACAGAGATCACGTAGTTACTTTATATATACTCAAAACTACATGATACACTGATACGTTACTACGTGATGCATAATATCTACACCCGAATCTAAAACTTACGTAGTGAAATCTTCATTAAATATTGGGTGTCAATTCATATCGTAAAACTTGCTATATCAATAGGATATGCCATTTTTACAAATTGAACATGATGGCTACGAATCATATATGTATATGCATATAAAATTTGGAAACTCATTATTTTTAACAAAACCAAAATATCTACCAAGATATGCCAATGATAGTGTTGTATTGACACCATATACAATATATATACAGCAACTGTGAGTTTTTAATTTCATTGGCTAAAAACATAAGAAACCTTAGTTGAAATAGACAGCGAACAACCATTAATTTATGTGATAAAATAATTCCACTGACTATATTTTTATAATTCATATTCATTTAAGAAAAACAAAAGAAATAAGTTAACTGAGACATTACTGGTCGAGTGTCGACAATATTATTTAAAAAAAAAGGAAAAAGCCCAAGCAGATATAAATTAAATTAACCATTATGCAACCATTTTATTTTTTATTATTTCAAGGTTCTCTATAAGAGGACCACTCTATTCTCTAGTGATCGTATCTGTCTCAGTATCAGTGCATCTCTTTTCTCCAACATAATATTTTCTTCTCCCACAGAAAATCTTAACATAATTCTTCCACCTTCCCCTTTAAGTTTTATCATATATACTCACTTTCCCGTTTAGTTTTCCCGGAAAATATTCCCTAGATTTCTTTGACCTACACATATATATACACACCATAATCAAGCTCACGATTCCTATAGACTAACAAGTAATGGAGCCCACTAAGAGACACGACAATACGTTTAGCTTACACAATGTTATATTCATTGTTAAAGTCTCAGCGGTCCTAGCCTTCTCCGGTTACTGGGGCTACCCGAAGATTATAATCTTACTGGAAGGTGTTAACCTTTGGTTCAGTTTGGTTCTAAGGAACGTTTTCTACATCTTCATCATCCTAAACGCTCTCATCGGCTCGATATACTTTAGCTTTCTCAAAACCACTGAAAAAAAGAAACAAGATCTCTATGATGAATATATCGCCCTCGTCCGTCCTTCGCCGGCGACATCTTTTCCCCCGATGGAGGTTGGAGATTACGGTGGTGGGTATTGTCATAACTCAAGTTACAAGGAGATCACTGTGCCACCGTTTCAAGCGGTTAATACGGTTGAGGAGAGTAAGTGTTATGAACGAGTAGTGATGGAGACCAGCTCTAAGAGCTACAGGAGGACGGCGAGTTTGGAGGAGAAGAAGAAGAAGAAGAGGTCTACGGTGGAGTATCGAAGGACGGAGTCGGAGAGAGTGATGAAAACGGAGTCGTGGAGGTCGCAGGCGATGGATGAGTTGAGCAGCGAGGAGTTTCAAATGAAGGTGGAAACCTTTATCATAGGGTATAAGAAGAAAATGCATTGCCTAAACGGAGTCTCTCAGTTGCAAAACGGCGTCGTTGACCAGTGGCAGGAGCAGCCTGATTACAATGGAACTGGTCGTCGTAGGCTCGTGGGTGGTTCTGGCTCTAGTGTTGGTCCGTACTTAGCTATTACGAATTAGAGCTTGGGGACTATGTAAAAGTAAAAAAAATAACCACGGTTGGTTTTAACGGCCAGTAATATTGTATTAATTCTAATATAGATGAGGCTATTAATTTGTGTCACATGAAAGATTGGTTAGGGTTCAAGATAGTTATATTGTTTTTGGGTTTAATCAGCACTTCAGTTGAGATATCGACTTATAAAACAACGAATTGTATATTGATAAATTCATTTAATTAAGTTAATTGAACAGCTAGTTTTGGGGTTCATTTTAGGTTTAAGTGAAGTTGAAAGATATTTTTGTGGTTGATTCTAGGTGAAATTTTCATTTAAATATGGAAAATTTCATGTAAATATACGAGAAACATTTTTGTATTGAATCCCGTAAGACGAAGAATACAACTTTTACTATTCGTATATTTGATTATTGCGGTATATCATATATAAGAAGTAAGAGAGTGACATCTACTTAACTAAAAAGTATAATAAATTCGCTTGCTACGTGACATTGTTATAAATAAACCACATATATGAAATAAATACCAGTTGGTAATATTATTTGATTAGTTGTTGATCTTATTGCCAACAGAAGCTCCTTCTAATCTAATTAATAAACCACATATATGAAATAAAATACCAGTTGGTAATATTATTTGATTAGTTGTTGATCTTATTGCCAATAGAAGCTCCTTCTAATCTAATTAATAAACCACATATATGAAATAAATACCAATTGGTAATATTATTTGATTAGTTGTTGATCTTATTGCCAATAGATGCTCCTTCTAATCTAGTTAATAATACTTTCCCGGAAAGCTTGTCAAAAAAATATGAAGTTATTAGGATCTGTTCTTATCCACTACTAGTTTGTTTGTTCTATAAATAATTGACACCAGGTCACCAACATTTTTACTTTTGTTGTTTCTCTATTATATTTTTCCTCACGCATATATAAGTCCACGTCCTCTCACGAGAGTTGAGTAATACAATATTATTGATCCCGACATATTTGTCACTGACAACCAAAAAACATACATAAACTTGTATCAGTGTTGCAGGGTAAAGTATATATAAATATATTCTATTAATCTTTGTAGGTTTATAAACGTGTAATAGATAATAATAATAGCTTTTAAAAAGAACACGAAAAATAAAACTTCAATTGTTTTGTAACAAGTTCAAACTTAACAAAGTATAGTAATTTTTTTTGCAATAATAATTTTTATTGTATTTTAAATTTAAATTTCTTTCAGTTGTGTGTAAAAAAAATTAGCCATTATTATGAATAGATGGATATTTACATTATATTCTAATACATTTAAGAAGATAATATTTTATATGCATAAGATATTTTAATATATAAGTCTGGATCATGAAATCACATACTACTTGATATCTACTTGAAATCACAGACCCATACATTATTGTTTCAAAATAGTAATGGTACAAAGAATATATATCCATATGTTGAAGCTGACATTAGAACACAACACTTGCTCCTAGGATCCACAACCTGTACTTTTGTTCTGTCCATGACACATTGTTGGACGTTTTAGGAGTTTAAGTATTAATTAACCATTTTGGCGAACAATTATGAATTATCCACTTGCACAACCAATTTTAAAACCAAATATAATACTACTATTATTGTACCTTAAATACTAAACCATTATCCAAATCAATATAAAGCAAACTAAATCTTCTCTTTGGAGCCATTCCTTAGCATCAAAGGAATTGAGAATAAACCGAAACTTGGTTTTGTATTGAACTGAAAGAAAGTGTCAGTGTATCAATTAAGTAGCCGCATTACTGCAGTGAATATCGTTTAACTGAGTCTTATAATCTAACCGATTTTTACTAAATGCAATTCACTACCCTAAGTATTACATAGTTATTATTTTTTATAGATTCAGAGATTAATCTGAGATTCCACATATACATGAATAAAAAGAAAAAAGTTACCTGTCAAATAAGTTCGAAATTTTTATGTAATAAAAAATCCTTGATGGAATAACAAAATCAACCAACTCAAACTAGAGATAGGCAATGAACAACATCATAGCTTTATTCTTTCTTAGCTGGTAATTTATGGATTTATCTTAGAATATACTTTACTATTATAATCTTGTGTTCACAAAACACAAGACAAAGAGGAAACTTCGTTTGTCTTCCTCTATAGTATAATGACAATATGATATAAATGCAAAGTTGTAAATATTACATTTGGATATGAAACATCGTATCTAATAACACTCGTTTAGTCTATCTATACATATATAAGATCTAATTTGAAACTTATATATTTACAATCGACGTGACACACGAATCGGATATCCACTCTTCAATCTTGCAAACAGTGTCCACTTCTCGATGCTTGGATCTCCATCTACCACCTCCCACCTTAAATCATTTTTTTGGGTCACCAAAATTATTTTAATTATAACCGAAAATTACAATTTATACCATTCATAAAAGATAATTGTACGAACCTGTAAGTGGTTATAAAACGGTGGAGAAAAACTAACATCATGGCTTTTGCCATATTAATTCCAAGACATGTTCTTCCTCCCATACCAAATGCTAAGAAACTGTTTGCTTTTGCTTCCTCCTTCATTTTAAGATAAAGTTTGAATAAGTACAAACAAAATAATGGTACTATGTTATGCAAACAAGAGTTGTGAAAGGAAATATATTTTCTTAAGAGTATGATGTACGTACGTCAAACCTTGAAGGGTTGATCTTGTGAGGTTCATTATATACGTTAGGATCAAGATGAATGGATCTAGCGTCAATGTTTATATTCCATCCTTTATTGATTTTGTATCCTTTCAAACAAGAAAATAATCTATTAGAAAAGACATAGATAATCTTCTTTTTTGTGTTCACAAGCTTTTATATATAATAAAGAAGACCATAATAGTTAAACAATCCTAAAGCCAAAAAGGTTCAAAATATTTCAAGCAAACCTTCCATTTCACAGTCTTGAAGCACTAGTCTTGGGAACCAAGGCACAACAGACGCCATTCTCAGAGATTCTTTCACCATCTATGTACAAAATTTATATATACGTACATAAGTTAAAACATAGTCCATTTGAAAAACGTTTAAACGTTGTTATATATTTACCTTTGAGGCATATGTCATTTCAGTGAGATCATCTAGTTCGAGAAATGGTTTATCTGATGCATGCTTAGCAATCTGAGTTTGTTCTTCCTGTTGACAGGTATAGCGACATGTTTTTAGAAACAAAACCCTTTAAAATTGTCTTTCTTGTAATTAAAATGAAAATCAGAATTTAAATGTGATGTATAATCGATAGTGTGTATATTACCACATGGTAACTTTTTTGAACTGTGTTAATTACAGAACTTACAATTAGAATATCCAAAACCTTCTGATTTTCACCAAGATATTTAACCATCCACGTTAAAGCACTAGCCGTCGTATCCTGCCCTGCAATTTTTTTAAATAAAATTTGATGTAATGATTTTACTTTTCATCTCTAAGTTGGTAAAAAATAATGAATATTAATAAAATAAAATAAAATGGGACCTGCAATGATCATGGTCAAAATATTGTCCTTAATCTCAGAATCAGTCAACTTAGGAGAATGATCAGAAGACGAAACAGAGCTGTCGCTATCTACAGCAAGAAGCTGCTGCAGAAAATCTTCATGATGATTATTATTATGACTGCTTGTTTCATTTCTCCTTTCTCTAATTATCTTTTCTAACACCTCCATAACTCTTCCTCTTGCCTGCATCATTTATAACACATCTCTTCTTACGTATCAAACCAATACAACGGTAATAATCTCCACTAATTTGATGTTAATTCTGTAATTCATATAAAGGTAACTGATGTTACCATGATGCCCTTGTGAAATCTAGTCCAAGGTAAATTGAGAGGAAAAGCAAGCATGGCTTCACAAACAAAGCCCACATCTCTTTGCAGTGAGCCCAATTCTTCTTCGTCTTCAAGACTTATTAACATCTTACACATTGCTTTGAATGTTATCTGCACCAGTAATTATTCATATACTTGAAACGTTAAATATTAAGACTAACCTTTATAAGAAAAAATATCTAACTTTGTTTGACTAAAGTAAAAATATCACAGTCCTTTTGTAATTTTTTCTATGCTCTTAATCATGTGTTTTAAAAAAAAAGTGTTTCTTAATCATTTCAAACTTCCTTTTATTTTAGCACATCAGAAGAAAAACGTATGATATGGGCCAAGTTGGGCCGGAAATATCTCATTACGCACAAAGGTTTTATAGATAAGCCCATTAGTATTCCAACCATCATGCAACGTGTAAAACAAACCTGGAGCAAATCTGTGAGCAAGACCACTGTACCACGGTGCTCCCATCCGCTAAGCGCGTCCACGACGAGCTCATCAAAGTGTCTAACCATCAGAGCCGTCGACTTCTTGGAGAACAAGTTAATAAAACGGCTACGAAGAATCTTGTGATGGTGTTGAGAAGCACAGAGAAGGCTCCGGTCACCCACAAGCGCAGCTATAGACTTTATATACCGTTTCGTGAACATCCCTGACTCGTTATTCAGAACAGCACGAGCTGACTCAGTCGTCGACAGGAACACGTGCGTCTCTCCGAACAAGCTTGTCCTAAAGCAACTTCCGTACCTGTAATTATACTATTAATTAATTAATGTCCTAAAGTAACCTCAGCGAAAAACCTTCTAAATGGTTCAGAGGCTTCTTGTGTTTACCTGATACGGCGACTACGAACGAACTCATAGAAGCCTTTGCCGCTGTTAACTGAAAGCATGAACTGAAGTGTTTCTCCGATCACCGGAAAACCATGGCTTCCCGGAGGAATATCAGCCGTTGATTTCTCTCGATCTTGAGTCAAGATTTTGAATATTTTTCTGAGTGCTAGTATCACCATGCACAGCAGGAGAACTACTAGGGGACAGAAGAAAAGATGGTCCATATCTATTTTTGTTTTCAAAGTTTCCTTTTCCAGTCTGAAAGAGAAAGAAGATTTAATTATGATTCTTGAAGTATAGAATCTTGGGTCGAGCTTGTTAATTAGTCTATAAATATAGGAAGATATTTTTGGTAACGAGTGAGTGAGTGCGGTGTTGATCTTTTTTTTACTCCTCATGATGTTTCTTTAGACTATAAATCTATTGAATATTTATGTATGCTCGCGCAAGTGTGTGTGTGCATGTATATATACTATTATGCATAAAGTAAATCAGTTGAGAAGCTATACAAATTAACCAGACAATTAAAACTATATGTAAAATCTTCGTGTAGAGCTTTCTTGACATAAAATCCATCAATAACTAGAAAACCAGTTACTATATAGTTTGTAAAGATTATGAAATTAATCACGATCGTTACTAAAAATAAATGATGAGCATGCGGAAAACGTTTCAACGGCTATTATTTAAATGGTCATGGAACTTTGTCGCTCTTGTAATAAAATTGTCTTGGTCATTGGACTATGACGTGATGCGCTGAAAGTTGTAACAAAAAGGACAGTAGAAATCGAATAAAAGCATAAATGGCAGACACGTGGACGGTGAAGAGAGGCTGTTGGGCTTATTGCACTACAATTTTCGCGAGTGGCCATGATTAACTTGTTTTCCACTTGTTAATGTGATTATTCACTTTTTACTCTCTCTCACGTCACATTCCGCTTTAATCTCCATTTTCAAAGATCATTAAGAAAATAAAACCCAATAAACGTGTCATTAAAGTTGAACTTATTTGAATCATTTGTTGAATGCTTCTCTATATGCATCCCCGGCCATGTCTGTCATCTCAAGTTTCAGCTTCTAGATACTAAATTGTTGACGCTAAAAACTGATTTTTTAAAAATATTTAACAATTAAATTCTTATGTTTTGGATTTATCATAAACGAGTTTCATTTGTAGACTTTTTAATAATTAATTCGATACATGAAAAAACAAAATGATAGACACATTCTTCGATTTTACAATGTAAACAGCAGTTATAAAAAAATACATCTTCATCGCAACTTAAAGCACACATTTTTATTTATTCTCGAAGCAAATAACGATACATATACTTCATCAGTGAAAGTACCAATTAAATCATGTCATTGTAGGTCCAAAGACATGTATAAAGAAAGCATAAGTTATAACATGATCACCCCATTCTTATGAGCGAAACAATGATAAGAGCGTAACGAGGCGAGCTTACATACAAGTACTCCCCCACTATCTTTGCATACCTTTCAAAAAGTTCGTCCATCACATTTTGACCAAATGTAGGTTCTAGCATCGGCTCTACCACCGCTCGTATTGTCTTAGCCACTCTTCGTCCACTAGCTAGGGCTTCGGTTTCGGAGCGTACTATGTCATAGCTTTCATCGCTGATACTCCCACCTTCCCAATCTACCGGACTTATCTCAAGTCGATCAATCGAAAATGAACCTTCTTTCTCTATCGCCATTTTCAATTCTTCGAGGCTTGCAGCATAGTAAGGAGCGTTGAAAGCATCAATAGTCTCTTCTTCGATGATACCCTTTATATAAAGAACATAAAAGGTGGACACTTAGTTATGAAATTGAGTATTAAACTTGATTGGACTATATTATCTATTGATCCAATATTCTTATGGTTGGGCTATCATCTACTCTTCCAATAATCCCAGATCTTATGGAGCAGACCAAAGATTATTAGCATTAGTCAAATATCTAAAAGAGCCTAGGAATTAATCTCGAAGATATTGTTTGTATGTATTCTTTTCATATTTTGGGGCATTGCCCTTTTGAGCTAATATTCGGGACAACAAAACAAAAGTTACTTGCTACCAAAACTATGTGTATGCCAACCAGTATATGATATGTATCCCTTTATATTATTTGGAGGTCTCCATCACTAGGATAACTTAACTGGTAAAATAACGTGCCACGGTCAGATCCCTATAGTAATATGGCCATATATATACAGTCCCAAGAGACTATATATGTTGGTTCTTATTAAAGGTACACATATTCACAACAACACTGTACCTCTTTGGCCATGGACATAAGAGCTTGAGCTAGGAGTTCCCATTGATAGCAACCCTCATCGGTTGTAGGATCAGGTGAACGTCTACCGAGGAACGATAAAACCATTCGGCCTCCAGGAACCAACTCCTCGGATCGAGATCTCAGAAACACTGAGAAATCCGTTTGGAATTGAAGAGCATAGGCCTTATGTGCACTCTTAGGACTTGTCTTCGATAGGTATATTTTCCCTCTGTTGTCTAAACCAGCTGTTATGACCACCCCATCTTCCGTGTTCACTTCACCACATGGAGCCTTGTATATGAATGGTAATTTCATTTGCTAGCATTTACTAAATGTCCATACAATGTGTGATATTTTGATGAAATGAGACAATTATGTGGTCCACATTAGTAGTTTCTAGTCTGATGTGTCATGAGTGAACCACTAGATTTTCCGTTTTTTTTTGTTATGTTTTGGTATCTCGAATAAGAAATATTCCCACGCACTAAATTTCGTGAAACACTACTTTTCATGAAAACTTAAAAAAAAAAAACTTCGTGTATATCAAATTTACGAACTATAAAGAAATTAATTTTCTTAAAATGCATATACAATTCAAAAGATCTATTGTATCTATTATTCTCAAGTCGTAATAGTATATTATATTTAATAATTCATTCTTCAGAATGCAAGCTCAAAATTTCTGAATTGCTCATCAACAGCTTCTTCAAGGCCTCGTCCATTACTCTTCTGCCTAAAGATATTAAGTTGCTCTGCGAGTTACGAAACATTGTACATGTGTTATTATATTTCCTGGTCTAAAACCAAGTTAATATAAATATATAGATGGATTTTGACATACAATATATATACTATATATGTGTGTACGTACGCAAGACTTTAATGAATATGTTTTTGATATAAACCTGAACAATGGAGTTTTTAGCATAACTTGTTTCGCCGTTTCCTTTGTTCATGTGAAGAATTCGTATTACTTCCATTTCGCTCACTCTATGTCTCTCACTAAGGCAGAAGGTTAGTGAAGAAAATAAGTGTTGTTGGGTCCGTATATATAAGGAAAGAGGGTAAGTGTGGTTAGAAAGCAGTTCTATGACAGCCTCAGCCACATGCATCTTATTTACGTTGAGTTTCTCTCCATGATGTTCTTCTTTTACGAATATCCTTTATAATAAAACATATGTTCAAGGTGATTTAATACTAAAAGCAGTATGTCCGGTTACGAGTCATTTTACTACATTAGAACTAAATAGAAATAAAATGTATTTATATATCTTAATCCTAATTACTATTATTTTGGTAAAAAATCCTAATTATATCAGGTTTTGAAACTCCTAAAAAACTATTTTAAGATTGCATTTGTTCATTCACACATTTAATGTAAAGGAAAGTAGTTGCCTTAATTAGTTCGTTTCTATTTCTTTTACGCTTTCATCCGTATTATACGAAGTCATGACAACAACTATAACGTTTAACCAATGTATATCCACACGTAATTGCTTCAACCTGGTTGTGAGAACATTGGCATAAATCATGGTATATTTAAATTTTGGGGTTTGCGCACGAGAAATTCATTTGTTAAAAACGTTCTAGGTTTTGATTTCGCCAGATTTATGGATCAAATATCCAGCCATATAAAAAACACTAAAAAACTACAAAATAGTAGTGTAATATTACTCAATCTTGTGTTAGCTAGCTCTTTAGGTTGGGTCTACTTAGTGCTTGTTCTTCTCCTAGTCTTATGTACATGTATAGTATCTGATCCATGATAATTTAAAGGATCTGTTCTTTTTGTTTGTGTTCCTTTGTATACATATTAATTGTACGGTAACCGATAGGTACTATTGATATGAATATCACTCTAATAACCATACTCAAATGTAAAATAAAATCATATAATTTTGTATACTGCATGGTGGAAAAAGCTAAAAAAAGGAAGAATTTCATCTACACGGTCGATGGTGTATAAAAAGGTAAAAATTGTTGATAAGCTTAAGGAAAACAGAACTAGATGAGCCTTTCTTTTATGTGAAAATATATACATATGCGTGAAGCATAACGTAAGAGTGTTCTATTTGGTATCTTTTGGATATGGAAACGTTTTTTTTTTTTTCGTTAGGTCTACAATATTTGATAGCTATGTGATTACGATAGTGTATCATTGATTAATAGTAGGTAGGAGTAATTAAGATGTTAACAATCAACTTCTATTTTAGGATCAATTTTTACAGTTGACACTAGTTAACTCAAGCTCTCACGTTTTTAATACGAACTTATTAGGACTTCAAAACAAATTTTATAATTTGACAAAACACAAGCAAACCATGATAAACTAAACTTCTTAATCAATGATGTCACTGATCAATGGAGGAATCGTGTTAGTTGGCTCTCAACTTTGTGTATAGGCAGCTAATTAACACTAAAACTCATATTTATAGTAACATAATCTTATTAACAACAAACTCAGAACCAGTACTGAAATTTTGAGTAATCGTATACTAGCAGACAAACTATAAACTACAATTACTGATTGATTTCAACTAACACGCCTCAGGATTTGTATAAATCGACTGCATGATATTGTTGAATTTACATTGTTTGTCTTTTCGAGTTTTTAAGGTAGGCAAGAAAAAACCACTTTAGGTCACTTCACATGTCTTTTGTCTTGTATGAGCAACATTTTATGTCCCTAATCTTTTTGAAAAGAGTATTAGTGCTTAATAATTTCAACACATACGTCGAATCGACCATGCTAGTTAAGAACTCGAGTGATCAACACAAGACAGGTGCCACCACTCAATTCTTCGAAATATACGAGAACAGTATATAAAGGTCTCAAATCGAAGATATTAAAATATACCAAATTTAAATATATACTATATGATTTGACTTCTTATCACTTGGACCCCATGGCATATGATTCGTGGAACATATTATTGCAAATGTATTCGAACTATTCCTCAAGACAAATACTTGTGAGAGAACACATTATTAATTTTGTCACGTTTTATTTTTCTGTTCCACAGTTGAGACATGAACTTTGATATTCAGTTATGGTGTCTAAAAACGAATTTGCAAAGAATCGACACTCAAAATATTATTTCATCTACTAGTTGCTTGCAAGCATAATATCAATCTATACTCTTTATCCCGTTTCCATGTCTATTTCATTTTTATCGTCATACTATTAAATATGAATAGAAGCAAACATTTTTTTGGTGAACCACGTGGATTTTGCTGCCAAGTAATTTTCCAACGCGAATAGGTTGCTAAATGAGGTAGTAATTTCACGTGAACATTCTGCTTCACGTTCTGACGATGAGCCTCTTCTTGTGTATATATAAATGGAATTATTTAAGCTAATTTAAAGTCTTACTTGTTTCTGACGAAATGTGTTTCTTTCTAGGTTTAAAATGGCTTATAAATCATACTAAAACTAAAGTTGATCTATACAACTAAACCAAACTTAGAGAATATGAAAGGGGCTGTTTTTCCAACCACAATCAAATCAATAAAAGAGGTGATTCTTTGTACTATGAGGTCTAGAATGATGATTCTAGTTTTTCAAAATGCTTCACGTTCCGTTTTTACGAGAGCTATCAACGGTTTAGTTTGATAGACACTTCACGTGGCCTAACTAATATTTCTTGTTATATCAAATCATATTGTACTATTTCAAGAATCGATTCACATTTTGTTAAAGCTTGGTTGAGCCAAATTCAATGTATTTGCAACTCACAGGAAAAAAAAAACACGATTGTTGTGTGGCATTGTGATGCATGAATCCTTATTTTTAGGGAAGATTGTATTAGATTACTAAGTAAACGAAACAAACTGTACCTGAAACTTGTGACGAGTCATTTGTCTGGTCATATAACCATGTGGATGTCCCTTGTTTCTAACATGCAGGACCATGCATTATACAAATCATGTCACAGCTCACTTAATCTGTTTGTTCTTTTTTTTTCGTTCTTTTTCCTTTAAATTTTTTTACCTCAATTACAGAATCCAAAGTCCCAAGCACCAATAATTCACACAATCAAATTGTATCACCAAGCAGGTTTAACAAGAACTTGGAAACTAAAATCTCGCTGTAAATTTCATCTATTTTTTAGCGCTGATTTATACTAACAAATTTCATCTAATTTTTTAACAAAAATATTATAAATGATACTACAACTAACAAATTTATTTGTTTACTTAATTTGCCTTTTGCTTGAAAGTGGCCAAGCATGTCTCTGTACTCAGCTGCAACATCATTGAACCCAAACAAGATATTGATCTTTGGTTCTTTCAGAAGATTTCATGAGGAGTCAGGGAGTGGGAGAGAGAGCCTAGCCTTTACCTGCTTCATCAACAGCTTGCATCATGTTCCTCAACAGGTCGAACTCTTTTGTATCAAGACAAGGCTGACCATTTGGCCTACACAAAAGAAAATAATGATTATGTGTGCATCACAAAATTACCGGTCTAGTTCAGCATACAATAAATCATCTGACTCGGGTGTTTGCATTGATAGCTTCCCTGACTCGATGATTCTCATTTCATCACTATAAGCTAGATACTTATTAGAGTATAGAAAGATAAACCGGAAAATAAGATTGGTTTAATGGAAACTGGTTTGTCATGTAAACCAGTATAAAAGGCATATCATGTACATTGTATACGGTTAACAAGAAATAAAACATTTGATACATTCTTTTCATCCGTAACAAACTTTCCCTTTCCATCTTCTTGTTCATCTTCTAATATGGTATCAGAGCGGTAAAATTCTGCATTTTCTTGTTCATTTTCCGTCAATCTGAGCTTCAATCGAATTATTAGAGTATAGAAAGACAAACCGGGAAATAAGATTGGTTTAATGGAAACTGGTTTGTCATGTAAACCAGTATAAAAGGCATATCATGTACATTGTATACGGTTAACAAGAAATAAAACATTTGATACATTCTTTTCATCCGTAACAAACTTTCCCTTTCCATCTTCTTGATCATCTTCTAATAATACTTGTTGATTTGGATAGGTACCTATAGAGTGATGATTGACACCATTTTATCAACAGTGGTTAAGAAAATCTCATGAAGACTTCTCTATGACTGTTTGTTCCCTTTAAAGTTAAAATATTGAGTGTTGGTGGTGTAGCTATACCTTGCATCTGACAGCTATGTTAATTGCATCTGAAGGACGAAGGTCGAAGCTCACACAATCAGATCAACAAGAGAAACACTGAAGTCAGTCTTTTATCGATCCTTGTTGGTGTCAATTGACGAATTTACTCTTAAAACTAACCCTTAAATTTTTTTGCTTATGTTTGTGGAGAAGGGTAAAAATAAGAATTCACGTGTATGGGATGACGCGGAGTGATAAACTCGTGAGAACCTGACAAGTCATCAAGTAACCGTAGCCGAATAAATTAATCGTAATGCCACGTGGACGACGCTTTTTGTCAGAATGGTTGGATGGATAGTGACATCAGTGGGATCTAGGAGACTGTTTCGTAAGTTCGGAAGTCAACGTCAATCAGATGGGCTTTTAAGCCCATTTAAATACGGTATAGCCCAGCATTAAAATTAAAGAAGTTTATCTGTGTGTAATGAAGCTGGGTTCATACTCTTTTTTTCTTTTTTTGTAACACAACTGTGTTCATACTTTTGCAAGTACTTTCTTTACACCACCGTGAATTTTTATACACACAAATCAAATATTTGGCGTTACAAGTGTAGCTATACACAAAAGCAACCTACACATCTACTTTATAAGACACTGATATGCGTGTAGTATATATGCCTATCTATAAAAATGCAAGAAGAACATTTCATGTGCTTCAAGAATCGTGTCCTCTGTTCCAAGAAGGATGGTATCAAACAGCAAAGTCGTGCAAGTGATGGCCATTGGAGAATCTGCTGTCTTGCTGGTTGTTTCCTCCAATGTAACGGTAATCATCAAGACCAAACCCGTGATAGTTCATTAGAGTATCGTAATCTGCTGACCGGTTCATCTGTTGTTGTTGTGGGTCATCTTCATTGCCTGAAGTACGGTCTGGTTTAGGTTCTGATGAGAAGGCAATGTTTGTTGTGTCTGTAGATGAATAAGTGAGATTGGTGTTGTTGTTCTCTTGCTGCTGCTGCTGCGACGAGGAGTCCTCTTGGTTGGTGCTGTTGGGTTCTTGAGAAGACTTGGAGGTTAGCAACTCAGATGCATCACCAAACTCTTCTTTATACATCTCTTCGATCATCGGTTTCCATAGACGAACTCTCGCGTTTATGAACCAATTAGCAACCTAATTACAGAACATAGAAACCAGAGTGATTCAAGCAGAGCACAAAGATGAAGACAAAAATAAAGCTCAGGTTACCTGGTTTTTTGATAGCCCTGTCTGTTTAGCAAGCATCATTTTCTCAGATTCTTTCGGGTATCTACACATAACAAACATGAAGTCTCTAAAAAATGTTCTGTAATGGAAAAAACATAAAGGTTGTGACTTGTGAGAGAAGAAACCACATACGGATGAAGGAAATGTTCAAAGAGCCAAGCGCGAAGAGCAGAGACAGAGTTTTCAGGTAAACCTCTTTGAGGTCTCCAAGAGGGTCTAACCATTCCAAGCTGTTGATGCAAAGCTCTCTGCTGTCTCAACCGTTGATCTAAATACCTCAATCTTGGTATCCTCTCTCCTTGTTGCTCATCTAATGACTCTCCTCCTTTCTCCCCAAGCTTCTCACTGATCATCTGAATCTGTTCCTTTATCGTGTCGCGAAGAGAGCGAAAATGGGAAGAGATTCTGTTGAGAGCCACTCTTGTGTAAGGCTTAGCTGATCCAAACCCTGCCACTATCTCAAATGATGAAGCTAATGCTTCCATTTGATGGTAATATTGGTTATATCTTTTATCCACCTAAACTCATTAAAACAGCCACAACAATGTGTGAGTTAGTTAATGATCTCATCTGCTAAATGAAGAACTAAGTGTTAGAAAACGTCAGTTAGTTAAATAACTACCTCATCAACCATTGTTAAAAGCTTGTTCTTTTTGCTCTGAAGCTCTTGACGTTCAACTGTAGATAACTCTATTGCTTTCACATTCGAATCACTCGATAACTCGCCTCCTTGTTCTGTATCCTTGGAACCATTGTTAAAGTGTTCACCTTTCTTCTTCTTCCTCATCTGGTTTAACTCTTTCTTAACACTAACCACTTCATCAAGCAAACTCTGAGCCGGTTTAAGATACCTAGAACGCAACACGCTGCTCGTAAACCCTCCTGATGTTTCGTTATACCGGTATCCGATTCCGCCATTACCAGCATAACTAGATGAAGGATCAGATTGAGCCAACAACAACATCTCTTTGCTAAACGGTGGCGTTTCCTTAACCGAGAGTGAAGGATCTGAGGTGAAACCTCCTAATTGGTATTGATGATAGTGAAACGAAGGAAGAGAGATTTGAGTGCCGAGGCTTAGAGACAGTCCTTGACCGTCGTGAAAGGTTAAATCGCTGCTCGAAACGGGAACGTCTCCGTTGAGATTTTGAAGACCAGTTACGACGTCTCCTCCGGTGGTTGGTGGAATGAAAACCATCTCGGTTTGAACATTCTCGCCGCCGGCGAAAGATGCGGCGGCGGCGGAGGAAGGTTGTTGTTGTTGTTGTTGATGGTTGAGGTATATTGGTTCTTGCTGATAACAATTGACATTATTTGGGTAATAAACCGCCATTGTTAACAGCTTCTTTTAGTGAAGTTGCAGAGATTTTATTACAGTGATGTCTTAACTCGATGAGTTTGGTCGGAAAATGAGTTCCTGCCCAAAAAAAAAAAAAAAAAAAGAGGAAGAGTCGTGTAAGGTGGAATTTTGGAGAAATCTGAGTGGAGAGGTTAAAACATCGTAATCCATTATACCAAACACATTTTCATCATTAACAGTTTCGAAAGCAACAAATTTTTGAGGATTAAAGTCAAATTCTTGATAAAAGCAAGTGTTTTTCGTCAAGAACTGAAGAAACCCAGAAAACCCAGTTCAGTAAATTGTGTAATCGTAGAGGAGTAAACCCAAGATTAATTTGAATATATAGAAACCCTAGTTCGAAGATGGAAGAAAAATGCAGAGCAAAAGAAGCTTTGTAGCTCAACTCAGTGACTCAAAAACAGAGAAGATCAATTATTACATACTTATAGAAGAAGAAGAAAAGTAGTCTTTTTGATGATTTCATCTTTCATCTTAATAAAACAAGAAGGAAGGTAGAAAATGTGAATTAAAACAGGAAACAAGAAATGCAGAGCAGATAAACCATAGAAAATCAAGAACTAAGAATCAAGAACCAAGAACTTGGATTAAAGTTAAAAGAGAAGCTACCTGCAAGAGAAACTGAAACTTTTAGAACCCTAGAAAAAGAGAGAGATTGTTGTGACTTGTGAGTGTGGATGTGGCTGGCAGCTATATCAGGAAACACAATAGAGAAGAGTTTCCAACAGTTGAAGACAAAAATAAAAAGATTTGAGACCCAATCCCGAGAGAGGAGATTAATTATTGGAAAACTCTGAAATAAACAAAATATTCACAAGAACAAAACCAACTCATCTTATCATTGGGACACTAGACAAACACCAACCCAATTTTAAAAATTTAGCAATATCAACAATACAATAATGATACTACCTGGAAATTTTGGCTACCGCTACCTGTATTTTTTTAATCTTTCCCGGCAGAAACTTCTGTATCTTATGCCTAACTATAAATTAATTTAATACTTTTTGTTATGTGGCTACCACTGCTATATAAACACGTGACAACCTAAAATCACTAATTCCTTTCTTTTCTGATTAGGGATAATATACTTTTAACATAAGATTAGGGGTAATATTTTTTATTTTTTTTTTTTTTGTTCAAATGGATTAGGGGTAATATTATGACGACTTTTCTTTAATAATCTTCTGGTGAAGACCTTTAAAACAATATTATATTGATTATGAAACAAATGAGTGATGATGTGTTGTTACTGACTTGACTCATAATACTGATCATACTTCTAAAATAATGTAGATCATCATACATCCAAAATGAATCAGATATTATACATGGTAGCGGAAATTAAACTCCATAAAATTAAAACGTAGAAACGTCACTATACGTGGAATCTTGAACTACAAAAGTGCCCCTGATAAGCTGGTTAGGGAAGAAGATATTAAAAAAAAGGTGGGTGTGTGTCTGTGTTCAATTGCTTAATTGAAGGATTAAATGACTTAACAACCAGTTGGTGAGTCCTTTACTATTCTGTTATACCCATTTTTTCCTATTTTCTTGTCTTTTTCATTTACCTAGATATTCGATCTATTAAATTGGTTTGTATTTGCATATTTAGTAATGCAGAATACGTAATTTACTTTTCTTGTAGCTACACTAGTTTGCATTTTTTAATATTTTTGCTTTTTTCGGTATAAGAAAACAAATAAGTTAACCGTTTTGGTTTGGTGGAGATTGAATTGGAGCAGCCGACACAAAATCATTTGGGAAGAACCATTGTGCTGGAAAATTATTCTTAAGTTTTGAGTCTTTCAGAGATGATTGATTACATTGACTTTGCTCCCACGTGAATGTTGATTTATTTAAAAATAAATATAGGCAGTTAGCTGGTAAGGGATGGATTAAATGTAACGAAATTTTAGATAGTTTATTTCATTGTTTTAAAAAAAGGTTATGATTACGATTTTGTAAAATGATGTACTAATAGAAGATGACGATGAATAGCTTACGGTTTTGGAACATCACATGTCTTCATCTAGTAAAGATTCACTCAGGAACAACAATTAGGATCATTAAACAGAATGCAGCAAGGAAATGCAAATCTTGCTTCGTTTATTTTACACACTCTTCTTAATTATTTCTCTAGATTTTCATATTTTCGGTTTATGGAAACAATGTTATTCACTGGAAAGGAACACACAATGCGATTAGGCGCATGTTTATTTTACTTGTAATATAAACTGTAAGCATTGGTCCAACCATACGAGGTTAGATGTTGTTCTTGTTTTGTGCCCACAAGATTATCAGTAGCGCTTGAAACAGGAAGCCCTGTTGAACTGAGCCTTATTGTCACCGAGCCGCGGCTGCATGTGAACTCCAACGGCGTCCAAGTAAGAGCTGCTTCTTCCATGTAACCCCAACACTTTCCCTTGTGTTTTAGTCGAAGTGAAAAACGTTCCTGTCTCTTCACCATACGGACCGTACTTACCACGGCTCGTGTAGAAACTCAGAGACTTGACAACAATAGATTTGTCTGAACTGTTCAGTGGTCCGTAATACCCTGAAATGCAGGTGAGCGTCTCGTTTGGATACTCGAGTATAATCTGCAAGAGAGATTAGAGATCAACATTAAATATGAATGGTTGTGATACAATGAAGATTGTTGTTTACCCTGTGTGTGGCGACTCCACTATTACCACCATGTTGACTGGACCAAACAGATTGTCCATTCTTATCGTATTCGACTTGTAATGAAGAGATAGCATCATTTCCTCTTGTTACAAATATTTGTTTGATCCCTGAAAATACACCATCGTCCCATGGTTTACCTCCGTTGCCTCCCCACGGTCCAGACCCGTTTGGTGTTTGTTCTTTCACGACTCCACGCTCAAACTGTGAAAAATGATTTAAACCCAACAGGTAAGCTACTATAATGGACGGATAGATATGTTACTACCATTTGTTATGTGATCTATATATTACCTTTTCGCCATGGCCGTTTACTGCAAGAGCTAGCTTATTAGCCCCTACGCCAGTGTTATTATGAGGAACAATTGCATTGTGAGGACTTATTTTGCATGGCATAACATGAACACCAATGGAATCAAGAAAGAAACCTTCTCTTCCATGGAATCCAACAACTTTACCCTCGTCGGTTCTATGTGTAAAAGAAGGTCCTTGTTCTTCTCCATAAGGTCCATGTTTTCCTTTGTTGGTATGGAAAGTCAGTGATTTTATTACATTAGGTCCCATGTATATCAACGGTCCATATGTTCCCGTTACATGTGTTAAAACCTCTGATGGGTAGTCAAATACAATCTGCAAGAAACAGAGAGACTATGATATATGAAGTGTAAGTTAGATTTAATTTAACCAAACCAAAACAATGGTTTCAACTTTACACACCTTATCATGTCTTAATCCTCCCCTGCCACCATGCTTGCTTCCCCACACAGCTTGTCCTTTAAAGTCATAGCACACTTTCATCCATACAATCCCAACACTGCGTGACAATTTGATTTGTCTAATACCAGTATAGATCCCATCATCAAACATGATACCACCGATTCCACCCCATGGTCCATGTAGTTTCACACCACCTCCAGCTTTTGGATGCAACTTCTCAGTATCTGTCACCAACTGATACACACAAAAATATAAGGTAAATATTGGAAAGTATATATAACGTAAAAACTCTTAAAATCACCTTATGTTTGGTGATCTCAGCACCTGCTTGACCTTCAAAAGAAGGTAAAGCTGAATCTTTCTGTTTGAGTCCAACAACTAAATCAAAGTTTGGGCCTATATTTCCTGAGTGCACGAGTTTCTTATCACCATGGGGGACATTTTGAGGTGGGTGCAAAACAATTTTCGCCGTGGGATTAGTCTCTTTAGGAATTGGTTGAAGGTGAGCACCAATAGCATCCAAATACCAACCAGCCTTTCCATGGAACCCAACAATCTTTGAGTTTGATTTTGGCATTGAGAAGTATGTACCTGACTCAACACCGAATGGTCCATATTTTTTGCGGTTACTCTCAAATGTAACCGACCGGATACATAGATTGCCCCACACGTCAAAGGCACTATAGGTTCCTTGTATTGCAATCAAATACTCATGCGGGTAATCAAGTTTGACCTAAACAAACACGAGAACTGTAATCAGATTCTGAAATGAACGTGCATTAAGGGATAAACATTAAACAGTCTTACCTTATCAAACTTAATCCCTCCCTTTCCTCCACGCTTTTCAGACCAAACCGAGGTACCATTCTTGTCATACTCAACTTGGATGGAGTCTACACTAAAACCATGGGCTACAACTATTTGCCTTACTGTGGTGAACCTTCCATCATCCCATGCATGACCACTTTGGCCTCCCCATGGACCAACTGATGCAGGCTTTCCTTGAACACTCTGCAGCAACAAATTCAAGTTAAATCTCACATAATCATAACTACAATATCAGCTTGGAAAATAATACAAACAAAAAATGTTGCTAATACCATCCTCAGACTAAGATGATCTCAAAAGACTCAAAGCAAGTGTAAGAAGCTCGAGCAGTAAAGAGATAGCTGACTACTGCGACACATAGCCTAGACATTTGACGAGTATTTATAATGAAAAAAAAGGTTACCGTTGTGGTTGAGAATTTTTGGGAAATATATAAAATCAAGTAGCAGAATACACGTTATTGCAAGCAGCTCATTCTCGTTTCCACTCAAAAGGGAAGTCATGGTCGAAAAATAGAATCATATTCATCACAGAATCATATCTCCCAATTAGATTACAAAAATAAACACTATTGAACATTTCTTAAACTGGTTTAGTTCCCCTTACTGGTGCTCATGTTAGTAAGAAAACTTTCAAGGTAGCACTGGAGTTTAGGAGCTTTCAAAAATTCAACTAAATTTACTCAAGCCATGCTACTAACTCAGTTAACTCGTCCAATGCAGAAAACATGAGGATGATACATTACTGCTCAAATCAAGTTTAAGTCGTACCTAAGTGGTTAATCACTCTACCAATAATCTTTACAGGAAGAATCTCCAATTCTTAAAGTGGTACAAGCATCTTATTGTACTAGTCTACTTTGATTGATCAGTTTTATATGTTTGTCTCTAATAAAACTGGATTATTGGGGGTATCTAATTCCATTCGCTCGTCCAAGCTTTTATATTTCCGTGTCAATGTCGGCTCAACTGAGTGCTTTTATCGTTAGTATTTTTTGGTTTGTAATAGTAATACTCCACGTTTCTTTATATGTTTGTATGTAATACTCCATGTTTATTTAACGGGAAATATTGATGAGTGCTTTTACCGTTAGTATTTTTTTGGTTTGTAATAGTAATACTCCATGTTTATTTATATGTTTGTATGTAATACTACATGTTTATTTAATGGGAAATATTGATGAACAATGCAGAAGAAAGAGGATATCCGCCGTCCCAAGATTGAATCCACTCTTCAACTTCTATTCTTTTATTTTTTCGAACAAATAATAATCATAATGAATCACTGGTAAAATTAAATATCTTTTAATTTACAATACTTTTTTTGTTAAATTTTAATCTCTTCATTTGTGGCTAACACTCTCTTCCACGCAGAGTCTCATACTATACCTCCAAATCCACGCTACTTATACAAACACTAACCGTCGAAACTGTAATCTAACAATCTGCTGTGAAAGATATCTTCCCACCATCACCATAGTTAATATGATGGTGAAAAAGTTTTATAGGACTGTATAGTTTGGATTGATCAAGAAAAGTGTTTTACTTGATTGATGTGATCAAAGAATAGTCTTGTAATGCAAGTTAAAAAGTTCTTAATACCATGTTCATTGCTTCTTGAACTGGCATTTTCACTGGAAGTTTGTTAAAATGATATCTATAGAAGTTTGCTTAATCACAGTTTTAATGCTTGCCTCTGTGATTGCCTCTGTGATCATAGGATCATGTAGTTGGATTAATCAAGAAAAGGGGTTTTCTTGATTGGTATAAAATATAACAAGAATGACACGCCTTAAAAATGTTTTAATAAGTCTGGAGCTGCCAAAATAGACTAAAACAATTCTTTAGCGTGATATCACATGTTAACCTTTTTAAATGATGATATTTTATTAGTCAACTAGATTTTGACCCGCCCGGGTATCCTTTGTTTTAAAATTTTCTGAAAAAATAATTTTTATATTAGTGTTTTCTTATAATTATATTTACTTTTAATTATTTATCAATAATATAAAAAAAATTAGTGTTATTAATATACAAAAGTAATATATAAATAATGAGAGATTTAAATTTCATATTTATGTTGTTTTTATAATCATATTTATATTGAATCATTTATCAATAATATAAAAAAATTAATGTTATTAATATATAGAAGTAATACATGAGTAATAAATAATTAGACCAAATATCTATCAATTGGTCATGATCTTGTTTTAATAGAATAGAATTGCTGATGCTGCCATAACACACTATTTTATTGGTGACGAAGCATCGCAGCAGACGACGACGACGCGTAGACATGCACTGATTGACCATTACGCCGATAGAAGTAGACTTCTTTTGCGTATATATTCAAACACTTATCTTCCCATTAAAATCCCAAATCAATAGTCTATCATCATCCACTACAAAAACAAACAAATCTCCGACCAATACGTTGAACTTAAACTCTCCGACAATCATGGCTCAGAATCAACCAATTTTTCAGACCAAGCCACCAGGTAATAATAATAATCGACTCTTCTTACTATCTTCTTCGGCAAACAATTTGATCCTAATTTTCTCTTTTCCAGAACATTTTGTGCAGATTCCAATCAATATCGAGCGTGATTCAACCACACTTATAAACCAAACCGGACACTCAAACCGGAAACCCAACCACTGGCCAACTATCATCCTCTCAACCATCTTCGTCATCGTAGGTCAAACCATAGCCAAACTCCTCGAAAACTTCTACTACGACCAAATCAACCGAGAGGATTACGACGAAAACCGTCAAAACGACGGCGTTTGGACTCAAGCTCTCCTCCAAACCGTCGGATTCCCTCTCCTCCTCCTCCCTTTCATCATCCTCACCACCAAGAAACACAACCAACCTCCCATCCCTTCCGACCAACTCCACTACAAATCTCTTACCGTAATCTACATCTGCATCGGAATCGTCATGTCGGTCCAAGCAAGACTCTCCGCCATGGGAAAACTCGAGATCCCCTTTGGGTTTTTCACTCTCATCTACACAACGCAGCTCTTCTTCACTCCTCTCTTCGCACGTTTTGTCAACAAGATCAAGTTCAACCGGTGGGTTATCATCTCCTTGGCTCTTGCCATAGCCACCGGAGCTCTCTCCTTAACCGGAGCCTTCGGCGGCGAGCCTGATGAAGCCGAGGAGAATTACGCAAGAGGCTCATGGGCTGCTCTGTTCGCCGGAGTCTGCTTCTCTCTCCTCTTATGTAACATCCAAAACGTCTTCGACAACTACATCTTCAAACGCACAGAGTCAACAACAAGAAAACCAAGTTTCACTTCTGTCTTCGAAGTCATCATCTTCTCTTCACTCGTGGCCACGCTAATCTCCATGGTGGGACTTCTCATCGCCGGGGAGCAGGACGATTTGAAGAGGGAGATGAATGAGTTCTCTAAAGGGAAAGGTTCGTACGTGATGGCTATGGTGGGACAAGCCGTTTCGTGGCAGGTTTACTGGGTTGGGATCGTTGGACTTGTGTTCTCTGTCTCGAGCGTGTTGTCGAATGTGATCAGTGTTGTTACGTGGCCGGTCGTGTCGGTTCTTGTGGTGATATTCTTTAACTTCATGGACGATGAGTTCGATGTGTTCAAAGGTGTTGCCTTGATCACTGCCGCCTTGAGCGCCGCCGCTTATTTCTTCAGGCTTCACAAAGAGAATCGTGATAATGACTTAATAGCTAATTAAGTTCTTAATTTCTCTTAATTTGTTTTTTTAAGTTTAATTTTTTCTTGTGTGTATATGAAATCATATTTTTATTTTTTATTTGTGTGTAAGTGTAACAGTTTCTAATGTAATTTATATTTGTATGTTTAAACAGTAAAATATTTGTAAATGTAAGAGTGTAGACCTTTTTATGAAATTTTATTCTTCGGATGTTCTTGTAGTTAAATAGCATTCCAATCCCACATTAAAAACCCGTATATATATATAGCAATAGATACGATATACAAACATAGTTAGATTTGCACTTTTTTTTTCACTTTGCTTTAGAGAAGAACCTGCTGAATCCTTTAGAGTGTTTCTCAGGGGTAAGTCCCGACGAGGAAGATGATGAGTTTGACTTGGTGTGTCTATGTTTCGACCCTACAGGAGATCTCATTGGAGTCATTGATGGTGTTTCTTTGTCTGAAGGCGAACTCGATGTTTTGTCTTGAGGATTTGTGGAGGTTGGGTATCCGTTTTCTTCTTCTGTGTTTAGGGCTTGATCTTGGCTTGGAGAAGAAGCAACCTGTTCTGTTTGAGGACAAATGGATTTGAGTTGCTTCCCCAGAAGCAATATAGTCTCTTGACACTCTTGTAGCTTCCCTGCAGCAGCTGCTAATTCATTGTCCTGATTGTTTTTGACATCAGCTTCAGTTACTGAACAAGTCTTGCAGTTTTGGTTGTTCCTGAAGTTATGTAGGAAACAGAAGTTAGATGCTTACTTTATGGTAAACAAAAGAGAGTAGTGTTTGGTTTGAATATACCTTTGTAGTTGCTCCTCGAGTTCCTGGCACTTGGTTAAAGCCTGGCCGTGGTTTTCCTTTTCATCATGAAGCTCATCTTCCAAGTCTCCAATTTTGTCTTTAAGAGAACTTAACTCGATTTCAAGTTCTGATGATCTAGTTTCCAGAGATCTGTATGATCCCACCATGCATTTGAGCTGTGTCTCAGCCATGCCATTAGACTTCATAGCAGATTCCAAATCTGACTTGACTTCAGCAAGAAGATTCTCTGTTTCTTGTAGTTTTGACTTAGTTGCTTCAAGATCTGCTTCACAGCTTGCAAGGTTGGTCTCTGCTTTTTCTTTCTCGAGTTTCAATCCTTCAAACTCTTCTGATGTAATTTTACAAGTAACTGGTGAGAGCTTGTGTTCGTAGCCTATGCAATCATCTGGAATCTCGGAATCAGAGCTCTGAGAACAACCATTTTGGTAATGCTCACCTGATGAAAGTGCGACTTTATCAATGCAATCAGGGCTGTGAATCTCCACTTCAGATGCTTCCAACACGTTGATTTTCAGCTCACTAGCTTCTACTAAAAAACTTGAGAGATCAAACACAAAGTCGACCAGAGTCTTCTCCTTGCTCAATACTCTGTCCAATGTGACAGACAACTCTTGAACTTTTTGAGAGAATGTGTCCGGACACAGCGTTGCTTCTTTCGCAAGATAGGAAACAAAGTGGTATATCTGAGAAAGAGCATGAGCCAATTCTTTAGTAACTTTATCCTCTGTGTTCTCATTTGACATGGCTATATCCTTTTCTTCTTCATGACCATTTACATTAGGTCCACCTGCATCTTCAATGGCACACTGTACCTCTTCCAAAATCTTCTCAAGTGCAGCATCTTTGGGGAGAGACTGAAGCAAACTAGAGATTCTTTTCTTCAGTGGTAGAATCTCAGCTTCAGAACCAGCACTTGGTAGACAAGCTAGCTTTTCCATCTCTAGAAAGTCATCCATAAGCTCCAACTGGTTTGCACTCTCTGTCTTCTTCATCTTCACGCTGTTTTTATCCGTGTTGGTTTGAGAGAGGTCTAAGCTTCTAGCATCTTCGTTTCCGTCCTCAGACATTGAAACCATACTAGGAGGATTACTAACATGCATTTCAAAGCCACTCTTGCTTGGACTTTTACTCATCATCTGAGCTTCCAGTGTTTGAAGCCTGTTTGCTGTCTTAGCACAAAGGTTCCTCGAAACATGAAGCTCGCTGTTACGCTTTGCCAAAGCTTCTTTAAGCATCTTGGTCTCTTCTTCCATGGCAAGTAACCGCTCTGTCAACAAATCATTCTCTTTGTGAAACTTTTGCATATTGTCAAGCGAGAAGTCAGAGATCTGTGATATTGGGGACATTAGAGGACTAGATGGCCTAGCTGGTGACCTTCTTTGTCTATGGTCTCCATAGTCTCCTCTACCTAAACTCTCAACCTCCATTTTCATCTGTGCAAGTGCTGCAGGACCTGGAAGTTTCTTTCTCACAAGAGTGCGTAGCCTTTGGCACTCAGCTTCCAACTTTGTAATCTTCTTGACACCTTCCAAGTGCTGCTTGTTTGCTGCTTCTGCTGATCTCATACTCATGTTCTTCTCTTCATTTCGTATCTCCAACTCTTTGGTAATCACATGAGTTTCATACTTAAGAGTGTTGATCTCCCTTTCACAAGACTCTATGTTGTTCTTAAGATGCTCAATCTCAGCCTCTGCTTGAGACTTCTCTTCACTTATCCTTATAACCATGTTGGAACGCTCTTGCAATGATCTAGACAGCGCGTCGTTCTCAGCTGCAGACCGAAGCAGTTCTTGCTCGAACTCTCCAATCTTGGACTCAAACTCATCTCTGAGCTTGTCCATTTGGTTGGTGTTAGTTGCAATAACGTCACGCAGCTTATGTTCGTTCTCTTCCTTGAGACTCCTTATCTGTTTCATACACTCCTTTAAAGCTCCGTCTAAATGTTCAGCCCTGTCTTCAACGGTGAGCTTGGCGAGTGTAACAGTTTCGAGATGTGTTTTCAAAGCCGAAGCTTCTGCTTCAGCTTTTTCCCAGCCTGAAAAGAATGAGTTAAAAATAAGAGACCACACAATCATCAGCCTTTGTTCTCTGGTTCATGTCATACCTGAGACAGCTTCCTCAGCTACTTTGGAGTGTTGTTTGACCTGAGCCTCCTTGGCAGTAATATCTGCATTTGCTGTAGAGAGCTTGGAATCTAACTCCTTGATCTGATCTTCTAGCTTGAGAACTAGTTCCTCGTACTTGTGAACATCATCTTTCAAACCATTGAGATGAGAGTATTGATCAAATGAGATCTGTATGTAGCTAGTCTTCTTCCCATTATCCTATTTTTTTTTTAATAAAATTATCAGGAAAGAATCTCAGAATCAAGAAACTCAAAATCTGAGAGCAATGAAGTACCTGGTCCTGGTCTGTGACTGAGGCAGCTGGTTTCTCAGAGGATTTCTTCTTCCATGGCCAACTCTTACGATCCATCTACACAAAACAACTCTAGTCACTAGAGATCCAGAGCAAACACAAAAAAAAAAGGAATTCCAGAAACGAATGTAATTCTGATTTTGATGAGCTTCCAACATCTGTAAATGAAACAGAAACTAGAGAAAGAACAAAACCAGAGTTAAATCTGAATAAACTTACGGGAAAATTCCAAAATGCAGCAGTGAAACAGAATCTCCAGAATAGCAACAACCAGGAGATAGTCAATGAGATTGAAGAAAAGAAAAACACAGAATCAAGTATGTTTCTAGAGAGAGACAGAGACAGAGAGAAGAGTGGTGGTGGGCTAAGTTGTTAGTGACGGTGATGGTGAAAATAATCTATGCCTTCTGTCTCACTTCAAAGCCTAAAACGTAGCGAGGCTCTCCTTTAAACAACGCTTTCTCTTCTTTCTTTTCTTTTTCTTTTTATATTTAATAAACCACAATAATTCTTTTTTTTTTATTTTTTTGTCACGGGATTTATCGCTCCCAGGAGTCCCTGAAAGAATCGAACCCTGATGCCTTGGGATCCAGTTCACCTGAATGTTACCACTAGGCTATTCTGTCCCGGCAAACCACAATAATTCTATTTAATTTTAATTCTACCTTATCAATATGCCTTTTGTTTTTCCATTTCTATTTAATTTTAGACAGTTTCCCTATTAAATACGAAACCTGTGTAAGTCGAAACCTGTGTAAGTCGAAACCATGATAAAATACCAAATCCGTATGAAGTAGCCTATTTTCTTAATAGGTTTTTTCAAGATTCTTATTAAGAGGATAGTCAAACAATGACATGTATCACATGTGATTCCTTGCTCTACAATATCATTTAATAGAAAGACAGAAGCAAATAAACCTAAGCATTGACATCTTTGAAAATAAGACTTCAATGGTGATAGCCTTTCTTGTATTGTCGTCTAGAACATATTATATATACGGCAAATTTTTCAAATAATCATTTTTGAAATTTTTGTCACAAAAATAAATTTTAAAAATAAAAATGATCAAATTAGCTTTTTTATTTTTTAAAAATTAATATTTTTAATTTTTTCAGTTTTAAATTTTATCTCCAAAATCTCACTCCATAAATCTAAACCCTAAGTATAGATTAGTTAACTCAAAGAGTATAAATGTATATTTATCCTCTTTAATAAATATTATTTTGATCATTTTTTCCCTAAAAATTATTTTTGTGATAAAAAAAATTAAATCTATCTTAGGGTATTCATCTTATATGTATCACAATATTATTTTGTATAGTCTTTTATTTATTACTGGTCCTCGCATGCAATTGTATTCATGTAAGTTTAGAAACATGCCATCCAAACAAAGTTTGTACTCCACAGTCTGTGAATACTAATTCCACGGTCCAAAAGTATAGAAATAAATACTGAATCTTCAATATAATTAAATTGAAAATGATTTAAAACATGAAAAAAGTATAACGATTTATTTTCATTATTTAAAAAGAGGAAACATCAGGTATAAACGAGTATGATTATTGAGGTCATTTTCTCTATTAAAAGGGGATCAAATAGCTTGGAGTTTACATAATAATCATAGTTAACTCCATTAGGTATATCATCTAATATGTCTACAGTCTACCTACATATTATATCATCTAATACGCAACTTAAAATTAGTGCAAACAGAATAAAATTCTGTAACTATGCATACATATACTTCAATATATATTGTGTCAATCAAATACTAGTATTAATAAACTTTTTGTCTGCCCAAATAAAAAAAAGTCAACATCCAACTATTGTCGAAATCAAACACAGCAGCTGACAGCAAGGAAAACCTGTGGCTTTGTTTCACACGCTTAACCATTTGGTCTTTACCGTCGTATACGCTGTACAGTTTCCAATCTCATAATCAATCTGAAAGCTGTGTCTGCTTTAGCTTATTTCTTGTTCTTAGGGCATTTTCAACTTCATCTACTTTTTATTCTAAAATAAAATTTAGAGTAATAATTTAATTTTTTGTTCATTTTTCTATTTTCACTCTTAAATAACATAAAAGTAGAATAATATTGTATTCCGTTATAAAATTATTTCATTAAAACAGAGAGTATACGTTGAAGATGTTTTTATCTTCACTCACCCGTAACAATAGATGGCTATTATTTCACCATCAATCGGTCGTGAATGGATTTCGTTTGATATAGTTGAATCTGATTCTTTATAGTATATGCTTAGTATAAAGATATCCAAAACTTCACGAAGAAGAATATAAAAAGAAAGAGATTTTTGTATTTATGTGGAGATAAATATTATAAAGCGTTAAAAAGTTATGGGATTCTAACCAAGTTTGGAATATGATGAGCTGTCTTGAGTCGCGTTAGTGACTACTAACGAATGTTTAAAAAGTAATTAGAGGAGGTTCACGTGATATGTTTACATTGTCTACTAGGGTCATTACATTAGTACGTGTGTGTATCTATCACAATAGGCATAACAATTTCAAGGTAATCCCTATGCAAGGAGCTTATTTTAAGATACAGAGAAGAAAATACGATATACATCCTTAGTATTTGTCTTTATCAAAACGATAAAATAAAGTGTATACAAATATACACTATTTAATACTATTGAACTATGTAAAAAAATTGCATAGCTAATTGTCGGACTAGCTCGGAGAAAAAAGAAAAGAAAGCATACTAAGTTACTAACAAACTACACAATCCATGGTCGGCACGGCTCGCCAGCATACTGAGTTAATAACAGACTACACAATCCATGGTCGGCACGGCTCGCCTGTTTGGACTGTATACTGGGTCGAGGTCATGACCTGCCTGATTATAAAAACAAAAGACATCTCAATTCACTCACAAGAATAATAACTCCTAGTATTACCTAACTTCATGCCTTAAGTGAAATGCTCCCATCGACCAAACGACAAACTTACACACATACAACTAGACATAAGACAAACATAAACTTATTAATAAAAACAAGATGCCACTCTACGTATTATTTTCTGCGTCCAGTATATTTTTTTTGTTTTCCTAAATTTTTTGTGGATAATACACTTAGATAAATCCTAAGTACTACCAACAAAATAGATTAATACTGACGCATCCAACTTGTAGATGTTGATCGCTAACCTAAACGCGCTAACTTAAGACTTTAATACTAGTTACCGACGTACATCGATCCAAAATATAGTTGGTATATATTTATTATAAAGATTCTATAAATTTCGCATTAATCTATATCTTGTTGGAAGTATAGGATAATACTATATCAATCAGTGTCGCAGTTATGCAATTAAACTTAAGACTAATCTCCATATTTATAATCTCTTAATTAAAAGGTTCCATTTGCTTAATTTGGTATCGTGTCGACCCATCAAACCAATCTTATATTCTTATTACAACTACCACTAAAATCCAGACCTTGTTATTCAATATAAGTGCTGAATGGGTTATTTGTTTTAATTAAATTGGTGTTGTTTAATGTTATTTAACAATTTAACCAATTAAACCTATAGATACTGACCTAATACTCTTAACTGTTACCAACTACATTAAAATACGAATAACTCTTCCTTTACCAGCTATAACAAAGACAGAGATACATCAACTACTCACAAAATACATGTTCAATATACATATAAACTAAGCAATACAGCCATCTACATATTTGCTTTTTTATAGATTGTAGTACATATGTATCCCGTACCCGTAGTAATTTAATGATCATATATATGCTATGTACATTAAACTCCTATTTATTTTCTGTCTGATGTATATGAGTATATCAGCTCAGAACTGTGAAAAATGTATTAATGCGAAACGAAATTCCAAAAGAGAAAAAAAAACATAAAAAGGAGAATATCAATAGACTGGAAAATGTTCGCGGAAGTGCAATGCACATGCGAATTTCGAGCCACGTAGGTATATTTACAGTGTCGTGCCATGTGAAAATTATCATCCACGTTGAATCAAGGCAGAGCTTTAAATTCATATGCAAATAAATACGTAGGCATTCGCATTAACATTCACATTCACATTCACATTCAAAAGATGTGAAATGATAAATACAATAATTTTGTTGAATAATTACTGAATTTGGACTACATGTCGTATATATAAGTCATACTAAATCCTCTATTTTTTTCAATATTTACTCTATATAGTTGATAAAAATAACTATTTATAGTAGCTCACAAGTTCGTGTATGTTATATTTATGCAAACAAATTAATAATCACATTCTGTTATACCTAATATATATTTCTTTATTGTTAGGTTTTGTATATTATAATACACCAACTGAAATAGATAGAATCAACGTACTAATTTTACATTAGTACATTAAAAACAACTATTTTATTTTTTATAACACAATAGATTGTATTCAGCATGCCAAGTGTAAAGCCTAAAAATAATGACTGGATAACTAACTTTTAGGATGAGATTATATCACATTTCATGGTCCAATATTTGGGAAATGTATGAGCAGTTGTCCAGAAACTTTTAATCATAAACATAGCAATACCAAATATATATAGAATACGAGACAAATGAAAAGAATATACAATTTGGTAAGATAAACAAATCTAAATTTTAAAAGGTTAACTAATACAAACTACTACTCTAATTAGTAACACAAGACATTAAGCAAATATAAAGAGTAAAAGAGATCTGTTGGTGGTGGACAAGTGATGATTACAAGAGAATGATTTTCTACCTCGAAATAGACGAATTTTGTTTTACAGTCTTTGCTTTCTTCGTACGTTATATTTTCTTATGGGAAAAAAAATTGGTTTTAAAAGTATAACAATCTAAAGACATTTTTAGAAACTAATTTGTTATTATATTTGAAAGAAATAAGAGCACAATTAAAGGGGGTCCTTAAGTGAATTTTTTAAGGCGTGGGATCCATGAACAGTGTAAGAACCGGTTACAAAAACTATAAATTAAGAACCGATTTTTAAGAGTTTCTTATACTGTTCACGGGCTCCACTGATACGTGTCAACTCGCGATTAGTTCACTTTACAAAAAATGGCCTAAGACCCCAAACACAACCAGCACGGCTTTACTCCACTTCTTTCTTTAGGGAAGAAAAATATACTTGAGAAAATAATTTACGCATTGTCTTTTATTATTAACAACAACATCATCAAATTTTATTTTATGTTATTATTTTTTGTAACTTATGTTTACTTACTACATCACATTCCTTAGGATTCTGTTCTGTAAAATTCACATGATCCAATTTTCATTTTGATCTTTTTCTTCCTATGTTGGCAATCATTATCATCCTGAGGAACTGTTTTTCTCACTTTTATTTAAAAAGCATTGTAAAAATTTACAGTGGACACGCTGAAAAGAGTTTGTGTAAACAAGTATTCCTTCTAAAAAATCTTATTCCCAATGCTATTCTTTATAAGTTCTATTATTAGTTTCAAATTTTCAATATATTTCATCTAATTTCTTTTATTAACTCTTTGTATTTTTAAAAGTTTGGGTATATCAGTATATGACGAATATAAAAGTAGAGTAATAGGCCCCGAGGTTATAATTATTAAACATGAAGTGATGGAGTTGGGCCATTCTCTTGTCATTGTGTTTCTAGTGAACCCCTCTAGTAATTTACTCAACTATTTTTCCTTTTTTAACTCAACTAATATTCTCCCTTACCAGAATACTGTTAACCATTTATGTAACCTTCGTGTTCTGCATTCAAAATTCATGTTACTGGGGTATGTCCATGACATTTCATTTAAAATTATCCGATTTTTTGGGGAGATATCTCAGTATAAATATTTTTCAAAAGAAATATTTTCTTCATAATGAATTTAATTTGAGGATCTTAAAGGAGTTTTTATAAGAAACATTTTTATCAACAAAAAGAAAATAACAGTTTGTCTTTTCCCGCTTGTGGCAGGACGCCTGAATTCAACGTACTTACTTTAATTATTAGTTAGCTATAATGATCATGATTATATTCAACTCCCTTTAATCAAATCTTGTCTTTGAAAATAATGACCGAGAGAGATATAGAGGAATAGATTCTTGTCTTTCTCTCATGTTATATTCATGGCAGTTAAATGCATTTATTTTTACAACATAGCTAAATGCATTTGTAGTTAGTTAATTAACATCCAAAACATGATTAGTGAGAAATCTTAAAACTAATTAAACACACAGCAAACGTTACCATGTAACCGGTTCAACCAGTTGCATTAACATCATCACGAGAAGCTCCTAGCACAGAAGCACTATATGTATGATAAAAACAAAGTGAGGTAGATCGCATAACTTTAATGAAAATTTTAGAATTTTCGGAGTTTGATCATTAAATATGGTAAAACTATAGACATAAACCAATCTCTTAGTGTACATAGAAAAGTGTAAACCAATTTGTTTCGGGCGAACATACCTTTTACTGTCTAAGTAACACCGTGAATGATTTCACAAAAGAGGTAAATAAACAAATTTAGAAAATATATGCGGGGAAACTGGAACACTTGGTAACGAGCATGTGCGTGTGGCCTCGTCCGTTCGTACGTTGCAATTCCTCACTAGACAAAAAAACAAAGAGAAACAGAGAAGATAAGTTAGTAGTTATGCACGTTTTTAGTAACTGAAACCGGGCCTTGTGGTCTGGTGGTAATGGAACCTCGGCTGAGGCACCCACCATCCGACTTCGAGTCTCGGCCACTGGGGTATTAACATGGAGCTCGTCATCGCCAGGGGAGGGATTAGTCCTGAGGCCTAGGAAGCCGATGGGATACCCTGAATTCCTTAAAATTCAAAAAAAAAAAAAAAAAAAAAAAAAAACCGAAACAAATGCTATACATATCACATTGATGTATGTAATGTACGTTCCACGACAACCACTCATAGTCCACGTCTTCCGGGCTTAAACACTTCTTAGTGCTGTTTATAATTAACCAATTGATTTAGGGAAAATGATTTAAATAAGAAATATAACCTATCTGATTTACAAGTCATTTTTCGTGATTAAAATTGTTTTTAGTTCAGGTTTTGTTAGACAACTTCATTTTAATGCACACCAAGTATTGCCGAAGAAACTTTGTGGTCCAGTTTTTAGAATGAATCATATATATATATATATATATGTGTACACAGAAACTCTGCGGAGAACAAATTATGAAGTGCAAGACCCACAACTTAAATCATATTAAAAAAAAAAAGTTATTTTGTTTTGTATGAAGTGTCACTATCCTGCAGTAGTTTGTGCCTTTTATGATACATTCATGGTCCCTTCTCTTACTATCAATTTTCCCGACCCTTCATTTTGGTGTTGTATTTTTCTTTAACCAAGGTGTGTGGATGGATCCAAATCTATCTATCATACGAGTAGCTTTTTTTTGAAACAGTTGGCAAACATTGCAGTGATCAAGAAAAAGTATTAGTTAGCGAAGTACTTCCTTGCTTTGCAATATCTTTATAGTCTAGTTTCAAGCAAAGGAAGGACATGTCTTATTAGATGAAACACAAGATCGAGAGAGAACTATGATGAGAAGGTATGGAGAGATTTGTACTGTACACTGCGCACACTTTTGAAGTGCACGTTTGTAAGGTGTCGCCGGCCTTCACCAAACTCCGTAGGAATCTAACCTAAACCATATAAATCGGTTCTCATGTGATTGACCTACGGTTTATGTATTGTAACTGAATCACGAGAAAGTATCTTGGGTCATCTAAACCGAACCGGTTTCTTCCAGGCCTGGAGGGTGGCCTGTTTGGGTTTCAAAATTTAGAAATTTTAACCGAGTGAAAGATAAAGCCAAGCCCATAAACTGATTTAATTATTCTTAATAAATGTCTATAATAGGCCTTGTTGTTTCGGCCTATAAAAGGCCCTACCAAAGTTGGCATATTTATAAAACTTTTCTACTAGACTCTTCTTTGGTGTGCCTATATTAAGTTTAACCCAATATAGCTTTGTATCTGGTTTTGAAAATTTACGGAATATAGCTCATCCAACAAAAGAAAGTAGAATCTAGACAATATACTCACGTGAGCTTCCATTACTATCAAATAATATGATAGAAATATAATGATTTTAGTCTAAACAACCAAATAATTATTATCAATCGATAAGGTTTTTCATTCACAAATTTACTTTAAAAACTTCTATCAAAAGTTCAGAAAGACATCCAATCGAACTAAATACAATTTTGATATGAATTCTATATGTCATTTTCATGAATTTCTAATTAAGTGTAGAACTAATCTCGCTTACCCCCTACTGGTCACATAACAACCATTTTCGCAATTGTCAACCAAAGTGGCGTACCTTACCTTCCTCAGTTCCTCACTCTTTGATTCAAAAAGTGAGAGACGTGTATAGAGTTACGCGATATAATTCCTCTATAGACTATAGTATTAGCCCCACAAGATCAACCCAATATATTCGCTTGTGTCTATCTTTGTCATTTTCTTATCGAAGTCCACCGTCGGGCCATATGTTCAAAAGAAATAAAACAATACGATTACTTAAGTGTGCCGCCATGTTTATAAAAACCTTTTCTATAAAATAAGTTGAAAACGAGCGAACCTTTTATTGATTTTAATGATTAGAAATTTTTAATGATGGCCTAACATTTTGAGTTTCAATATTTGGTTTAACTTGATGAGAAACAATATGAATACATTATTATCCAACTGTAATTCAACTACTTAGAATAGGATATGTTAAATCATATAATCCCTCTGTGCACCTCGCGCAGATGGATTAAGAAAACAATTAATTTACCTTTGTACACACATATCAAAAAAACAATTAATTGTACATATTTTTATATAAAAACACAATTACCTATACATCTAACCATATTTCAACCAATAGAAAAATAAATTTCAATATAAAATTAATAAATTCTGCATCGAAAGTCTCGAAAAAAACAATTATTTTGTAGCAAAAAAAATTCTCTAAAATGACATTTAATATAAAAAGGAGGAAATTTTTTTTTATAACTAAACCAATATTTGTAAAAAAATATGACTGCACAGGACGTAAGAGACAAAAGGGCCGCTGGTTTCAGTTTTCTCTACACACATACGTGCCCACCGGAAGTAGCCCTAACTCGTAATTTTTAATCGATTATTTCATTTCAAATCAAATCAAACTCTATAATTTGTATGCATGTTGAGCTAGTTGAAATAAATAAAGTTGCGAGTAACCTTGGTATTCTAAACTCTATAATGTGCAAACCATCAACCATGTGTGAAGATACAAATTTTACGAAACTGGTCAACGATCATAATTTCACTTTCTTTCTCGAAGCACTCCTATAGCATCTAATTATTCCCTAAGCACCCAATTCTTTAGTTTTCCAAAATTTTCAATATTGATTTATCGTTAAAAAGAATTTGAGAACAAGAAAAAGAATAAAACACCGAGCGCGAAAAGATCAAAAGGTAAAGGCAAATAGAGTTATAAAATCATTTTCAAACTCACTTCATATTTCATTTCAAAATAAAGTTTTGAATAAAAAATGCTTTAATACTATTTTTTATTTCATAGTGAAACAAAAAAAAAATACTATTTAGTGGAAAAACAAAAAGTAGATTTACTTTAGAAATAGAATTATAAAAAAAAGTAATCTTTTATCTTTTTTGTTTATTATTCAGTTTTATTTCAAGATAGAGTGGAAATAGTAAAACTCAACTTCATCATAAAATTATTCCATTTTATAAGAAAACAAATTAACTTTTAGATTTTGAGATGCTTTATGTTTCGTGATTGGATCAATGGCTCCCAAATGGGTTTCTCTTCGCTGTCCAAAGAATCTTCTCATCATTATTTCCTGTCGAGAAATTAATTAAGTTTCTCTGACTAATAATATTTTTTCGTAACTATTTATACGAATCCAGTGAAACGTATCTGTAACTTCAACAATATATTAGATACAGACACATGTATTCATGATATTCCAAGTGGCAGTAGAGTGCTCGTACATATAGAAAAGGACATGGAAATGATATTTACGTCTCCATTAATAAATGAATGTGTATATTTTTGTAAAGTATACTCTCTTTCTCTTTCTTTTATATGGAGCATATGCCATATATCGTATACTTGTGAGGTTTAGAATGGAGACAATGTCATTTTCATAAATACATATATAACACTATGATTGTTGTAACTTTTAGAAAGTATTATGACATTTTACTAAGTATATTCTTTTCAAATCTTTATAATCTTATGTGTAACTGAAAACATGTAGCTGATAATTCCGTATAATCTATCGAATATTTTCCAGAATATAATTAGTTGAGAAATATATATTTCGAAGCCAGTTTTTTTAAAGCTCACTTCAAATGAATAATTAAATTTACATTTTTATATTATATTTGGTGAACTGCTAAAATTATCAAATCACGCTAAGTTATTATACTCCACTTTTTAACTTACTAATCATCAATTTGACCACATTTCAATCGTATATATTGACCTGTATGAACCGTCCCCATATTCTTATTCCAACCTACCAAATTACTTATGCCGCCGCTACTATTCGAGGTTTTGTAATTGTATCTGTTACCTTTCATCATACTGTATAAATAGATAGATACAGTTATCATTACTGAACAAAAAAATAAATTAAATTAGATATAGCAACATTTTTTAAAAAAAACAAACAATTCTCCTCTTCAGATAAACTTAGACACAAGAAACGTTATTATGATTTATGAAAAGACTATGGAGAGAGCAGAGCAACAATTTACACTACCTTTTAAAGTTTTTTTTTTTTGTTTAACCTGGAGGGATCTCAACCCCCAGGGACTAATCTTTCGGCGCGAATCAGCCCATTTGGTACTATGAGAAATTAGATACTTCAATTGTCTGGCCAAGCATCACGGTAAATCTGGGGGGAGTCGAACCCGCGGTCTTCAGGACACAACAGGACGCCTCAAACCACCTACCAATGAAGCTTGGTTTACCTTTTAAAGTTTAAGCATTAGTTTAGGGTTAGGTTTGTTTTCCAATAATTTAGAGTCTCGATAAACAATCTAAAGTACACAATGTCCGTAAATGACTGACTATGTGTACCGGAGACTGTACTTTTTTTACTTTAAGGAGAAAGTGAAGACAAAAGAAGAAGTTGAGCACAGTCAGGCGAAACAGAAAAATATGCTAATAGTCTTTCCTTCACATGGCCTTGGTCGGATACACTATTTTTAGTTGGAATATCGTTGCTAACTTTTTCTATTTGGAATACTCTAAATTTTCCTGCAAAAAATGGTTAATAAATTATGTATTATTTAATCCATCCATATGTATTTTATGGACAGAAGATTTGTACTTTGTTACCAAATGTTTTGACTCTAGAATTAGCATTGCAGTTTCTTTAAACAAATGAGTTGATCTTTAAAAGTAATTAGCATTAATATCGATTGTAAAAAATTACCGAATTTACAGAGAAAGGTGACAATATTCAAATCAAAAGCTCTTGAATCAACTCACTTTTCTTTTTTCCCATGAGACTAAAATTTTCATTTGTCTAATTTACATTTACAGTCTTGAACCGGATTCGAACCCGGGATGACTGGATGCAACGACTCACCCACCTTTTAACCGAGTCAATGACGATTTTATTCAAAATTTTGCCTAACCAAGTCCAACCGGGTCAAGAATCTTAAAAGAATCACCAGACGGCTTTCTCCACGACGCCATGAAGCAACGGCCGAGATTCGATCAACAGTTCTAGCTTGCTTGTGATCCCTACGTGGCATTTCTGAAAATCGTCGGGACAAGTACACCGGTTCGACCGGGAAATAAACCGGATAGCTTCCTCGAAAACCGATTCTTCGCAAGGGATAACCAGCGGCCCTTGGTTCACGAAACCGTACTCCTCCTCAGCTTGGACAAGGAGATTACGTAAGACCGGATGGTTCAGGTACGACGCGCGCACCACGAATCTCCTGCACCCACTACCCACGCATACCGCCACGTGTCCAGAAGGAACATCCGACGGTACACAACGGCTGAGTGAAGATAAGCGTGCTTTGTTTCGCCATCGCTGGAGCATTTGCCTGAGCCTCACAATGTGGCGGATCTTGCTGCATTTTCCGACACCTTCGGCCATTGTTGTCTCTTTCTTCTCTGTTTAGTCAAAGTTGAAATAAAAAAATCTTGAGCTGCTGTTTTTTTTTTCTTTTCACGAGAAAGTGTTAGGTGGAGGGATTTGAGCATTTTGGGAGAGACGAAGTTTAAATAGTGAAAGGAATACAAGAATGCCATCAATTTTTCGAGATAATTACGAATTTGTATTTTGATTAGCCTTATATATCTATTTTATTAAAACAGGAACATGACCAGTTGATAAATGTTGGGTCCAATAATTTTTTTAAATAAACTAACTGCTATTATTCGACTGTATATACTAAACTGATATATTATAACCTCCTCCTTAATTTCTAATTTCACGGAACCATTATTCTCATCTTTTTTTGGTCGTTACTCTTTTTTTTATGGCTACTCTCATCTATACCAATACTCGACGAGATCTCTCCCGGAAAATAACTGGACGCATGGTCACCGTGGCGAAGAAGATTTGATCGGTATGGTATGGCGGTGACACGATTATTTCCAAGTTAACTGCATAAATGATGAAATCACCGCTTAATATCTTGAGTACATGTTAATTAAATCTGAAAATGTGCTATGAACAAGAGAAATAACAAAAAAAGTAAAAGTTCGTGTCTGAAGCAAAAGGAAGAGGGCTATGGTTGCAAAGGGGTGTTTGAAGGAGATGGGAATAATTTTGTATTTTTCATTTAATAAATAAAATACGAAAAATGCAAAAAATATAACACAGTAATTGAACATAGAACACACAGAGCTATTTGAGCATTTCTGATCACTACACCAATTTAATAGAATAGATATATTATAGTATATTATCTCAAAATTACTCTTTGATTAACTTGCGTAGTATCTTCAATTTTTTAAAAGTCATAAAATATATCAGATTTGATATCATTTTTTTGAATATAGAAATTTTAAAACTCTTTTAAATATATAGAAAAAAATATAAACTAAAACTCGAAAACAACTCGAAAATCAGAATCCCAAACCCCACTATACATGAACTATATGCTTGAACGGTTCTTAAATTAAGTCATTTTTTCTCATGCAAGTATTATTCACTAATCACGTTAAAACTCAAGATGTTGTCAAATACAAGAAAATTTACCATGATTTATTCAAACTTGATTACATATTTATAATCTTATCGTCTATATTTGTGTATTATTCTAAAATTTGTTTACATATTCCATAATCAAAATTATTTTCCGGGAGAAAATTAAACATATAGTAATTTGCACAAATGTAAACTTTCATTTGTAACATTTAAAAGTAGCTACACAATTAAAAATATATTTTTCTATAAAATATCTATTCTATTAAAACAGATAATGATATATTGATAAATTTTATGTCCAACTATTTTTGATTGTGTATTCGACTTATTATTCTCTTTATATAACTATATATAATTTTATTTAAACATTAACCACCACATTATTATAAAAATTGTCGTACGTACTACTTAATATTAATATACATTTTTTGCAACTTTTACTTTAACTCATAAACTTCTGGAACCCACATCTACGGTTACAAAGATATATTTAAGAGAGAAAGTAAATGTTGGTCGAGAAATAACGTATAACATGCTAAGTAATCATATTAACCCACTCAAATATAGTTGTCTTATTGATTCTTCTACGAATACATTTACCACTCACATATAGATCTTTTATCAACACGTGGAACCCAAGATATTTATCCTTTCGAGAACATTACAACCAATTCTTCTAACTATTATTTAATCTTTGGTTTCATGTTTTAAGTTTTACAACTAACTTATCAGATATTAAAAGTTATTTTTTTCAATAAAAATTCAAAACTATTGTTCGTTTTTTTGGTACCGATTGGGTTTGATATTGGTTTTTGGATATAGCACTTTAAGAGCTGTTCGAGTATATAGGCCATGTCTAATAGAGTATGAGACTTTGATTTTCGGATCAATTCCGAGTCGCGTATTTTGGGTACGAATATTCTTGACTAATTATGACAGGTAACTACTAAGAAAATATAATATGTTGCAAATTTTAGGAATAAAGTTAAAAAAATAATTCCTGAAATGCATATGACACAAGTGCATAGTTATGCAACTTGACATACTTAATATAATTAAAAAAATTATATTAAATCAAATTAATATTAATTACAAAATAATTAAAAACACAAATATAAAAATTAAATTTCTGAAAAAAATCAAACAAAAAATATACCCGTCCTTCGTAAACGGGTATATATATTTTTTAGAAAATTAATTCTTATATTTTTTAAGAATTACACGTTATGGTTATGCAACTTCACATATTTAATATAGTTACCAAAAAATTAATTAAATTAAATTAATATTAAACACAAATATGATACCAAAAAATACAAATATAAAACTTATCTTAATTAAAAAAAAATATTAAAACAAAAAATAAACCCGCCCTTTAAAAGGGCGGGTCAAAATCTAGTATATATATTAAAAGCCTTTGTTTTGATAATTGTGTTTATGGACTGATTATGGGAATAAATACTTGGCCCTTAATTTATTATATATAGTACATGATAAGATTCGTATATTTATGTATCTATCACTTTGTTGATTATACAGTAAACATGAAAAGACATTTAATTTTCTTTGGCTAAAAACAAAAGGCACTAACTCTGTGAACGAAAAGACATTTAAAATTTTGACTAATCATTCATAAAATTTGGCCAAGAAAAAAATAAATTCCTAGCTTTAAAATAGGTTTTAATTAACTTTTAAAAGTTTGGTTTCAGACGAAAATTTGAAAGAATAAAATCCAACCACATGGATAGCAGCCAGCAAGAATTATTAAGATTATTATTATTATGTTTATGATAAGCAAAACACATTATGTAATTGTATAAGTTATCTCTCACCACTAGCGGTTAAATGATAACCGAAGATAAACAACTTAGTTTTAGAAATATATGTTTTCTTAACCTAAATTGAATTAAATATCACGACGTACCAAAAAGCACAAATATTTTTTTTTGGTAAATAAAAAAAAAGCACAAATATTTTGTAGTTTGGAATGCGTCCATTACCATGCCCCCATGTGCGGCGATGCCCCCATCTCGATTCTTTTTTGTATCTTGCTTTTGAAAAATATTCTCACAACAAGCAGCCAAAACAAATATGAAAAAACTTATCATTATATGTTAAATTTTAATGTGTAAATATTAGAGTAAATATTTGTAACAAGTAGTAATGCTTATTTTATAAATATACGTGGGTTATAATGCTTTGCACTATACTAGGCCTGGGCATTTTAACCTGGACCCGAAGACCCGACCCGGACCCGGTCCGAAAATACCCGACCCGAACCCGAACCGAAAGTTTACAAGTACCTTTTGGGTCTAAATTTCTTTTACCCGAACAGACCCGGACCCGAAGAGAACCGACCCGAATAGACCCGGACCCGAAAAGAACCGATCCAAATAGACCCGACCCGCAAGAACCGATTTGTACCCGACTTAAAAACATGTATATTAAAACTATGATTTTTTGTGTTATGTTTTATATATATATATATTATATTTTATTTAGTTGAAATTTTTTTTGTTAACAATATTTATTATTATTTTGTAACATTTTTAAGTAATATGAAGCTTTAAACTATAAAATTTAGAGTTTAAAATGATTTATGTTGATTATTAATAGTTTAATTTAAGCTATTTTATAAATATTTAGATATATATGACAAATATTAATTAAATTTGAGTGAGTCTCGGTATGCCATGTATTTTTCAGATTCTAAATACCCAAACCCGATCCGGACCCGATATGGACCCGAAAAATTACGGGTATTTTACAGGTATTGAAATTATAGACCCGAACCGACCCGGACCCGACAAGACCCGACCCGGAACCGACCCGAAAAATTACAGGTACCTATATGGGTCTAAATTTTCAGGACCCGAAAGACCCGGACCCGATCAGGACCCGACCCGAACCCGACCCGAGGACCCGGATGCCCAGGCCTACACTATACGTTGGATTTAAGGATCTTCCATTCTCTTCTCAAGTTTTCTTTCTCACTACAACCAAATGTTATTTGCGTCTGCATATTTCACAATGAGCCTGTGATTAGCTATAATATGCAGAGGGGGATGAACCTAATTAAAAATCTTAGTCTTCCACTAGCTTCCAAGCTAGAAGATAACTAATCATAGCTTTCACGGACTATAAGGCATTGATTTACTATCAGTTCGTAGAACTTACCCTGTAAAAATTAATAAAAAGTTTGTCAAAATTATGACGTAACACGGTACACATAGAAGTTCAAGTACGTAGGAAAAATTGACTTTCAGTTAACAGTTTGCAGCTGTGACTTTATTAAACCTTAATGTCTACTATGTAATTTGTGATTAAAAGCGTGAATAAAGGAGAAAACATTAATCAGTACTACTAATTAAGTGATCGTGTGCATGGTCATAGATGGCACATGCCATGTTTATGTTAGTAAAAAGCATTAAGAGACATACTACTAATCACTATGACATTAATCAGGATTATGCTTTGTATTTAGGCAGATATCGTTCCGGCGTCTTCTGACAGCTTCTAAGGCTTCGCCACGTCTTTATCAACTCCCTTAATTATTTGTTTAAAAGATAAGAAACTGATTTTTTGTTGGTCTTTTGATCAGATTATGCAACACTAGATTTGATTACATCACGGGCGGTGGAGCGGGAACAAAACAGGCCAAAAGTAAAAAAAGACAATAGATACTGTCATAAAAACATATCCTGCATCGTTATTAACTTATTATACAAGGATACATTTTCTGTATATATTAGTTTTACGTACTAGTATTATTTTAAGAGTAAAGATATTTTCTAGTATAAAATTATAACCAAAAATTATATTAATGTTTAGTCATAATCCAAATTTAAGAATGGAAAACCTATTTGTATACTTAGAGAGAAGATCTATCTCGCGATTCATTTCTCCTTAAAATTTAGTTTGTGATATTTCATATGTCCTAAATATTTTCAGATTAATAAAAAAAATGTCAAAATGTATAAAATATACTTTTAAAAAAAGAGATGGAAATAATAAAACAGAGGATAACAGCCTTGCATTGTTTGCAAAAAGGAAAGATAACAGCCTTGCATTGCAATTATACAAATAAAGATTTAATTGATTATAGGAGTGGAGGAATAAAGTAGGCACTAACCGACTGACCTATGTGGTTTTTCATAATTAATCAACAACATTTAGTAAAATAGAGTTAGCTAAGACAAAATAAAAGGAAACAAAAATGACATCGAAGATAGCATAATTTGTTTTAGGTGTTCCAAAAGCATGATATTTTTCATCATCCAAATTGTATGCTGATACTACATTGTTTACTTTTTTAATGTAATTAGTTAAACATGTTTACTAATTAGAAACTTAATATATTTTAGCAGTCAAAACATAGAAAAGGTTAAATTTATCTTCTTTTTTTTGGTCAACAGAAAAGTTTTAATTTCTTATCTATGTAAAACAAGTAAGTAATGTTAACTACGAGCCCATTTGGTCTTACTTTTTCTTCTTATGCAGTACAATAAGAACATATAAGTAATCATATAATTAAAGAAATAGTGTGAAAAGAAAATAAAACCCATTTTATCGTGGAAATGATTAGTGTTTTTTTTTTCAAAAAAAAATGATTAGTGGTTTTGATTGAGTCGTGAAGTACGTCAATGGGAAAGCAGTTCAAACCAACTCATCAAAATTTAGTCAATAAAAAGTGAAAACTAATATAAATTTCAGAATTCATTTGAATCTGAGTTCAATAATTATCTAGTAATTAGGTCGTCTCCCATTACCCCTTAACTTTAAGAAATGTCATAAGTGAATAACAGTAAAGAATTATCAGACAAATATGCAATACAATTAAATCTCTTCCAACATCACTTCAAACAACATTAGGCGATACAGAGATATGTTGTTTGAAAAGTTGAGATAGCTTTATGCATTATGAGTTAAACTTTTATCTTCATGATCATTTGGCCCAATACCTCTCTACAAAGGGATTTGCAAAAATGTTCATCGTTAATTTGAATGTAATATATCTTAGGCTGCATGGAATCGGAAACAGATACGTGAAAATGAAACGTTTTAAAACGTGGAAACGTGATGTTAAAAAAAATAGAAATGAAAATGTTTTAGAAATGTCTATATATATGATTAATTAACATGTAACTTATTTTTTTTATTTATCTAAGATAAAATCAAGTAATATAAGTGTTATTTTTCTTAGTACATTTTATAAAAATTCTAATTAATAATTAGAAATCTAACACATATTATCATTCGATAAAACTATGGAGCCAACTTCATTCAAGATCAAATCATTATATCAAAATGATAACAAATATCGAAAGATAATATTAAAATATAAGTTAAGAAACATGTAATCACTACAATCAGATGGCAAATAGTTATTCTTTCGCGTTTACAATCATAATAGCGAATTTGCAAATCATAAACACAAGTTTCCATTGTGTTTCCAAAATGAGATTTTCAAAAAACGCGTTTTCAAAGAGTTTCTTCAAGTTTCCAAGAGATTTCGATTCTAAAACATTTTTGAAACAGGAAACAGACTTTGACCGAAGTTTCCATGCAACCTAGAATATATCTGTATCATATACTCCTATTTAAACCATATAACACAGTCCATATAAATAGTAAATCAGATTCAAGTAGAAGATCTACAATATGATAATCTAAGATCATGGCACGAATCAGGATTAATTACGGGCAGACTCGTGGGTTTTAACTCACCTTCATGATACCTCTTTATTTAACTAAAATATACTACTTCCAAACAACGAATAGGAAAAAAAGAAGAAGGTGATGAGTTCCAAGAAACGAGAAAAAATGTGAGTGCCCATACGAAGCATAGTATTAAGACCTCTTTCCATCTTTATCTAGTTGCAATCTTTGCTCTCAATTATACACTTTAATTTCATATTTTAAAATAAGATATTGTAGCATTGTGATTATTTGAAAACAGTCATTTGTTTTTGTTAGTGAGCAAGAAAATAATCAGTGGACGAATACGATTGGACCCTTATATGATTGAAAATCTAGAATTGAACGACATCGATATTTCATGAAACCAAAAGCAGTTATGTAGTTGTACCCACATTCTTAGGTGTACCGTGCCCCTTAGCCTTGAATTTTAATTATTTTACTAAGTGCTGACGAACTCGCTAGCTTATTTGAGCTGCAAAGTGTTTTTGCGCTTTGGTCGATTTGATTCGTACATTAGTTCATATGTCATGTAATTGTAAGATGTCTTTTTTGGACTGTAACTTGTAAGATGTCTTCTTCACATATTTACGAACTCTTGCTTGTTTGTTTTAAGCTAGTTCTCTTTATCCCAAGATCGTATAACTATAACTAATAGGTCTGAGAAGGTGGTTTCATAGTTCATTTGTGAAATTAACATGTTAAATTTGAATTTATCATAGACTTCCAACATATAACCTATTGACGATAACTGAATTGACCAAAATCTTTTATATATTATGTTAATTAATTATTTTTCTAACTATCGATGAGAAATTTCATTTATTCTTTACCACTCTTCATTATGCTCAAGTGTGGTCAATTATAGAAACAACATCCATAGAGTATCCAACATCAAAGTGACTCATAATATGTTAGTTTTAGATTTATCATAAGATTCCAACTTAAACTAATTGGTGAAGTGGATTGATCCATAACATTGACCCCCTCAGACCTCAGTTTTCAAATACTTCAAGTTTTCGGAAAAAAAAATTGTTCCAAATGAAATGACGTTTACTATTTGTCAAATTATTAACATATTTTACTATTTGTCAAATTATGAATATGCATATAGATAATGACAATTAAAAAAAAAAAGAGTTAAATGTTTATTTAATCTATGTGTTTATTTCTAAAGCATTATTATTAAAAACGAATGGAATATATAATTAACATGAAGATGACAAATTAATGATTTGACATGAACATAAACGAGACTATACCTCATAATCACCATTTGATACTCTCTCGGTTTTAATGTATGATGTTTTAGCAAATGAAAAGGTTGAATGATAGAACTCTTTGGGCGACTCACTCATGAGAATCTAATCTCACAACCAAATCAAAACTACAGATATATTTTTTAACCTTTTTGGTTGGTACCTTCTGTTTATATGGAGTGCACGAGAATATCTGGGATAATTAAAATCTTGTTAGTTTTTAGTCTTAACTCAATCATTGTATTGTAATGATTAGAAATAATTGAATGTTGAAATTTTCATTTAACATTTGGCACCAACTATATTAACTAATCCTTATTCCATGCCTGCTTTCTTCAACTTCTACCTTATTTCTAACATTATTGAATATAGAGCACATACTAAACACATGGGTATCATAGTTCATTTGCCAATCTTCCGATGGTCGCCAAATAGTCACTAGTTCAAATATTGGACGACAAATTAATACGATATTACATTTTAAAGAGTCGTATGTGGATTCCTCATTGTTCAATGTTCGTTACTCCAAAAATTCAAAATATTTGTCGACTAGTCTTACAAATCACCATGAGATTTTTCTCATATGTTTTAAATTCACTCACAGTTTTAAACATCATTTTTTCAGTTTGTCACATATCCTTCAAATGAATCACGCGTAATCCTACAATTTTTGGGAATGTGTTACATAGAGTAAAATTCCTACGTATTGTCATTAATTTATTTGAGTTGAGAAATGTTAGTTTTGCTTGTGGAGTACTCATGTTAGAGAGGTATAACAAACTTTACTGAATTTCAAATGAAAACGAAAGATAGATGATCGTATTATAATGATGAATTTGTCATTGTCAAATGGGTCTTCTCTTACTATGAGAATCAGAAGAGAAGTGAAATCATTGAAGGCAAGAGAAAGAAGAGAACACCTACTTCCTCACTAACCATATATTCTTTCCATACCATAAGTTGCAACTTCCAAAAAAACATTTTTAAAATATATAAGATCTTCTTCATTAATCATGAGATTATATATAAAGATTTCATAGGGCTTTAACCTCCTTAATTTTAAAATATCATATCGTATCAAATATGTCTGCCTACAAGATCTTTTAAATTGGGGGCCATGACATGCATATAGAGATTGAGATACACGTTAGATGCCAGAATGGTTTAAACTTCTGAAGTATTCTCACACTGTATTATTAGAGACGAAAATGGAACAGAACCACGCATAAAAGAGGCTTTAAAATGTTTCTGAAACTTACAGTTATTAAGCCCATTAGTGGAATAATGGGTTTATATTTGGGCCCAGTTTTTTTACCTTTTTTAGCCAGCCGAGCTAGAAGCGAGTAATCAATGACATGCGATCGAGTCTTGTTGAACTAAATAAGATTATAACAAAAAGTGGTACAAACAAACTCATTAAAAGACGCCCCTATAGTTTTGTCTTCTACTTCCAGATATAGATCTGATGTTTGGAAGGTTATGACTCTAAGTAATTGCTTAATCTATTAATTCGGAAAGGTAAATAACTAGCAGTGGAGATAGGACATATAGGTTTTATAATTAGCAAGCATTGAAGCCAGGGCAAATCTTTGAGTATTTTTAACTAAAATAACCAACATTGTGGTCAAGAAACATAAATTAACCTACCAATAATTCATATCAAATACCTATTTCTTGCAACTAATACACCCCTCCAACCACTAGCTAGTTACTTTAATTAAACTAAAGACAAATATTGCAGCTAATACACGATATACAATTATTATAACTTCTTGACATTTGTTTTCTGTATGCTTAAAGTAATAACCTCTAATTATCAGTCATACCGTGAACTTTAACCATCACATTTTACTGTGTGTTAGTATAGACAAAGGTTTTCATAGTATATCTAATAAAATTATTCATATGTATTATGCACTCTCATACACATTTATATCTTATTTCGACAACTTTGGAGTAATGATTCTTGTTGACTTTATCCATATAATAGCTATGATGATAAGGAATATTGTTGCTTTAAACAATGATGAAGAAGAAGATTGAACAAAAGTAACAGAAGAAACAAAGAAATGGACTCTCCTTTTTACAGAACTCGATTAAAAATAAAATTGCAGGATAGAAAAATGTCGGCTTCAAACCCTACAAAGCTCCCACAGTATCCATGTTTCCCTCACACCACGCCCCCTCTCTTTATCTATTGTCTCTTCCTTTTATACGTACTACCGTATAGTATAAATGATCGTATATTTCAGTATTATATTACTATACATATGTTATGTATATGGCTTTATGCAATGCAAATGAGGGCATTCGTATGGTAATTCATGGCATTGTACACATAATTATGATGCGTGCATCGCCGTGTTGAGTGTGTATGTAGGTGTAAATGGAAATGTGCATTATATGTTATGATTGTTCTTATATTCTCTTCTGCTGACTGTTATGATTTATTTATTTGCCTTTTTTTTTTTCCTGTTGGCATTATTACGCATTCTCAATGTAATAATAATACAAGCCTTCTTTTCTTGGTCCCTTTTGTTTCCTTTTTAAAATCTTCATCGCTTTTTCATAACTTTTAATTGTATAGAACTAGATAATAATATACACAGGCTACAAGATTTTTGGTTCGTAATTCTTTATCTCTTAGGATCCCACATTCAAATAAAGTTAAAATAGTATGTAACTCACATTAGAGTTGTGATTTTTTTTCTCAATCATGTGATCAGTCTCTATTCACAAATTGCTGTTCTTTTTCTGATCCTTTGTTATGCATGTTAATGTATGTTTTTAGATATTCTTAGATGATATTTTAAAAAAAAAAGATAATAAAAATTAAAAGTAAAAAAATTAAAAGAGAAGATTTTTGTACTGAAAGTGAAAAGCTAGGGGCGGGTCAATATCCATAGATTTACTAAACCTGAATCTAAAATTGTTAATAGATTCTGTAATAAGACCCACTGGTCCATAACTGTATGCTCTACTCTATACGTACCTATAGCTCATACGAGACGTCCCGTCAGTCCCATTATTTTGGCTTTACTTTTATGATTCTGGGGTCCATCTATATTCCAATTTTATTCTTTCATGTTTTTTAATATAGATATTAATTTATTTAGTTTAAAATTTAACTACAAGTCTAAAATCATTATTAAGACACTTTTTTTTTATGGAATTTATTTGTGATTTATGGATCAAATTGAACGACTAGATCGATGCTTTTAACAGTAATTCATACAATGACTTCCCATTTTAAAAGACCAATTTCTCTATTTATTATCCTAGTTAACTATTACATAATTTGAAATATGATTAGTGGTAGACTGGTAGTCTAATGGTTTGGACAGTAGTTATGGTTTTGCTACCCTAAAACCTATAGCATATGAACATTTATTTTCACTGGTTATAGAAGCAATGCAGATTACAATATACTAGTATTAATTTTTTGCAGCTTTACAATTTCAAGTGCCAGAAACCATGCGGCATAATTACTCACTCCTCTTATCGTTTGCAAAATGTTTTATTCTACACCCCACAGTTTTCTCTGTGGAGCTGTATGGTGCCCCTAGTGTAGTTGTTTTTCCAATGACTATATTATTGAGATAATCACTTGGTGAATATACAGCTAAGCCGGATATTAGATTTATGAAAAATTTGACCACCAAAATAATGCTCCTACTAACAAGCCAGATTAGCCTAGTAGTATTTGAGGAAGCTTCGACTCCGATATGGTCTTGGATTCGATTCGCGCTGGCCACCAAGATTTTTACATGGGTTCTTTGGTCCGAGGAGAGCGTAAACGTGATCTGGAGTAACTCCCCGCCAAAAATTCTAAGCCTACCACGTGACTAGTCTGGACCACATAAACCAGAATACTCCTCGCAAATTTAAAAAATAAAAATAATGCTCCTACTACTATGAGTATATGTATATGACCATTAGGTGGGTTGTGGCGACTCGTGATCGTGTCTCTAAACAGTTGTAAAGCTTAGCAATCGTTTCGTATGGTTGAGACGTTTGCAGAATCGACGGTTAGGAGACATTCTAGGGAAGTTGAGAAAGAACGTGGGTGAATTACGAAGCCTCCGTTGAACGGCGTGCAAGAGCGCGTGCCTTTCTTGACCGTCGGATCAAACACGTCGATCCACAGATGCGTGCGCAAAAGCACATGCTGTTATGAAGACAATCACGTGTCGTGCTTGTATTGGATGTTATTGCTAACTCCGTTTGTGATAGCAAAGAAGACAATTTTTATTTACCGGTAATAAATGTCTATTAATAAACGAGCTTATTTATGGTGTCTATAGTGGTAGCAGTTGATTAAATAGTACAAACTCCAAAGCTATTAAATTAATGGACACAAATTCTAATAAACCCAAAATAGTATTGGGACATACTCCATATTTTAAGTAATTTTAGCAAAAAAATATTTGTTTCACAATATAAGAAGTTTTCAGATTTCAATATACTTTTTACATTTATTGGATATTGTATAACAAATTAAATAATGTTAGTTTTTTTATAATTGGTTGAATTTATTGATTTAATGTCATTTTAAAAAAAATTAATAAATTTCTTAATATTCGTGATTTTATCTAAAAGCTATTTACAATATGAAACAAAGGGAGTACAAGTTAATGGATTCGATATTTTTTTCTAGCCGATTTTAATGGCAAGACTCAATAAGCACATGAAAAAGAAAATTATGAAATGAGAAAATAGAGAAAATTATGATTTTCAAAACAAATACAAATAAGAATTTAAACGGTTAGGAATGTGATAATCACGAAGATGGCATGATATTGTAGGTGGAGAGGGTTACTTGGCGAAAGAATCAAATAGAAATTTCACAAATATGGAATGTGACGTGGCCTTATTTTCATATTCGTAATCAATGTTTCCACATATGCTCAAGCACTTTCATTTAAATAACTCGTCCACCATTTCAAGATTAACATACACTAGATGATAATCCGCACGCATGTGCGGGGTGAGGTTTTTATACTAATATTTATTGTTAAATGGTTTTAACATTTTGCAATACTACAGTAGTTATCGATTATAAAATGACGAATACAAATGTTGGTATCTTAAATTAATGACGTTTGGGGTCTTGTCGGTTTTGGTTTGATTGAGACGTATTTTCAGATTTTTGTATTATGCTCATAAGTGTCATTCCGGTTTTACTAATTATCGGGTTGGATTTGATTTGGTTACTTTCCAATACAGTTTGGATTGGATTGTAACCAATATCTGAAATCATCCCAAAATATATTTTTTAAACCTCAAAAGTTGACAAAAAAAATTCAAAATATTTAAATTATTCAGAAATCTAACTTAAAATTAGTTAAACTATTTAAACTAACTAAAAGATATTAAAAAAACAAATAAACAAACCACAAAAATCTTTCGAATACTATAAAATATATAAATTATCTTAACATATATAAAAATATTAACATATTATACATATTATAGTTCGAATTTTGGTTCGGTTCATATTATAACCAAAACCCAAAGTACTAAGCTAATAAGTCTAGTTCGGATATTTTTATATAACGGATCAGATCCATATTCGGTTTTTCCGGTTCAGATTTAGGTATGTACTTCGGCTTAGAGTAAAAGCCTCAGACCTAATGTATAACTCATTTTAATTATTTTTAAGATTTCATATGCACGAAAAGAAATTAAGTTTTGCGATAAAATGACAAAAGGGGATTAGGTTTTCTGCTCTCGATTTGTCTACTATTAACTCTCCATAAGTGATTTAATTTTCTACCTCTATAAAATTGTGTTATCGTTCTCGTCTCTATTTCATTGATATGAGTTTTGTTTTTCTTTTTAACTTCTTCTTAAATTCGGTAAATTACATAAGTGTCAATTTAGAAAAGATGGACATGTGTAAAAATTAGTTCCACTCTAGATACATATCTAAGAATCAAATCTTTGAAGAAAATCATCGGCAAACTCGATTCACAGGTTAGTGTTCAAATCTAATATATCAAGTTGTTATAGAATTTAAGTGCAGACTCAAAATATAAATGTGTCTAGTATATATTCACCAGTTCGGTCTAAAAATCATCTAATTCTAAAACAACAAAAGAAATTACTTATTTGATAAACCTACACTTTTAAGATTTAGTTTCTTAAGAGTATACCGATAAAAATATATATAATACTTTACCATTCTAGTATATATATAAACCATGTATAAACTAAAAACTGTTTGATTTATTAAATAATAAACCATAACACTTATAATAAATAGTTTAAATCTCTCACTCTTTCAATTATAATAGCTAAATAGGGTATTATAGAGAAAGAAATATTAGACAAATGATCAAATCTATCATTCTTCGAACAAACTCAAAAGAAAGTGATTGAAATCATGTAATGATATTTCTTTTAAAGCCTTTTAGGAATAAATATAAAGACTAAAATATTTAATCTGAATGAAATAATATATATATATATATATATAATGCTTCAAATATTAAAAATTATGTTCATTTAAAAAAATGTATTTCTAGAATTGTCAGGATCAAATAACATATTAAAAACCACATAGTTAAAAATTAATTTGTATACATAAAAGTATATAAATTAGAGTACATTTTGTTAATTTACAATCATGTTTTTGGTAAATAAATCAAAACAATCATTTTATTTACTTTATATGGTATATAATTATACTTTATTGATATTGACATAGATAATATGTTGTATATTTGTTGTAACAAATATTAAAATCTTAAACATTCTTCACTTAAAACTTTAAATTAACATATTTATATATTTTATATAGTATATAGTTTGATTTAAGTGATATTAATATATATATATATAATATGAATATCTACTAATGAGACTTCATATTCATACATTTTATGATAATTTGTATCTTGCTTGGAAAAAAACAATGTTAAACCATTGATCATAAAATTTTCAATGTTAGACTTTTACTATTTTTAGTAATTTATGTTCGTTTTAAAAAATTCAAAATATAACATATAAGAAAAAATTATTTTTTTTTATTATATATTTAATGTAATTTTTTAATTTATTTTAATAATTTAAAATTAAACAAAAAAAAAGAGAGGATACAAAAATATGTATATTCATAATCATTAATTGCATATATATGTTAATTATATTAGGTAATTCCGTAGCTTTTATTTAAGGAAATAAAAATATTGCTTTGTACAATATTGATCATTTTAATAATTAGTCTAATAAAAATTATAGTATATATTTATATGGACCAACTTATTTTTCTAAGGATTCTAAGAATCGTTCTCGTGATGACATGTGGCTACAAAAATATGTTGTAATGCTCCGGGATTAATATATACGAGATACGTTAATACTCCACGACTATAACTTATTAATGTATGTGCATCATGTATGTTACCTAATAGTATTAAGCTTGATTTACATAACGTGTATGTTCTCCACGGTTATAAACTTATAATCCACGATTATCCGAATTATAATTAAGCTTGATTTGCCGTCCACTTCACGCGTGCCGAGCGGTCAAATTTTTCAGACGTAAAAGCACCAAATAATGCATTTCACTTTTTCTTGTCACCTTTTTGTTTATTTTTTGGTTTCTTAATTTCTAAAAGGGAAAATTCGTTAAAAAATACACAGACTCAATTTCATTTGTAAATAAAATACACTAACTATTTTGGATTCCCGTTTAATACATGAACTAATTTTCGTTGACTATTAAATACACAAACTTTCAAAATTCGTAGTTTTTACACATTGTTTTTGACGGCGTTAACTATATTTAACGGAAGTATTGACGATGTTAGAGTCTAATTAAACACGTGTTGAAAAAATTGTGAATTTTGAAAGTTTGTGTATTTAATTGGCAACGAAAATTAGTTCATGTATTAAACGGGGATCCAAAATAGTTCGTGTATTTTATTAGCAAGCGAAATTGAGTCTGTGTATTTTTAAGGATTTTTTCCTAGTTTTAATTAAACATGTGGTTAAACTATGAAAAGAACGCTCATTCTCAACCAGAATCTTTTAAATCGACTGAGTCTTAATTCAAGTTAGTTTCAATTTACGTTTCGCACCTTAATCTGTTCCAACAGCTTTTATTCTCTAAACTCTACTCTCTTTTCTTCGTTTGATTTCCCTTTATATCGTTTCAAATAGGAGTTAATTTCTATGTCGTGAAAATTTCTAAATTTAGAATTAGTTTAGTGTTATGTATTTCTTATTCTTCATCCAAAAAAATAATACTATGGAAGCGTAATAGAGAAGAAATCTAACAATATAATCAATTGAGAAGATTGTTAAGAAAAATTCCCTTCACAGTTAACCATATGTTTAATTAAACACTAACATTGTCTTCACTTTTGTTAAACATAGTTAACATAATCTAAATCATGTTAAACATAGTCAACGTCGTCTAAATCTTTGTGTAAAATCAACAAATTTTTAAAGTTTGTGTATTTAATGGAAAACAAAAATTAGTTCGTGTATTAAACAGGGATCCAAAATAGTTTGTGTATTTTATTAGTAACTAAAAATTAGTTCTTGTATTTTTAAGGAAACTTTTTTCATAATTTCAACACGTGTTTAATTAGACTCTAACGTCGTCAATACTTCCGTTAAATATAGTTAACGCCGTCAAAAATATTGTGTAAAAACTGCGAATTTTGAAAGTTTGTGTATTTAATAGGCAACGAAAATTAGTTCACGTATTAAACAGGGATCCAAAATAGTTCGTGTATTTTATTTACAAATGAAATTGAGTCTGTGTATTTTTAAGGAATTTTCCCTTTCTAAAACTTATATTTTTACATGCTTCCTTTCTATACAGAACAAAAGAAATGTTAAATATTATGATTGATAATAAGAGTTATTTAGCTAAAAAAATTATGATTTCTCACTTGCGGTTAAATTCTCTAATGCTGGGGGCTACAAACTGCTGCAAATTTAGAGGAAATACGGTACACTTCATCTGAATGATGATGCTAGTTCGGTGAAAGAAGAGCAAGCATAACTCTTACTAATGCTTATGGGGTTTGCTAGTTTTTTTTTTTTTTTTTTGAGAAAGTTTGCTAGTTGATACACACGATCTAAAGATAGTCAGAAACGTAAGCCAGAGAGTCAGAGACCTATCTACAAAAGTAGTAACATATTGGAATCATATGATATCTTTGGAATCTATATCGCTGAAGTCGAGATGAACGTATTAGGAAATGAACATGTAGTTAATGTAAATTTAAGTCTAGCTTTCTTTGGAATAAGCATCATTGACATTCTCTTAGTAATTTTGTATAACTTGGGAAGAAAAAAAAGAGAGCACCGGCGCAAAAGATTGCAAGATGCACACATATCCCTCCTTATATACATCACTTTCATATGCTGATTAATTAGTGACAGTTTATCTTATAAGAAAATTGTTAAAAGATAAAATTTTAGGTTTGAGTAATGCTAATCGTATCAATAATTTACCGATGGATGTGAAAGCATTTCCTCCTACAGTGAGAAGTTAAGATCGATGCACTGCAACGCCAGTTGGATCTTACGAGACGGATTGTTATAGTCTGACCACTCACATTCCCTTTTCCATACATCAGAATGTAAAAGAAAAACATTGTTGCAAAAGTATATAAGTTTTTGCTACCAGAAATGAAACCTCTTTTGTCATAAAGTTAAATCAATTTTTATTTTCTTTTTTTTTGCTTAACCTTTATCAATTTTTATTTTCGCTTTATTGTTTTGTATATATATATATATATATATATTACAAAATAAACCAAAGTAGTTGAAAAAGCAAAACACTTTTGGAAGAAAATATTAAATTATGTAACATTATATTAGAATTAATAAAATATATTTTCACTCATTGTACTTATTTTAAAGCTTTATTATCTGACTTATAACATCTATATTATTAAAACAGAAGTACAAATCTGAGAATGCTAAAATTTAGCCATTTATTACAGCAATAATTAATGAAGCTATTGATGTTTTAATAAAGCTACAATAAGGAATGTTGTCTTATCCAAATTAACTTAATCGATTTATTACATTATAATAAATAAAACAATTGATATTTAATGAAGCTACTAATTAGGAATATTGTCTTATCCAAATTTTAAAATATTTTATTACATCTTTTTTTTTTTTCTAATTATTTCATTAATTATATTTATTATAATAATTAACATCACTTATTTTACGTGTTAATCATAATAATTGCATATGTTTGAATAAAATTATTGCATTCATGACAAAGATTCTAACCGGTTAATAAATAGTTTTTATTTATTTACATTCATCCAAGTATCCATCTGAATAGAAATCGTTTTTTATATCGTTTTATATTGTTCTAAAACTAAACTATATGTAGATATTATAAATTTTTAAACAGGATTTGAGTTGATCCTTCCGAGTACGGGTATTCAAATAGTCTATATGTTTAAAAATATCATTAAACAAAATATAAATACATAAGTAAAAATTTATATTATAGATTTCATGTGCTAAGTTTTTAATAAGATATATGAATAATATAGAAATAATATTATATTTTTGTTAAAAATATTTCAATTAATTCTTTTATTAATTGACAAAAACTTATATGTAAACAAATGACATTATTTTTACCGAGATATAAATTTTATTATACAATTGACGATTACAAATGAATAACCATATTACGTTTGTTGACTTTGTATTTATTTCTAATTAGTCAAGATAAGTATATTTTTATATATAATATATCATCATGTAAAAATATATAACTATATCACGAAACAATATTTAAATTAACACCCGCTCGGTGAGCGGGTCCAGCTCTAGTAAGCATTTAAAGTACTTGTACAAATCAACTACATTTCTGTGCATACATACCAGAGATTACGTGTGCTTACTACTATATTAATTTTTGACGTAAATTGTTTGAAACATTATTTAATTTATATATATGTAGCTCAACACCAAAGATATCTTAATTAATGTAAAACAAATAAAATATAAATATTATTCGTTTTGAGAATACAAAGCTGCAACGGCATCGCCATATACAGAAAGTTTAAGCGCAGCATAAGAGCATGCACACGCTTTCCCATTTCCAAGCAAGAAAAACCTGTACATACACACATGGCTTATATGGATTTTTCTTAAAGAAATTAAAATTACAATATTTTTTGCTTTATTAAAGCTTTTGTCTCTCTCTTTCAATTCTTTCTGGTTCTTGTTTGCATTCAGAAAACAAAAGAATGAAACTGTTTGCTTCATGATGTCACCTTTGGTTTCTCTTGTTCATTGAAGGGTCGAGTTTGGTCTGAGAAAAGAAGAGAGAGAGAGAGAGAGAGAGATAGAGGAACATGCCCCACAAGAGAGACATGCTTGTCTGTGTGTAGTCCCTTTTATGCATGTTCTTTAATCTCTCCCCATTCTCTTCTGTTCTGTTTTTGTCATGTGTAAGGGTTTTGTCTTTAATCAAGAAAAAAACAGATTCCATGAAATGGGTTTGTCTTTAATTCTTCTGGTTTCTTGATTCATCTTGTAGCTTGTTTGCTCAATAGGACTCTTTGTCTCTTCTTGTGTCAAAGGAAAATAAAATGGAAACTTTCTAAGGAAAAATAATTTAGCTTAAAGCTTAGTGTTGAGTGTGGGAGAGACAAAACAGAATGGCTTCATTGGCTTGTGTTGAGGACAAGATGAAAACAAATGGTTTGGTTAATGGAGGAACAACAACAACAACTCCTCAATCTACTTTGCTTGAAGAGATGAAGCTGTTGAAGGATCAGTCAGGTTTAATCTTCTTTCAGATTTGGTCCAGTGACATATTGAAATCTTGTTAACTTTGCCCTGAAATTTTTGGTTTGGTAAATGTTCAGGAACGAGAAAGCCGGTGATAAACTCTATGCTATGGCACGCTTGTGCAGGCCCTCTTGTTTGTCTCCCTCAAGTTGGTAGCTTAGTGTATTACTTCTCACAAGGTCATAGTGAACAGGTAACTTTTGTTTGTCTTTAGGAACAACATTGTATCTTGTAAGCTCTTGGTCAAGGGTTTGACTTGTTTGCTTTGAATCAGGTTGCTGTTTCAACCAGAAGATCAGCAACAACACAAGTTCCTAATTACCCAAATCTTCCATCTCAGTTGATGTGCCAAGTCCATAATGTTACCCTTCATGTATGCCTTCTCATTTGCTTTGTATGTAAACAGTTTTCATTTATGTTGACAATGGTTTTGTTTCATTTTGATAGGCAGACAAGGACAGTGACGAAATTTATGCTCAGATGAGTCTACAACCTGTTTACTCTGTAAGTTCAAACTCTTGCAACTTCCCTTTTATAACTCATTGCAAAAGTGAATGAGTTTTATATGGTTGGGCATCAGGAGAGAGATGTTGTCCCTGTACCAGACTTTGGGCTCTTAAGAGGAAGCAAACACCCATCTGAGTATTTCTGCAAGACGCTTACTGCTAGTGATACAAGTACACATGGAGGTTTCTCCGTGCCACGTAGAGCTGCAGAGAAGCTATTTCCACCGTTGGTGAGTCTTTTTTTCCCTCAGGGAAAAACTTGTGTTCCTTTTGCTTCAAGTGCTGCTTTATGTGACGTGTTATACATTACAGGACTACACAGCACAGCCACCAACGCAGGAGCTTGTTGTTCGAGATCTTCATGAGAATACTTGGACGTTTCGCCATATCTATCGAGGTAACTCCAACAGATTTGTCTCTCTGTGTATTTGTTAAGTTGATATTGAGCTCAGTTCTTGCTTGCATTCTCAGGACAACCAAAGAGACATCTCCTAACAACAGGATGGAGTTTGTTTGTTGGCTCAAAGAGATTGAGAGCTGGAGATTCCGTCTTGTTCATAAGGTTAACAATCATTCAAATCCAGTTTTCTGAATCAGTTTAGTCTGATTGTTACTCACCGTGTGAACCAAACGTGTCATAAGGGATGAGAAGTCGCAACTGATGGTTGGTGTGAGACGAGCTAACCGCCAACAAACAGCTCTTCCTTCATCAGTTCTCTCAGCAGATAGTATGCACATTGGTGTTCTTGCTGCTGCAGCTCACGCAACTGCAAACCGCACTCCTTTCTTGATTTTCTTTAATCCAAGGTTAGCTCAATAGCATCTAAAAACATATACAACTTCTCATATGACTAAACAAGAGCTTATGGTGTTGTTTTTTCAGAGCGTGTCCAGCAGAGTTTGTGATCCCTCTAGCTAAGTACCGCAAGGCGATATGTGGTTCTCAGCTCTCAGTTGGTATGAGGTTTGGAATGATGTTTGAAACTGAAGATTCAGGGAAGCGTAGGTAAGTGTTTTACTAACCACAATGTATTAGTTTCTTACCTATCAAATCTGGTTTGGTTGTTCACTTTACCATTTTTTGGATGTGTATTATATAGATACATGGGAACCATTGTTGGGATAAGTGATTTGGATCCGTTGAGATGGCCTGGCTCTAAATGGCGTAACCTTCAGGTGGAATGGGATGAACCTGGATGTAATGATAAGCCAAGTAGGGTCAGTCCATGGGATATTGAAACACCTGAAAGTCTCTTCATATTTCCCTCACTGACCTCAGGACTCAAACGCCAGCTCCATCCATCTTACTTTGGTAACATGTTTCTTATTGTTATCTTTTTCATATGATTTGCAGAATCAATAACTGTTATGATATTTGCAGCTGGTGAAACCGAGTGGGGTAGCTTGATCAAACGGCCTCTAATCCGTGCTTCTGCTTCTACAAATGGGATTCTACCTTACACATCTTTCCCAAACATGGCTTCAGAGCAGCTTATGAAAATGATGATGAGACCTCACAACAACCAAAATGTAACATCTTTCATGTCTGAGATGCAGCAGAATGTTTTGATGGGGCATGGAGGTTTACTAGGAGATATGAAGATGCAGCAACCAATGGTGGTGGACCAGGTGGTGCAGGTGCAGCCAGGAGACAAACTAACTGTGAACCAATCTGCTTCCAGTACGAGTGGCTTGGAACAGAATCTGTCACAAAGTATGAATGCTCCTATTAGCTCTGAGAAACCGACACTTTCTGGTTCCAGCTCAGGGAGAGTCAATCATGGAAATGAGCAACAGTCAATGGAACAGGCTAACCAGGTGAGAACAGTCACAGTGTGTAATGAAGAGCTGACTCAGAAACCAGATGCCTTGTCTCCTTTACAAGCTGATCCATGTCCTGAAACAAGTCAACGGATATACCCACCACAACAGTCTGATCCAATAAATGGATTCTCTTTCCTGGAAACAGAAGAGCTGACATCACAAGTCTCTTCCTTCCAGTCTCTTGCCGGATCGTACAAGCAACCATTAATGTTATCCTCCAACGAGTCTTCACCTGTTGTGTTACCTGATTCAACAAACTCATCACTGTTTCAGGATGTGTGGGACAATCAACTGAACAGTCTAAAGTTTGACCAGTTCAGTCCCTTGATGCAGCAGGACCTTTACGGTTGTCAGAACATGTGTATGAGTAATAGCACAAACAGCAACATCCTAGAACCTCCACCCTCAAACACTGTTCTTGATGACTTATGTGCCATCAAAGAAACCGAGTTCCATTGTTTGGTCGAGAACAACAACAACAGCTTTGCTCAAGATGTGCAGTCGCAGATCACATCTGCTAGCTTTGCAGACTCACAGGCCTTCTCTCGCCAACAAGATAACTCTGGAGGAACAGGTACATCTTCAAGCAATGTTGATTTTGATGATAGTAGTCTGCTGCAGAATAGTAAAGGCTCATGGCAGAAACTTGCAACGCCCCGCGTCAGAACTTACACCAAGGTAACAAAGGCCATATCTCCAATTTTTTCCACTAAGCATACGTTTTCTCAAATCATCTGACATGGAACTTTGGTTGTGTAGGTCCAAAAAACCGGGTCAGTTGGGAGGTCAATTGATGTCACAAGCTTCAGGGACTATAAAGAGCTAAAAACTGCAATTGAGTGCATGTTTGGACTTGAAGGATTGCTCACTCGCCCACAAAGCTCTGGCTGGAAGCTTGTATATGTCGATTATGAGAGTGATGTTCTGCTTGTAGGTGATGATCCATGGGAGTAAGTCTCTCTCTCACTTTCCTATTAACTTCACCTCAGTTTCTGTATTACCATTTTTTCCCTTACATAACTGCATAAACTGGTGCAGGGAGTTTGTGGGATGTGTAAGGTGCATAAGGATACTGTCGCCAACAGAGGTTCAGCAGATGAGTGAAGAAGGAACGAAGCTTTTGAACAGCGCATGCATAAACGATCTCAAGACTTCTGTTTCATAAATGTTAGCAATATGAACAATTATAGGAGAACCATCTTGTTGTAAGCATTTGATGTGTTGTTCTGATTTGAAACCTGCAACTATTTTATGATTATCTAGTGAGTGCTGAATGAATGAATCAATAGTTTAAACTGTCTGAAATTAGAAACTTTGTTGTCCTGATTAGTATTTTTGTTTTATTTCAATTATACAGCTCACATGTGTTAAATGTATTCATTCATACATCATTGATCTATGCATTAAATGATTATTTAGATTAGATGTTGATGTCAAGTGTTTTCTTTTGTTTGAGTAGATGAACAATATTCTTAAAAAGAGAGAAAATTCCCTAATTATATTATATGATTTGTGGAATAGACCAAGAAATAGTTTCAAAAAGTAAATTAAACTTATATAGCAGCAAAGCCAGGCAAGAGAGAAGAAAAAAATTGCTCTGCTGCTAACAACAAGCTCTCTCACCAAGAGGAGAAGAGCATGGTAGTATGCTAATTCTGTTTCAGTCCCTGTCAAATCTCATTCTTTTTGCACTTTGCATCTCAGGATTGTTGATATTACCATTGTTTGGATTCCTCGGCTGGTAAGCTGCAGCATCGTGCTGGTATAAACAGTTAGCTCCATTTCGACAACCCCTCGAGCTGTTGAAGTACATGCAAGGCTTCATTATCTTTGGTTTTGAATCCCTTGGCCTCTGGTTATTACTATTGGTATTTGCCATCTCAAGGTTAGGTGCTCCAGGTTGAGGGTTATAACGATGATAACCGGTATGCTGTTGAACTGGTGGTGCATCTTGTCTTTCCCCGCCATGTTGCTGAATCAGGCTCTTGTAATAACTAGCATCTCTGGCTGGTGGTGCTCCATAGTTGGGCTGATCTGAAGAAGCTGGAGGAGGATAGGTCATGGAAGGAGTATGGGTTACCGTTGGCTGAGGGTAATATTGTCCATTTGAGCAGGCAGGTGTTGTGTTTACTACTCCATTTGCTTCATGTGTCGAAGATAGGTAGGGGCTACTTGCGTTGGAGGAGACTGAACCTGCACCATTATCACTATTTGTAACAAGATTCTCCACCAACTTAGGGTTGCTCAAGATTTTCATAAGCAGATCTTGGTCGATCATGCCACTGCCTAGTTCTTTGTTGTTTGAAATTGCAGTTAATGCAGCCATTATTTCTGACCCTGCAGGGAGGATTGAAGAAAGTGATGTGTTCTCATCGGTTCGTGATGGCTCTGTTCCCACATCTACGCCAGATTGCGTTGGGAGATCAGATGCTGAATTCATGGCTATGTCATCATCTTCTACAGGTAGAATGGGGACGACAACGGTTTGCTGATCATCATAATCTGAGCTGTCAGCATCAGCAGGAACCGAAGGGCTGCAAATTTGAGTTTAAGAAAAAACCAAAGTCAGAAATAGGTAAAAGGGATATGCAAATGTATGTGTTGATAGAATATGTAGGGGACCGATTCAGACTTTGGAGGAATGGCTGATGCGCCAGGATAGAATGCTTCAAGAACTCTCAATTCCCTCTGATTTTGCGCCTCCACTTCTTTGCTTTCATCCCCTGAAACCACTCTCCAATCCTCATCTAGCATAATCTGCAAGAGCACATGTTATTCCATGTTGATCATACCTCACCACCATATACATCATTATCTTGAGTATCCTAAGAGTTGAACATGTGAATATCCTCAACAAGATTAACTATAATTACAACGGCAACCCAACTAAGAGCACTTTATCCCCATATTCACCACATCTTGATCCTATGCTTATCAACTCAAAGGATCAATGAGATTTGGTTAGACAGTTAATTTAAACTTCAGAGGAATACAGAAAAAGAAGATGTAAATATATTGCCATTGCGAGGGAATTAAGAATAAAAGATTCTAGGTAAAAAGGCCTAAAGAGTGGGATCAGCAAGCTCACCCGGATAGAGCATTTCCACTTTATTACTGGGATATCTGATATCTTAATTTGTGACTCATTTGCAGAAAGAGGTCCACCAAAACCAGGTGGCAGATTATCCTCGCTTGGATGTGACTTTGCTTGCAGGTGATCTTGAGATTCTGATCCAACTTGTGAAGGTGAGTCCTCAGATATAAAGAGCCGTACCTGTTAACATCAAAACCAGATTGTTAATTGACATGCGTGCAAGAACCACAGAGAATCTTGATCAAATAATTCTAGTTAAAGTCTCATTCAGACCTCAAACAGGAATCAGTACACAAAAAACATGAATATTTGGACCAGTTATTTCAAGCATACAATCCAAAGATAATCAACAAAGCTTGTCACCATTAAACGTACTACAAGAATCTTGGTAGTTTGAAAGAAACAATCAATGTGGAATGTGGTGATGTAGAAGACAAGGATCTCATATCCAGGACAGCCTTAACTAATCAAATAATTTTCAAACCAAGTGTAAATGAAACAAAGTGGAAAATGGTGACATTCCACCCAGTAGCTTCCTCCTCCTCCCTCCCAGTAAGTAACTTAGCTGGACAATGACTCTTCCCCAAGCTATCTTACCAATGTAGATATCAATCAGCAAAAAGGCTGCAAATGACAGCATCCAAGAGTGTGTTAAGTCTGAATCCTCAGTTGAAGATAGCCAAAACCCTTTGGACATCAAAACATTTTTTCTTGATTCGTTCTCTTGCATAACTCATCACAGACAACTTGACTACACTGATCTCATAAGTGGTTTTATGGCTGATCCCAAACACATGACAGAACTGGTGGTATCTCAGGATTAGACACCCTTATCCAAAGAAGTAAAAAATGGGCAAACCACTTTAGACTATGATGCAAGGGAAAAAAGCAAGAGAGCAGACTTATATAAACTTATGCCATTGTGATGAAGAACTAAACATAAATCGAAATAGAGCACGTATCTAAACTTATATAAGCTCAGAGACTCTTATCATCAAAACATTACCAAAGCAACATCAAACTAATACATTTTTATTCAGTTCCAGTCACAGTATCATTAGCAATCAGTCACATTTAGAAGGGAAAGTAGACAAATATCAACAATCGAAGCTTCGATGGATTGAAAGAGCTGCAAGGTCTTGTTTTACCTGGCAAAGTTTAAAATCTGGTGGCCACGATACCCTTTTCGATTTGTGCAATGCCCTCATAGTTTACAGTATCTCACTTCTTTTCAATCTATAAAAGTTTCTTCCTTTTGATTCGGTGAACGTCCAATTTAAAATCAATTAATCAAAAAATCAGCGTACTCTTTAGATTGAACCAATCATCATCGTTTTTATCGAGAACACCTAATTTTTTTGAATATAGTAGATGGAGATTAAGAAGAGAAGATGATGATGATGATGAGTTTGTAAAATCCAGAACATCTGCGTGTTAAACCCGTCGAAGAAATGAATATAGAGAGAGAGAGAGATGAGAGAAGCCCTAGATCGGGTTCGGGTGGGTTCTTCTTTCTTTCTTCAGGTCACCATCGTCATTTTATCTGGTACTTCTTCTGCCTTTTTTACACGTGTCTTGCCAGCCGCATACCCTCCTCTCATTATTTTTGCCATTTCTCCAGACACTCCACTAGTTTAGTTTATTTCCAATAACGGTCCCTATATTTTATATTTTGATTTGTTTTTTGAGAATGAAGTCAATAAGAGTCAGTTTCATTGACTGGACTCAAAGTCAAGATGATCAGCCAAACCCACCAACGAAGTATTATTATTATCATCCATCTTCTATGGTAGTCTGATTGAAAATTGAAGATTTTACATTTTGAATACACACGTAACGGTTGAACTACGTTCATATTTTGAGATACTACATAAACTAGTAACAAGATAATAAGAAACTATCACTCATAACCAACTACAAATTTATGAAGTAATCTTCTTAACTTCATGCATGTTATCTCTGATGCCATAAATAATTGTACACAACAAGATATTTTTCGTGTAGAATATATGAGAATAACCACAAATACTCCATTACAAGACTTTCAACTGAGCATGTTATGTCCGAAAAGAAACAACACCAAACCAAACCAAATAATCCCATAAGCAAAAGAAAACGATCCTATACACAAGACTATCCTCCTCCACTCTCGGTTATTCCTCTTCCACTTCGGCTGTCTGAAACTTTAAGGATTGTCTGAATAAAAAACATACCAATCATCAAATATTGCAAACATACCAACCACAACCTTAAAATTCACTCCATGCAGCTTCTTTATCTTTGCCACTTTCTATCTGTAAAAAGCCAAGCAAAGGAAAAACCAAACATTTTCTCAGTAATTGATCAAACCATCATAATACAATAGTGAAATGCAGAGAAAACATAGGAGGAGATTCGTTTACCCTTTGTACCCAGTTGTGCTTGGGACGCAGACCGTTGGATTCTAGGAGATTTCCCATTGGCAACAACAGGCAATGAATGTCTCTTCTTGATGGGAACCTCTCTTTCCTGGAGATCAGGGCTTGATCTTGGTGAGTTCTGTTCCTGAACCTTAGCTTTCGCCGACTGTGTTGGCTGCATGAACCGGGGAACAGAGTTCTTGCCTCCGCTGCTTTCTCTTGCTTCTTGATCATAACCAAAAGAGTTTCTTCTACCGCTTCTCTGTTCTTTCCCTTCTTGTTCTGTAGTATCAATTTCCTGTTTGGGACTTGATGCTATTTTCTTGCTAACTTTCCGCTTTTGGCTTGAACCACTCTTACCGGATGTTTCCTTTCTTGCTTTAACTGAAGAAGATGCTTGACTTGCCGGTGTTGCCTGAGATTCAGTGATTGTCATCGGAGTTACAGCTTCCTCAGGTAATGAGTTTGCTCTTGGCCCTGATTCATCTTCTGCCCTTCTCTTTTTGGAATCTGGTGTACTAATAACCGATTCATGCTGTGTCACTGAAACCTCAACTTCATCCTTAACATTCTCAACTTTCTCCTTGGGGTTCTCTACAGTAGCCGATGAAGTATTAGATTTCACATCAATTTCTATCAACTCTGCTTGATCTGCTTTAGGAGTGCCGTTTTTTAGAAGCTTAGCTTCAACCTTGGACTCTGCACCCTCAAAGTCTGACTTCTTGTCAAGTGAATCAAGAGAAGAAGTTACAGAGAGTTCCGTGCCACACTCAGATCCACCGAGAGCAACATCTTCCAGAGACCGATCCTTTGTAGTTTTTGTAGTGTCAGCCTTTGGTGAATCTATATCTGTTTTGCCTTCTTCACCTAAAACACCATCTTTAGAAGAAAGCGTCATTGCCTTCTTTGAATCAGCAGATGAAGTTAGTTCCTCGAACTTTGATTTCGCTGCAACGAAAGAAGGATTGCTAGCCTTACGCTTCAAAGAATGTGTAGGTTGTTCATTCACATATTCAGCCTCTTTGACCAAAGAATCAGTATCTTTAGCAGCAAGAGGATGAGACTGCACCAAGTCATGATCAACCTCTGCAGATGCTTGCGGTGAATCATATTGGCTCATTTTCTCTGTCTCAGCTAGCTCCACATGATGAGCTACCACCTTATTTGGTTCATAGCTTGAGAAACCAGCTTCAGCTTCGGTCTCTAAGGTTTCTTCCAACAGTTTCTCTTCTGATGCCAAGTCTGCTTTTAGAGTCTTCTCAGGCTTTGGAACAGACATCCACCTCTCCAACCAGCTCCAAGCAGAACTAGGTTTTGTTGGATCACATTTAATGCTGATAGGCTTTGTCTTGGGAGTTGACTCCATTAGCTATACAATCAAATATGCACGAAAGTGAGTATAAAAATACCATGAAAAAAACAGCTGTAATACACAAGAAACAAATTTATAAATACATACATGTTTAGCAAACTTGTTTTCGAGTAGTTTTTGTGCTGCTGCATTTGTTTCCGCCTTATCCTGAAACAAGAAACAGTATTGGTCGGCAGATTGTACGGGGAAAACAAAATGATACTGACACGTGGTTCAACCCACTCAAAACTTACCGAGATTGCTGAAACACGGCTACCATCTTTCGCGGAATGACGAGCACGGACCAGCGTCTGCATTTTGACAATAGCTTGGACACAACGCAGTGATCCCATGGCCTGGTTCCTAACAAGATGGCCACGTACAGCAGCTTGAAGTTTAACAACTTTCTTGAGCCTCAAAAGTTCTCTTCGCGCCTGCAGTTTAACAACACCAACCATTAAAAAGAGTTCTCAAAACGATTCTTCCTCAGCAACAGGTTGGGAAGAAATGTTTAGCATCGTTATTCTTTACCATGTTCATAATCATAAAGTTTAAAGAAAGCTTATTCAAGTCCTTGATAAAACTAGAATGTAAGAAGAGACAGGAGAAGAAAGGAAACAAGACCATACCAAAAACCCTCGTATAGCAGATTGGATGATAATGATAACAGAATCCTCAACTTCTTTCTTGATGATGATCACATCATCTGATTCAACCTTTTCAACCTCAGGAGTAGTGTCTTTCTCAATCACGGAAGCCTCAACAGCTTTTGCTTCTTCCGACTTAGATTGCAACTCAGTTCCAATCACACCATCCTCCTCAGTTTCAGTCCCTTTTGACTCCACAGAAACAGGCACCTCCGTTGCTTTGTCCTCACCAGGCAGAGTTTTGTTCACATCCACAGGTTCAGCCACATAGGTAACGGGCAACTGGCTCTTCTTCTCATCATCAACAGAGAACTTCTGCTGCTTTTCAGACACAATGTTATTGTCAGGAGATGGAGACTTAAGAAGAGCAGATTCAAGAGTCTCTCTAGTCCTAGAAGCAGGACTAGTCTCAGAGACAGCAACACTAGTGATCATCACCCCTCGCTGCTTCCCAGATTTCTTCCTGAAACTCCATCCTCGCTTGTCACCAGAGCTCTTGTTCTACAACCAATTCACCAAACCTTAGTCCACACAAAAAGGCTAAAGACACTAAAACCATTACAACCAAACCGACCAAAAGCTTGAATAACGACTCAGATCTTAAATTAGAAACTTCTTAAAAAGTAAAATCACTAAGCGCAAAACGAAATTAAGAGAGAAAAAATGTCAAACCTCTAGGGCATTAGACGTAGGTTCGGAGGCATCGTCTCCTCCGGAGCAGGCGATGATACGGAGACAAGAAGAAGCTGGAGATCTTCCCATCGTTGTTGTTAGTCTCGGACCGTTTTATCTTCTTATTCTTCTTCTAGTACTGTCGGATCAGTACAAAAAACACACACACAGTTTAGAGAGAGAGAGAGAGAGTGTGTATGTGTCGTTGGAAAATGGAGTGAAAGCAAGACGGAACCGAAAGAGAAGAGATTAAAATAGGGTTAAGTCAGAGATTTGGAATCCGCCAGTCTTTTTCTCTTCTGTCCGTTGAGGTGCCAATAAAAGCGTTAAAACGTTGTCACTGTCAGATCATATCTCTCTCGTGACTTTTTTTTAATTTCCTCACTTACTTTTTTTTATCCAAATATTAATCAATACAGATTGAATGATGAATGTAGTGGGGATTATTCAATTATGCCTAGTCGATAAAATGTTGGTTCGCCTATAATAATAAGATGCATGTGACTGTCATGTGCACTTTACATCGATTTATGGATTTATCAGTTTTATTTAACATTAATTGTCTTGTATTAAAGTCTTACTTACATTGATAACATATGTTTTTTTTTGCAGTGTAAAGCAAAAATGATAATGATATGTTAACAAAAAGTATACTCCCTCCGTTCCTGAAAGTAGAATTTTCTAGAATTTGCACGTTTATTAAAAACATAATTAATATTTATGATTAACTATATTATTTATTTCTATTATGCAGTTTCCAATAACTATTGACCAATAAAATTTAAACAGTTTAAGTATTTTTAATTAATGTTTCTTGAAAGTATACAATTCATTAACACTAATTAATAAAAGTACCTTAAAATTATAGAAAATCTTATTTTGTGGAACAAAAAAAAATTCCCAGAAAATCTTACTTTCGGGAACGGAGGGAGTAAGCGATAAGCAACATGGTTTCTCGAAGCTTTATCCACAAGTCCCAGTCTTTCTAGTGTTCCTCTCTTTAGCAGGTAAAGTTGCTTTGTTTTATTCTTTCTTTTTTTTTTTTTGTCACGAATTTTTTTTTATTCTTTCTTTTATCATAGTTTAAAACAGGTTAAGAAATTGGAAATTATGTAAGATGGGCTTTGTGGGTCCATAATGGGCCAGTCCAGGAAAAAAGAGCCGTAAGGTGTGGGATCGAGTCCTAACCACTACTCATTGTAATATTGACCACAACCACATGGCATGTATGCAGTGCTGCCAGGGCAGCATATGTAGCTTTGTTGTTTTCTGCAATTGCGACAAATATAACAAATGAAAGAGTGGTGGGGGCTATGAGACAACGAAATCGAATCAAGATATAGCCACCGGCGCACCGCCGGATTCGTTTTACTTTTGTTTTGTTACGTAAGCTCAGGGATTGCGTGTGGAAGTGTGGAGATGAAACGATCCTTTCACGACGACCATAACTAATATGATTAATCTCAAGACTAAAAAACATAAAGTATACTAGTATCAACATTAAAAAACACTAACAACCATCACCACTTGCTTCAGTCTCAAGTCAAAATATCTCAATCATGCATATTTATTTACTATTTTGTCGTACTCGCCGACAGAAGTAATCTACATCACTTTTACAACTTTTTTTGTCATCTTGTATTATCAAAAGCCCAATGTCTGATATAACACAAGGCCCAAAAGCCCAACAAAACAAAGAAAACATAAGTCCAACTTAGGCAGACCCAAAGAGAAAGATATATACTAGATTCTTGATCCGCGTTAAAACACAAATTATGTTTTTTGTTATTTGGTTTCTAAAATCAGAAGATAAACTTATTGTGAACGCTAAAACGTTAGACTAGATTTCCGGTTGTTTGGATTTGTATTACTAATGTGATGATCATTTATATCCAACTTTAATACTTATATAGTCAACGTGAACTATAAGGTACCACGATTTAATAGAAGTAGATTTATATGAGAACATATAAATGCATTTTACTGGTTACAAAGATTATTTCTTAAACTTATACCTTGATTAGTTGTTAAGGTACAATTTATAAAGTGGTTTATTTATTATTTTAGATAAGTCTATATACAAATTAGCGGGGGTTATTGGTTCTTGCATTTTAATGGATTTGGAAATCTAAACTAAATCAAGTGTTATTGGTTCTATGATTTTAAAATTCATATTGAAATCATGTGTTATTGGTTTCATGATTTATAAATTTTAATTTAAATTAGGTGTTATTCAATCATCCGAATTTACTAATGGATTTGATTTTATAACGGATTTGCATGGATTTCTTTGTTAAAAATACAAAGATTCAAATCCGAGGGAAAACCTCCGGATTTGTAAATACAAATACAAATTTATATGTTAGATTTGAAAATCAATATATTTTACATTGATTTGTAAATATTATATGGATTTCTAAATACTATAAAGTACATGAACCAATAACGCCTCCTAGTGTATATGGTTATTTAAATCTATTAATCATTTTCCGTAAATATAAGATCATTAGTATATATATTATATTAATCAAGTTAAGAAAATAGCTATGGATCTTGCTGTTCATTTTATATTTCAACTTCCATACCAGTACTTATAATTTTTACTCTTCTAATTATTGTACCTATCCAAAACAATTTTAAACATGTTAAACTAATTTAAAAGACAATTTTAAACATGTTAAATTAATTTAAAGCATGATTCAGACTCTTAGAGGATGTTGCATGAATCATGATCCACATGGTGTCTAAGTAATATGTGGCAAAGGACTAATGTCTAGCACGCTTGCACAAGAAATTTATCTTGATAAGAGAAAACTTAATAATATTAACAAACTATTAACTTATATAATTAAAAATATAACTATCTAACATTACGAAAATATACAGTTTAACTCGATCTTTTAAAAGCCAAGATCTTTAAACACAGAATAAAAAGAGCTTTTAACGATCATAAAAAAAAAATCTTTCCGTTTTAGTTTATATGTCGTTGTAGAAAAAAAATTTTGTTTCAAAATAAGTGTTGTTTTATAATTTCAATGCAAAATTTATTAATTTTATATATTATTATATTTTTTTATTGATTGAAATGTAGTTAAGTGTATATGTAATTGTGTTTTTATCTAGAAAATATGTAAAATTAAATGTTTATTTAATCTGTGTGCACAAACCCAAAACGATAATAGAATGAAATGGAGGTAGTAGTAAACCAAAAACATCACACACCACAACAAGACAATAAATTTGGTATGGTCCGGTTTAAATGGGTCAGCTAATTTAAGTCCGGTTTGATTTTACACGACGACTAACCGCCAGCAATTACTGAATAAATCATTGTTGACATAAGTTCGGTTTCCTTCTCTCTCTCTCGCGCAAATCTTCAAACAGTTCTGTCTCTTTGCGATCAGATCTCATCGGAGAGCTATGGCTTCAGGTTTCAGCGGTGACGAAACTGCTCCTTTCTTCGGATTCCTCGGCGCCGCCGCCGCTCTCGTCTTCTCATGTAACATCAAACTCTTCATTCACAGATCTCCAATTCCATGTTTTGGTTTTGATCTAATCCGATCCGGTCGGGTTATCTTTTGTCAGGTATGGGAGCAGCGTACGGGACAGCGAAGAGCGGGGTTGGTGTGGCGTCGATGGGTGTGATGAGACCAGAGCTTGTAATGAAATCGATTGTTCCCGTGGTTATGGCTGGTGTGTTAGGTATTTATGGTTTGATCATTGCTGTCATCATCAGCACTGGTATCAATCCGAAGGCCAAGTCTTACTATCTATTCGATGGTTATGCTCATCTCTCTTCCGGTTTGGCTTGTGGTCTCGCCGGTCTCTCCGCCGGTATGGCTATTGGAATCGTCGGCGACGCTGGTGTTAGGTAATTGCAAAAATTCTCTGTCAAAGATCGATTCTTTGTTCCTACTTTAAGTCTTTGATTCACAATAGCAAAGACTTTCTTAATATACTATGTCAAAGTCTTAACCTTGATGTTATAAAATTGGTGTGTGTGTGTTGTTATTTAGAGTTAAATTACTTTATGGTGAATATGTGACTCAGGGGATGTATGATAATATAGTTGCTGCTTCTTCATATTGTTGTGTTGTGTTTGTATCTAGTTGGACTTAAGGGAGATGTTTTGTCTTTGTAATTTGGTCGTGTTATTTGTGTGTTGCAGAGCGAATGCACAACAACCAAAGCTGTTTGTGGGAATGATTCTGATTCTCATCTTTGCTGAAGCACTTGCTTTGTACGGTCTCATTGTTGGTATCATCCTCTCTTCTCGTGCTGGTCAGTCTAGAGCCGAGTGATATCAGAAAGCGTTTTGGTGAAAGTCCTTTTGTAATGTTCTATGATATATTTCACTTTCGGTTTTCTTTTGTGGCATTGTGAGTTTTTGAGTTTCTCTCATGAAAAAACAAGCAACATGGGTGGTAATCATTTCACTTCTGGTTTCTAAATATTTTTTCATTTGCACACTATATGGAATACATCAATAATTAATAAAACTATCTGATGATTCAATAACTTTTTCTTGTCATTTGATGATTTTCTGTACTGACATGAAAGCTTTGCCTAGCTCGTCAAACGCTGATGACATACGTCTTTCTCAGTTTTTTCATATCAGTTCATCAGTATAATTATAATATGTAAAACAGAAGAGACGAGCTGTAATCACAAATCCGTTGTAGTCTAGCTGGTCAGGATACTCGGCTCTCACCCGAGAGACCCGGGTTCGAGCCCCGGCAACGGAGATTTTTTGGCCTCCCTACGAGATAGCTGGTGGCCTCAAATAAAGAGCTCTACTTTACTCAAATCAGAACTGACAGACAGTGGAGAAATGCTTTTTAACCAGACCTTAAACTTGATAACAATATTGTCTCTGCTCATCAGCAAGAACATTATTTGGTTTCAGAGTTTTAAAAACATTTGCCACTCCCCACAAGAGACAAAACATGTAAACATTACAATAAATGGTGAAACAAAAGGCAGTCATCATGGACAATTCCATCCTCAAAGAGTTTTGATTCTTTAGGCTGAAACAACAGTTTGTTGTTTTGATGATGCATCACTTTCTTGCAAGCTCTCATAATACATGACAAGAACATTCCATCCACTCGGACACATAAACCCATCTGGTGGACTCTCCCCTGTTCTTGCATACGTCCGCATCTGAAACCAAAACAATAAAACCATAAGAAAAACTTAAACATGTAATCGAAAATCAATCAAAACTGTCTTTTCACCTTTGTTCCAGAAATGAAAAGAAACTCTTTTGCACGAGTGGGATCGAAAAACGCCATCTTTTTCTCAATTGTATCGTAAGCTGCAACCTGAAGGATAAAAACAATCACAGACAAAGAACACATGACTAAGATTTGAAGCAGCATCTTATGGTAAAACAACAAACTTTGCATTACCCTAAATGGAAGAATATTTAGTTTCTCAAGACCAGGAGCCATGCTCAAGACTTTCTTTCCATGATCAGGATCATACAGATCTCTCTTCTCAGTAGGATGTCCCATCCCCGCAGGATCACGACCTACAATGTAGAAATTAGCACCTGCATTAATCCTAGCCTTGGCGTGCCATTGAACTTCAGTTGGACCAGCATAGTGCATCGGTGATGGAAATATCGAGACAATAGTAGTCTCCGGGTCGAGAACTCCATCTTCTAGAACCTAACACATCACAAAACAAATCAAATCATAATCCTATCACTATGACAAATGATTACAATCTCGAGAAAAGACTTTCACCTTACTGTGCTGTTCCATTCGAACATCAAGAGGAACATCATCAGCTTTAGTGAAACCTCCTAGAGGATGAAGCAAGAGAACAGGATTCTTATAACCCATCTCCAAAAGCCTTTTCCTTGTATCGTTCATCAACAGAGCATGGCCGTTGTGCACAGGGTTCCTTAACTGGAATGCAAAGACAGCATCCGCTTTACGGTTATCAAACTCTTTCCTAAGCTGTTTAGGAGATAGCCTGTAATGATCAAGCCCATCATTATACTTAACCGCCTGGAAAACTTCTAAATCTCCACCGATCAACCAGTTCCCAGACGGAGTAATATGTTCTTCCACATAAGGTAACCCTGGAGAAGTAGTTCCCCACGTCCGAGCAATCCTTTCTTCCTTGTTGTGTTTGTATATCTCCACACTGCAATGCAAAGACTTCATCTTTTTAACACTTAACACACATTTAGAAGCATAATTGCATTGAAAGCTACCAACTTTACCTGCGGAGAGAGCCGATGATGTCTCCTTGAGGGCTAACAAGAGCAACGTTTTTGGACACACCGATCTGTTCCTTGGTCTGATCATCAATTGCAAGAACAATAGGAAGAGACATGTTGACAAAAGTCCCATCTTTCAACCTTAGAGAATTGAAGTGAAGAGTTTGAAGATACTCGTCTTCTCTCATGAACCCTTTTAAAGGACTAGCCCATCCTTCGCTGATCACGTGTACCCACTCCAGATCGATCTTCGTCAGCTTCACTTTCGGCATGGAATCTGCTTCCTTCTTCTTCAGCTCAATCTCTGACTCCGGAACAACCAGTTCCACTAGTTCACCACCGTCTGGGTCTATCAAGGAGCTCTTAACAGTCATTGAAGAAGGAAAGGAGAGATTTTGCATTCTTGGGTTGCGTTTATAGACCAAATTGATTAGTGGGTTGTGCTTGAATGAAGAGATGAACAGTGATTTTGACTGGGTTTGATCGGAGAAAGAGGATGGTTTTGAGTTTCTAGGGTGAAATTGAGAAACGTAGGAGGATCTGATCAGAAGAGACATGGATCTTGGTGAGTAAGAGAGAGAAGTGGAGTGTAGAGAGTGAACAGTGAAGGTGAGATTTGGGGGAACATTATTGGAGGAAGACGAAGAAGACGAAGAAGACGAAGAACAGTGATGGGAGTGTCAAACAGATCCACACGTTATGCCACTTTTGCCTCTTTGCTTTTTGGTTTGTGGATTGGAATTATTCCTCTAGTGTCAAGATGGGCCCTTGTGGACCTAGAGATTGGGCTTAGGATCGTAACAACTTACACCAATGTTTCTGTCACATCATATTACACTGAAGCACATTTCTATACAATCTCATATGAAAGATTCTAGTGACGAAGACGTAGTAACCAAACTAGAGAAAAGAACAACCACAAAGAGCACTAATATAAGTGCTTCTCATTATACATAGATTTGTTCATTGCATCTATACATGTCTCGTTAAGGTCCACTAACAAGTGGCTCCATAAGCTAAGCCACTTGAATCCATCTTTGCATCAGCTTGTATCGAAGCTCCTATAGCCCATATCATTTTATTTCGGCCCATCAATATTCAACTCCAGATCCATATCACTTTTTGTTGTTGCCAAGTATCGCGCGCAAACTTGATTTTATTTTATCGCTTTAACACAAACTTGGCCCCATTACTTTTTACATTGAGTTGGCATTGTAATGTAATGTTGATGCAAATATCTACCCGAGCATCAATATGGACGTTAGTGTTTCTGTGCTACTTTCTTTGCTTTAATAATGAAAAAGTGGCCCTCATGGCCTCATTCTCTTTTTGTCGACAAACCTTTTTCCGGTTCGGCTAGTTCATGCAATCAGGTTGATCCGGTTTTTACTGGTGAAAACCATTTGGTTAAGGTCTAGATGTGATGCTAATGTTATGTTTCTCTCTACTCATATATCATGATCATCATGATATTAGATCACTTTATAGAACATAAAATCAAAAAGTTTTATTATTCAAATCGCAGTATAGCCTTCTTTTTGAGAAAATTTCAAGAAAAAAATTAACAATGTCTTGTTTCTATATTTGCAGTTTCCAAATTAATGTGTCATATTGTTCTGAACAAATCTTCTATATGATTTTTTATTATTCTAGAAAATGATGTAATCCAATCACATTGAAACTAATCTTATAAACAAATTAATTATTTTAGAAAACAAACCGTCACATTAGGAAGATCAATAAAATCAAACGAAAAATGATGATCAAAATTAGTAATAAAAGTAATAAAAAATCAATCAAAGCATTCACAAGAAAAGCTTGGGATCATAAGTTGGATTTAATAAGAGTTGAGGCAATAAGGTAGAGTACATTCAACTTTTATGTCCCATATCCCATACATCGTGACCGTCCGTTCAACATCTCAGAGTATGAACCTATAGAAATGGTAGTGTACCCTATGTCAAGCCACAGGCGATTATTTAACCTCTTCCAAGGTTAGTTGAATTTTAAAATTAATGTCTGGCATTTCATTAAAGCTACAAAACTTCAATTTACATATTTATTTTTCCCTCAGTCATTTGTACTATTTTTGTCTCTTTCCCCGCTCTCGTGCTCTCGCCGCCGACTGCGTAACGGTCGCCGGCCGCATTACGCCGACAAACACGTTCCTCTCGCCGACTTGACGGAATCAGCTCCCACGGGAAGTTCACCTGAAGTACTCGGATTCGATTGCATTCTCGTTCACTTTCCGAAAGCGTTTTCTTAGTAGGTATTGAAGTAGAAATCGATTCCTCATTTTGAGATCGTGTTTATCGATAGCGATCGATCTGAGCTCGTCTTTATGCACTATTGTAGTTTATCTTCGGTTGATTAGAAATGGATTTCAAATTTGTACATCTTATCTAGATTTGTAGCTTCGATTTCAAACTAGCCGGAGGAATCTGATATTGCAGGAAAAATCGAATCCGCATTGTTCTGATTAGTCCTTTGCTTCTCATGTACTGCATTTGAATTTTTCGCGACCGCCGACACTAATCTCACTTCACCAGTAGGATTAAGCAAAGTAGATTTCGAATACTAATGCACAATCGTTCCAAGTGATTTGAGATGATTAGATGATGCAGCTTTCATGAGTTCGTAACTGGAGAACACACATTCGTTCATTGATTGATGATGCAGCTTCCTGCTAGTTGAATTAGGCATCTTTGTTGTATACTGAGTTGTAATCTGAGTGATCACATTTGTTTGTGTGTTTCTCTTTAGCAGGTTGAGCACAATGATTGGATCGTTTCTAACAAGAGGACTTGTGTATGACTCTCATCTTTTCATCAACGTTTCAAAGTATGCTACTAGATCATAGAGTTGTATGAATCTGTTATTGAGTTTTCAAATTTGTTGGCAGAATGGTGTTTGGATATGCGTATCCTGCTTATGAATGCTACAAAGCGGTTGAGAAGAACAAGCCTGAGATTCAACAGCTTCGTTTCTGGTGCCAATATTGGTTTGTCAATTGCCTTTCTCATTTGTCATTTCTTGAGCTTCTTCTGCGTTGAGTTTTTCTTCCGTAAAGTCTATAAACTTCATGCAGGATTCTTGTGGCTGCTTTGACGGTTTTTGAAAGAGTTGGGGATACTTTCGCTTCATGGTTGGTGTTATTGACACAGGAATACGTTCAGATGAATAGAGATATGTATGCTTATGTTGTTTATGTACTGTTTTCATGAAGGGTTCCGCTGTACAGCGAGGCAAAGCTGGCGTTTTTCATATATCTGTGGTTCCCTAAAACCAGAGTAAGTTAAGGGATAACGAAAACAGAGCAGTACATGTATATGTGATCCATTAGAGTTCTATCTCACTGCACTTTGTCCTTTCTTTTCCACAGGGAACTACATACGTTTATGATTCTTTCTTTAGACCATATGTTGCAAAGCACGAAAATGAAATCGACCGCAACTTGGTTGAGCTAAGGACCAGAGCTGGAGACATGGCGGTGATATACTGTCGAAAAGCAGTGTCCTATGGACAGACAAGAGTCACCGATATCCTGCAGTTTGTAGCTCTACAATCAACACCAAAACCTCAACCCAAAGTAATATATACACCTACCAAGTATCATTTCACTTTTCATTTTAGTCCAATGGCTTCTTGATTCTGATTTGTCACATCTAACATTAGGAAAAGAAGCAGACTCCACCAGAAGCAGAGGAACAGAAACAACCGGATCTTAAGGCGGCGAGCCAAGCAGCTCCTAGTCCTCAAGCGCGTCCACAGCCCAAGAAACCACAGCTTCAAACCAAAGAATCTATACCGGTAAAGCCTATTATATCTCCTCGTAAGCAGCTGCAAGCAGAAACCAAGGAAGCAAAACCAAGCGTATCACAAACAAAACTCACTCCTCTTACTCCACCACCATCACCTTCAACCGCCACTAAACCAAATGCTGATCCAGCACAGCCATCATCAACAACAGAGGCAGAGAAAGCGTCAGAGACTGTTGCTGCGTTACCAGCGTCTGCGATAAAGCGAGCGTCATCATCGAAAGAGACAATCAGGGAGACAATAATGGAGGAAACACTAAGGGTCACACGTGGGAGTCTGAGAAAAACTCGCTCAACGGGGACACGCTAAAGGAAACAATAGAGAAGGAAACACACTCTGTCTGGTCTTTAGTGGTTTCTTTTTTTCTTACGAAGTAAGCTTAAAACAGAAATAATCGATTAATATTGAATTTGTCTTTTTTGGATTTAAAATACCAAAAAAATAAAATTTATTCCGCTGCCGGGCTTTGAACCCGGATTTCATTTCATCGATTATGAAATTAACCTGTGTGCTACAGCGGACCTGTTGTACATCTACTCCATTAGATGTTTTTTTTTGTAAGATTACTCCATTAGATGTTTATATAATAATTTTGATATAAACTCTGCCCTTCTCCAATGGCTTTTTGGTTACAAAATCAACTTCGTTGAATGATATGCTGAATTTATTACTGTATAAATTAGATATTGTCTAAGTGAAATGGTGGTGATCACTAATTACGATGCTTTTTGATCACTCTTCTTGTTAACTGTCTCTAAATAAGCTAGCGAGATCATGACCATCATCATCGTCATTGTAATGAGATTCCGTATATATTCTTTCAACTTCTGCAATGAAGGGCCTTTTATTTACAATGAGTTTTAGAGACTTTTTAAAAATTACCAATATTATCTTGTGACTAGGAACAACCAGGTTTCTCTTAAGTTTCAGTAAAAAAAACACAATCAGGTTTCTCTCGTTCGGAACTATGTATAAAGCGATGCCAGAAGCAAATATCATAGCGAGTCAATTAAATGAGATCGCTTAAAAACAAATGAGAATTTGATGTTAGGTTGAGGTATATTAATATATACTAGTCTCTGAAAAAAACATGGCAAAATAATAAAAAGGAATGTCATTAATTATAAAAGTAATTTTCAAGAAAAATACTATTGAATTTTTTTATATGATTTGTTTTGCCGGATTTTCAAGCATAAACTCTATGGTTCTATGTGGTTAAAAAAACTCTATGGTTTTAATAACTTTTTTTTTTGTTATGTATCTATTTATTTTGCATCGAAATAGTTGCATATGAACTTAAATAGACCAATCACGAAGCATGGCCACACCCACCATATGGACTTAAATAGACCAACCACTAATATCTTATAACCATTTTAGCCTAACAGAAAATGCATTGGGCTGTCATTAGCTATTTTTGAGCAATCCACAGAAGGTCTCTAACTCACAACTAGATAGATCCTCTTCTTGTGCAGCTTGTAGCTCATGAACCATTAAACCAATATAATTACTCTTATTTAAATATTCTTCTTTAATGGAATTAATTAGTCTTAATGAATTGAGAGGAATGATAAAATAATTGGCCTTAGTTTTGATTATCCAGGTGTTGCTTAATTTCAAAGTAGAAGACATAATCATAACTGTCTTGAGTTAACTATACCAACAAGTATAAATTAAGTTATAACCCCTCAGCCATTAATCATTTCACCAAAAGCTTCTTCTCTTCTTTGCAAAGACATAACTAAATTTAAAATGGAACTCTTGTTTTGTTCTTTGAACAATGATCATTTTTAGTTATTTTGAAGTTAATTTTTTTCTGACTGGTCCCAAATCTCCGTGACTAAATAAAACCTAGGTCAAAGCCAAAGTTTACATGATGCAGGACCACAAATTATTCCAACACTTGATTATTACTTACTAGTACTACTACTACAGCTTTTAATTTTGCACTAATTACATATATAATCAGCTCATGATTAACCGTTGATGAATTCCTCGGCATCATGAAATTAAACTTCAACATAACTCCATGTGATCAGATAAGCTACATTCAAATTAGTAAATTTTATATACAATATAATTAAACTCTTGGGTTGGTTTCAAAGTAATCATAGAAATAATAAACACATCCAGAAGATGTTAGATGATTAATCCATCCATGTATATATTTATCCATATCCGAGTTTAATATCAAAAGGAGTTCACTTTGCAGAGGACAAAGGAAGCCCATACAAATGATTTGTTCACATGCAACATCATACACTTAATATGGTACATGAAACACTTAATCTCTCAGCTAATTGTTTCAGTTACGTTTATATTAATCCTTCAAATTTCAATATTTAATTTAAAACCCCTTTATATATTACAAAAGTCAATAACTTTAAGAATATATTAATTAAGAAAAGTCCTAACAACCCCTTACTATGTGTCTATGTGTGTATATAAGTCGATAAATACGAGCATCAGAAATTCACAAATCAAACATAAATTTGCAAAAAAAAAAAGCAAAACATATGCAAGGCAAAGTATAAGAAACTTTATAATATACACGAAACTATGCAAAAGCCATCCCAGAGAACTCTTCCTGATACACACTCACACTCCTTCACCATTCATATAAACGAACCATTCAATCATCATCAGCGTCACAACCACAACAACAAGACCTTCATAGGCTTCTCGTCATCCATGAAGCTCTTCAGCAAATTCCGCAAGATTCTCATGAAGATCATCTTCATCGTTCCCTCCTCCTCTTCCTCTACCACCGTACGACGTCGACACAAAACCGCTGATTCCCGCAGTGGCGGTGAGAGGCTAGAGACGCCGAAGATATCGTGCAGTAATTCTTACTACTCCTCTCAGTCTCACTACAGTGAAGCTATCTCAGATTGCATTGACTTTTTCAATAAGTCATCGACTAATAATAATATGTCTCACCAAGAATGTGAAGACAAGATTGTACATGATCGTGACTGTTTTTACGTTTAGTTAAACTTAAAAGAAGCGATGTGAATATGTGATCATGTCCTCTTTTATCTTCTTCTTTTCTTCACGTGCTTGTGTATCAACAATAATTTTACGTTTTGAACATTTTCATCATATATATAAACTGTTAAATCTGGTTTAATATTTGATGTTAATATTCCTTTAGCATATTGTATTACACGTACGTGACACAAGGCTTCTAGGTGATGTATTAGTTCTATGTGCATCTTCCCGTAGAAAGATACATATATACTATAACGTGTTTGATAATGAAGAGGAGATAAGAGAGTTCTCAGCCAGTAATAAATTGTATTCACAGTCTCTGCACGTTTTCACTATTTGAGGAAACACTTGTCTACATTCAATCAATTAAAATTGGTCTAACACTTGGTGCTGTCTTCCATGGATGTTAGAGAACAACAAGGCGTTTTTCATCTCTTTTTGGATGATTTGTCTGCCCCCAATTATATGACCTTAGAGTCATCATCACAACTACATCCAAATTGCCATTATTATTAAAACAAAACTAATTGTAGCCAAGGCTTCTTTGCTAACAAAAAATATTAAATTACATGTCAAAGTCTCTAATGAAATTAAAGTTTAAACATCCGTGCAAGCTCAAGCAATTCGTTTCACAAAACTTCTTACACCACACCAGAAGGTAGACGAAGAACGAGCTGTCCACCCATTAAACTGATCACAAGGAAAAGCAATATCTTTAGACATGTAAAAACTTTTCAATAAAAGTTTCTATCATACATTGACCATTATATATATGAAAATAAGAATGCTTTCACCTCTGAACATAGTAGTAGCAAAAATCTGCGAGGATAAACGTCTGGATAATTTCAGAGAGAAGGACCATTAAAGGCCATAGTCCATACCCTAATGCAGTTAGTAACCGCCCTCTTGAATCTAACACCTACATGTGTTTCAAATCATTTGTTTCAGAAGTTGTACAAAACGTTAAAATAATAGTAAAAGAGTTTATATAGTGTAACTCAAGAACCTGAAGGATCCAGTGTGCACAACTCAAGAACCTAGCGATTCCCAAAGCAAATACGTAATGTGCTGTGAATGGTTCCACGATCTGACAAGAAGGCATCATCAAACTTTGAGGAAGATTCAGACAGAACACATGAAGTTGTTTTGGTAAAGTGAATAATATAGATACCTTAGTGTTCTGCATGACTCTTAATTGAGGAAGAACTGAAACAGCTTCAAGATAAACACAGAAGGCCCAAAAGAGCCTGTTTATGATGTGGTGACGTGTAGATGGATGAATGAGCAAAGATACAACAGCACATGGGACTACCTGAAAATCAAACAAACAAAAGAGTTCTCATAACAAATATTACAATGATCAGATATTATTATTACTCCTCCAATCAATCAACAAGATTCTCTTAGGCGTTCAGTGTCTAATACAGCTAAACAAGATGTAAGTGTGATGTGGAAGCTCTCAAGATATCTATGGGTGACTTGAGAGATCCCAACAAAATCAATCTCATGCATAGAGTCAAACTAAACATCAAAGCCTAATGAAACATTCGTCTTAGCCTCCTAAATATTAGGGGCCGACCCTGTCTAGCTTTTGTGAGTTTGGTGGGTAACATACAACGTAGTAGATGGCAAAGTTGTCTTTGTCTTCCATATAAGTAGGTCTAAGGTTGAAACGGATCATATAAATGACCCAAAGGGTCGTGGCCAAAGTAGCAGAATCAAGTAACGTGTGAAGATCAAACTCCATTACAAAGCTACAATACAATCTCACAGCCAGAAACAAAGCCGTTAGCTCCTGCGTCTTCAGAGATATCCCTGTTAATTATAATGACATTTTTCATCAAAATGTCATATTATCATTACAAAGAATCAAAAACATGTGATTTAAATACCAGCGCATGTCTTCTCCTTGGTGAGCTTGTATATTAGAACGGAGATCCCAACGGCATGGACAGCTTCAGAAGCAATGAAAAGGTTGTCGTGCTCGTGGACAATGATCCTGAGGAAGACGAGGATCGTCATAGCCGTAACCACACAAAGAAACGCCTTTACCTTCGGTGGCTGCCGGCGTATCCACGACATCACGGTCTGAATCGGACTCTTCTCCGCCTTCATCTTTTCAGATCTCTCTCTCTCTCTATTGGCTCTGATGATAGTGTATACTAGCTTCGTCTACGTTTTCAATGGAGAATGAATGAATCTGGCATGTTTCTTTAACGCAACCATACAACAAAAGGCCATGTCTTTCGCGAAGAAGACACGTGGTTGAAGCTAGAGAGAAGCTATTAGGTGAGAGGCTGATAGTTTCTGTTTTTTGCAAATGACCTAACTTGCTACGTCTCTCCTTTTCTTTTGCTTCTACGTACGTATTTTAATTACCCTTTAACCGGTTTGGTTTATTAACACTAATCATATCCATACTATACTTCGGTTCGGTTTAAATAAGCATTCATAAATCATATTCATACCATACTCCAGTTTAGATTGAGGCCCAATTAGAAGGGCCCATTAAAGCTAACTACAAACACACCAACGGTCTAAAACTCTCTCTCTCTGACCTATCTCTTTCTCTCTCTCTCTCTCTAACTCTTCTGCGACTTTTGCTTCTTGGATTTGGAATTGGAACTTTGGTTTTTGTTTTGCAGGTTGGATATGAAATCGAGTTCTGGTGATTCATCAGATCGGGAAAGCTGGGATAAACTGTTCAAGACTTTGGTAAAGATTCTACAGACGAAACAAGACGATGTCGAATCGCTTCTTAAAGACAGGAAGGTTCTCGAAGATAAGCTCAAATCTCAACACGAGAACTGGATCTCTGATGTTCGTAACTACGAGGAACAATTCTCTCTCGTAAGAATCAACCCCCTTTTCTCTTGTTTCGGATTAAAAAGTTAGGGTTCTTAGGGTTTCACGCTCTCTGTTTTTTCAGATGAAGAGAGAAATCGAAACAGTGGAGATGATTCAGTTCTTTGAGACCTCTAAATGCAAGCTCTTGTCTGGATTAAAGGAAACGGACCGTTCTCTTTGCAATTTGAAACTAAGTGAGTGATTATTTTACAAAATTTGAATTAAAGTTCGTTCCTTTCTTATCAAAGTTTCATTCTTTGTGTTCATGGGTATTGCAGAAGAGACGGTGGACGAGTCAAATGACTTCAAAGCTTGGTTTGATTTCCTCACTCCCTATACAAATGTAAGTCAAAGTTTGAATCTTTAACCTCTTTGTGAGTGTAGAAACTCTTAACTAAAGGTTCTTCTTTTTTTATATGCAGAGGGAAAGTGGCAACTCATTGGAAGCAGAGATGAGAAAACTGAAGCGTGAGTATGAGAAGCTTGCTTCGGAAAAGAAACGTGAAGTATCTGATCTTTTACGGGAGAAAGGTTTTGCTTGGAGTCAGTTAGAATGTATCGAAAGCGGGTTCACTGATAAGTTGAAGAAGAAAGACGATGAGATTGTTCAAGCAAATACGAAGATATCAAGTCTTTTATCTTATCAAGAGCAGCTTCAGGCGTCTAATCATGAGAAAGATGAGGTTATCACTAGCCTAAAGGCCAAGGTTGCTGCTATGGAGGCGAACTCTACTAAGAAAGATGAGGAGATCTCCAAGCTCTCACGGGATCTAGAATCTTTGAAGAAGTCTCGTAGCTTTACACCGGTTTTAACTCGATGCACAACACGTGAGAAAGGTAGCAATGGTAACACCGTGGGATCCCATGTATCTACTAAGAAAGAGAAGATAGCTGCATCAACACCTATTCAGGAGGTAGTTGTGAGTCTTTAGTATGTGTGTGTCTTGGTTTACTCAAGCAGCTTATCATTACCGTTTTTTGAATCTTTTGATTTCAGGAAATTAAAAGCTCGAAAAGAAAAAGAGGGAACAAGACGCCAGCCACAGTTCCAGTAATCCCAAAGCTGTTCACTTCCACGTTTAGGATTCCCAAGTTAAAGTCTCCGTCTTCTGGAGCCATATAAATTTGATCTCTGCTGCTTCTATTAGACTTAGGAAAAGTTATTCATGTTATGTATCTTTGTTTTTAGGATTGTATATTAGCTTTATATAGTTCTTGACCTTATTTAGTTGGGAACCTTGCGTTGCATTGCATCTAGCAGCTGTTACCTTTTTTTTTATGTATTATTTGTGAGGTTTCAGCAGTGTAATGTATCCAAAGATTTCAAATGGCTTTAAAAGAAGAGTTTTCACGGTTTGGTTTGTTATTCTAGTATCTTGTTCTGTTTCTGACCCCTAGATCAGTTACTATCAAACAGATGACAAAGTAGTTTTTGCTCTTTCTCTTGCTCTCAATCTTCAATTTCACTACACATGTGATTTTATATGATTCTCTTGATCTGTATACACTTTTGTACACACATAAGATATTTAAAAGGAAAAAAACAAAAGGGATATATAACTGCTATAGTCAAGTAACCGTAACCACAAGTTTGATCAGTGAAGATACACTCTTCTTCTTCAAATCAAACCTCGTCCTCACAAATATCTTGTAATCCTCTTCTCTTATCTATCTCCTTCTGGTTCCTTCTTATAATCCATCCCTTGTAATTCTTTCCCATTTTTATTTCATGTCCTTTGCAATGGCGACTACTTTGAATGCTGCTGTCTCTCTCACATCTTCAAAATCTTCTTCTCTTCCAGCTACAAGCTGTGCCATTGCTCCTGAAAGGATCAGGTTTGGTAAGGTATTGCCTTTGCTTTTCTCACTACATGATCATGATTGAATACATTAGCAAATTTGTGTAGCAAGATTCTAGAGATACTCTGCTTTTATGCCCAAGTACTGGCCACTTTTGAAAGATCTGTGTACTAGATTGGTCTCTGACTTGTTGTTTAGTAAAGTTTGGAACTTAGGCTATAGTTCTCAACTTTTGGAAGTTCAATGTCCTGAGTTTCATCTGGTATTTGATGAGCTCTTGATTATGTCTCTCTGGTTTTGTTGTTGTTGTTGTCTTCTGAAGGGTGCTTTTTACTACAAAAGCAACAATGTAGTGACAAGCAGAAGACTGGTTTCGGTAAGAGCTGAAGTCACAACAGATACTCCTCCTGTGAAAAAAGTAGAGAAAGAATCTAAGAAGAATGAGGAAGGTGTGATCACTAACAAGTACAGACCAAAAGAGCCTTACACCGGCAAAGTCCTTCTCAACACCAAGATCACTGCTGATGATGCCCCTGGAGAGACCTGGCACATGGTTTTCAGCCATCAAGGTTTTGATCATTCCATTACTTGTCTCCTACTTTATAACTTGTATTCATATCTTGGTTGTGATCCATGTAGTGTTGTTTGGATAGGTGAAATACCGTACAGAGAGGGACAATCTGTTGGTGTGATTGCAGATGGAATTGACAAGAATGGAAAGCCTCACAAGGTCAGGCTTTACTCCATTGCAAGCAGTGCTCTTGGAGATCTTGGCAACTCTGAAACCGTAACAGACCATTTCTCTTGACAACTCTTATTCTATGAGAAGGCCATTAGTTTTGTGTGGTTAGCTGAATGAACAGGCTGTTGCAGGTTTCTTTGTGCGTGAAAAGGCTTGTTTATACCAATGAAGCAGGAGAGGTTGTTAAAGGAGTTTGCTCAAACTTCTTGTGTAAGTGCCAATGATCAGTACTTGTTTTTCATCTTGACTTCTTTCACCTATTAAACTTTGGAGATTTCATCTCCTGTTTTGCTTAACAGGTGACTTGAAACCTGGGAGTGATGTTAAGCTCACTGGTCCTGTAGGAAAAGAAATGCTTATGCCAAAGGATCCAAACGCCACTGTTATTATGGTCTCACTACCGTAAACCTCTATAAGTTCTGACTCTTGAAACATCTTTAGTCACTAGTCTAAAACTTTTGTTCTTCTTGATGATGACCACAGCTTGCCACAGGAACAGGAATAGCTCCTTTCAGGTCTTTCTTGTGGAAGATGTTCTTCGAGAAACACGATGACTACAAGGTGAGTGAATGCTTTTGTCAATAAACGTTTTTTTATTCTGCCCAAATACATCAAAATCTTAACGTCTTTGCTATGGTTGTGATGCAGTTCAATGGCTTAGCTTGGCTGTTCTTGGGTGTACCAACCACTAGTTCATTGCTCTACACAGAGGCACAGACACACTTAACTCTTCTTCTGGTTCCTTTTTTAGTTTCTTTCTATTGAAATACAAATCAATCTCCTTCCCTTTGTTGTTGAATATTCAGGAGTTTGATAAGATGAAAGCAAAGGCACCTGAGAACTTCAGGGTTGATTACGCTATAAGCAGAGAAGAAACAAATGATAAAGGAGAGAAAATGTATATTCAGACCAGGATGGCTCAATACGCACCTGAGTTATGGGAGTTGCTGAAGAAAGACAACACGTTTGTGTACATGTGTGGGCTTAAGGGCATGGAGAAAGGAATTGATGACATTATGGTCTCATTAGCTGCTAAGGACGGTAAGACAAAAATATACCACACTCTTAAATCTTGAAACATTCACTGCATAATCAAATGTTGTTAATAACTCTTATGATGAGTTTGTTTTGTTGTTATGGTTTAGGGATTGACTGGTTTGATTATAAGAAGCAGTTGAAGAAGGCAGAGCAATGGAACGTTGAAGTCTACTGATTTAACATTCGGTGGCAAGTGTAGTGGAACAGCAAGTGTAATTTTCGCATCTAAGTTTCTGTAATCTGAAGATAAGCTATGTTTTAGATTTATATTATATACTAAAGAAAAGGTTATTTTCTAATCTTTATCATTATTCATTGCCATTATACTGCTTTGGTATAGGTGTTGCACTGGCAGAGAGAGTTGTCCTTTGTTGATAGCAATCTGTATATTATGATGGTAGATAACCAATCCTATGACAAGGAGATGAGGCATGATAAAAATCAAGCCTATGGCTCTCCATTCAGGTGCAAATTGTAGTGAAGAACTGATGGGCCTACCTTTTTTTCCATTTGAAAGGCCCACACAATCTGTTTAGTTTAAGAAAAAATTAAAAAAAAATAATGTCAGAAGTGGGATTTGAACCCACGCCCTCTTTCGAAGACCAGAACTTGAGTCTGGCGCCTTAGACCACTCGGCCATCCTGACATCTTTGGTCAGTAACTTCTATTTGTAAATTAGTAATAACCTATTTTGCATTTGCCACCATTGTATTTGTTAGCGACTAATAAGACCATCAGCAACAAGGGTCCTTAAGGGGGAATCCTTAAGAGAAAAATAATTAAATAATCAGTGGACCCCACAAAAAGTTAAGGATTCGATTCTAAAAATCCTTATATAAAGATTCTTTTTGACGAGTCCTTACACTGTTTGCGGGCCCCAGCGACACGTGGCGCCCCGCGAGTGGTCGATAATTTTTTTTTAATTTTTTTTTTATAATTTGAAAAAAAAAATTAAAAAAAAAAAAATTTAAGGACTCCTCCCTAGGAGTACACCATTGCTGATGCTCTAATGATGCTTATGTTACGTTACAATATGAAGGTTTGTGTTACAAAGCTACAATACAACTGCACAGCTAGAAATTTCTATGGACGTTAGATAACATATAAACATTTGTTTAAATTGCTGATGTCTAACAAGGAGGAAATTAAAACAGACTAGTATAAGAGCATATAGTTAGTGGACAAGAAGATGAGAATATTACACATCAAAACAGAAGATTAAGCAAGAAAATGGGAAACGAGAAGTTGAAACAAAGGTATGATAAAAAATAAAATATTAAAAACAACAAAATTATTTGTCTGATCGATACCATAGAAACTGTAAAGTCCAGGCAAACACATGGAGGACGTTATAGTTAGACTCCGTACATAACGCTCTTGAAAGTTTCTTCTCTAAGTGAAGAAAAAAATAGTAATGTGACTATTTTATAACGTAAATACACAGCCAAATCGAATATTATTATTTCATTTATATTCAATATCCACGTCCATCAACGTGATCTCCTCTTTCTCGATTTTAATTTTGTTGTGATTTTAAGTAAAGAGTTTTTCTTCTTCTCTCCAGGAGATTTTGATTTTGAATGAGAAATGGGAATAATCAGCACATTTTTGGGTACGATTGGTTTCGGATTCGGAACCACGATAGGAGTCATGATCGGTTACTACTTGTTCATCTATTACCAACCTACCGATGTTCAGGCATTTTCTAATCTTCTTCTCAGATATTTGGTTTAATCGCTCTATTTTTTTTTTTTTGTTTAATACATCTGCTGATTATTTTTTGCATGCATGCATGATGTTATTTTTCTTATAATGTTTTTATTGGATCGTTAAAAACGTTATTGTTGGTTGATTTTTTTTATGTGTTCAAACTCTGATCAGGATCCTGAGATAAAGCCATTGGTGGAGTTAGATTCAGAAACTATAGCAAAAATGTTCCCTGAAATACCTCTTTGGGTGAAAAATCCAGATTTTGATCGTGTATGTTTCTCCACTTCCTCTTAATTAAATATGATTTAAGTCTAATAATGTGTAACAAAGTCTCTGTGTTGTTCTCTTTTGAAGATTGACTGGCTAAACAAGCTCATTGGCCATATGTGGCCTTATCTGGACAAGGTAAATCTCTTCTTATAACATCTTAGATTAGCTTTCATCTTTTTGTATTCATGAGTCCTTAGTTACTAGTATAACAATGTTTTCTTATAATGTTTCCAGGCTATTTGTAATATGGTCAAGTCTATTGCAAAACCAATTATTGCTGAACAAATTCCAAACTACAAAATAGATTCAGTTGAGTTTGAAATGCTCACTTTGGGTTCATTGCCACCAACTTTTCAAGGTTTATCTCTTCATTTAACACTCATAACTACACATTCTTCTTTACCCTCTTCTTCGTTTTTGTTTGTTTTGATTCTCACTAACATTGCAGGAATGAAAGTTTATGCAACTGATGACAAAGAACTGATCATGGAGTTGTCAGTGAAGTGGGCTGGGAATCCTAATATCCTTGTTGCAGCTAAAGCATTTGGGTTAAAAGCCACTGTCCAGGTATGTTTTTGATCATTCATCTCCAAGAAAAGGCTCTTAATATTTTTCTTTCTAATTATTTGCAAGATTAATTGTGTGATCAGGTGGTTGATTTGCAAGTATTTGCTACACCAAGGATTACTCTAAAGCCATTGGTTCCATCTTTCCCCTGTTTTGCCAACATATTTGTCTCCCTTATGGATAAGGTCTAAATCCAAAAATGATCAAGATCTGTTGTATAACACCTTATAACACACACATATAGTTTAAAATGTGGTTTCTTGTGCAGCCACAAGTAGATTTTGGACTGAAGCTACTAGGTGCAGATGTAATGGCAATCCCTGGCTTGTACCGCTTTGTCCAGGTATGACACTTCACTAACCTGTCCAAATGTTATGTTATCGTTCCTAAAACTCTGTATAAACTGTTTCTTATTATAGGAACTTATTAAAGATCAGGTTGCAAACATGTACCTATGGCCAAAGACTTTGTGTGTACAGATAATGGATCCTTCTACGTAAGTTTTGTTGTTTCCTACTTAAAGTCTCGCTCCTACTACTATTGAGTAACTGATAAGTATTGAGTTTCATGATCTGCAGTGCAATGAAGAAGCCTGTTGGATTGCTTAATGTGAAGGTCATAAAAGCAATAAAGCTTAAGAAGAAAGACTTTCTCGGTGGGTCAGACCCTTATGTGAAACTAACACTCTCTGGAGACAGAGTTCCTGGTAAGAAGACAGTAGTTAAACACAGCAATCTAAACCCTGAATGGAACGAAGAATTCGATTTAGTTGTCAAAGAACCAGAGAGCCAAGTACTGCAGCTCATTGTTTATGACTGGGAACAGGTAAACAACTCTTGTCTGAATTGACTTGGTTAACAAGATTCACATTTTTAGGTAATAAACACTCATTTGACTGTCTTCTTCAGGTTGGTAAACATGATAAGATAGGGATGAATGTGATTCCACTTAAAGACCTAACACCAGAGGAGCCAAAACTGATGACACTTGAGCTGTTGAAATCCATGGAACCAAACGAGCCAGTAAGCGAGAAATCACGTGGACAGCTCGTAGTGGAAGTGGAGTATAAACCCTTTAAAGAAGATAACATTCCAGACAACTTAGATGATCCAAATGCAGTAGAGAAAGCACCAGAAGGCACACCTTCTGGTGGTGGATTGCTTGTGGTTATTGTTCATGAAGCTGAAGATTTAGAAGGCAAATATCACACGAATCCTTATGTTCGTCTGCTGTTTAAAGGAGAAGAACGTAAAACAAAGGTACAATAAAAACTCTTTTAAACTCATAATCAAAGACATTAACATTTGCGTTCTTGAAACATGTTTGGTTTGAGTTGCAGCGTGTGAAGAAGAACAGAGAACCAAGATGGGATGAAGATTTTCAGTTTCCGTTAGATGAGCCTCCCATAAACGATAAGCTTCATGTTGAAGTCATAAGTACTTCTTCACGAATGGGCTTGATTCAGTCTAAGGTAAACACAAGGCCTGATGTTTTTGAATCCCTTTGGATTATTGAGCAAGAACAAGATTTTGATTGAGTGGTGTTCTTTTATCAGGAAGCTCTTGGTTACGTAGTGATTAATCTTGGTGATGTTGTGAGTAATAGGAGGATCAACGATAAGTATCATCTGATTGATTCCAAGAATGGTCGGATACAAATTGAACTTCAGTGGAGAACTTCTTCTTGAGAGTTGAGACCAAAGGTTTGTGTGTTTCTTCTCCTAGGGTTCAAGAAAGAACACTTGTTTGGTTTTGAGTGCCTTGCGCCGTAGGTAAAGTCTCTAGATTAACTATGTTTTTGCTGCTTGTTGCTATGACTTGTTTTAAGCATATTGGGCCTATACAAACAAAATGGGCCTTATGTTAACCTTGATTCAAATGGGTTTCATGTAAATTACCGGGCCAACAAAGGCACAATAGACGTTCTGGTTTATCTTGCAGCTTATTAGAAAGTGGAGATTAAGTTGCAAAATTATGTTCCATTGATGATTTACAGAACTATTGTTATTAATGTAATAATTATTATATAAAAATATTTAATTTGAATAAAACTAAGTTGAGGTTAGTTAATAAAGAAAAGTGGAATGGTTAACGGTTGGTGAATAGCTGGTAGGAAGTGGAGGCAGATGTATTAAGCTTAACTTCTTCGATTCAATGATTTGGTTTAACTCATATCTTCCTCACTGTCTCCTCTATTTTTCTTTATTTAATTCCGCAATTACTTCCTCTAATCTCTCTCTCTGAGTAAATTTTACAGTTTTACCAAAAATTATAGTGATAGTTATGAACTACACTTTCCCAAAATTGTTAGGCTGTTCCTCTGAAAAATATGTAGACTTTTGATCAAGGTTGTGTGTGCTAGTATTGCTAAAAAAAATTATATGAGTTGAAAAAGGTAAAGATATCACATGATTCGAGTTATATTTACTAATTATGATTCATCATCATTCATCAAATGTAACAACGAAGTTACTTATCTGTTGTGATTATGATTCGATGATGGTCACATTCAGCGACATAGAGAGAAGAATCGTTATTGGTTGGGTTAGTTAGAGTTAGGCCCGTCCCTTTTGGAGTTTTGGGACTCTCGTCTCCTATGTTTCGTAATCCGAAAGGAACAGAGAAGAAAAAAGAAAAGAGAGTTTGATACTAGTATTTACGAATCGTGCTGTAACACTAAGTGGCACGTTCTTATTAGTGATATTTTTGCCAAATCTAATGATTATAGATTTCATTATCGCCTATCCATTTTTAGCTATACTACAAAGTCTATCCCCGTATGTCAATCTGTTTTATTTTTGTGGCTATACTATAAACTCTGGAAAAATAAATAAATGAAGAGATAGCAATACAAAACATTCATGACTTTTGTATTATTCAAACCCGTGACATAAAAAAGAACAAAAAGAGATAATTCAAAATTTGAAACTGAAAATAAATAAAAGCATAAAAATAAGTGGTGAATAAATAAAGTAATAAATTAAAATATTAATAGGAGTGGGTGAATGTATTATACATATATATATATATGGGCCTCTTAGCTGGCACATAGTTGTAGTGTTAAGAGACTGTCTTTAGTCATCATCAAAGTTATCAATCTTTCTCTCTCTCATCCATTTTTTTTAAAATTTTGTCCCGTCCCTCTGCAAATTTTTGGTGCTTCTGAGATTCACAAGCTTGGGAGTTCGATTTTGGCGAGAGATAGGCTTTGGTTATTAGCAGAATGTCGAAGATCTGAGGAAGAAGCACGAACAGTAAAGGGGCTTTTTTTCGATCCAGCAGCGGAGATGAGCGCGTCAAGGTTCATAAAGTGTGTTACGGTCGGAGATGGTGCTGTCGGAAAAACCTGCATGCTGATCTCTTACACCAGCAACACTTTCCCCACTGTAATTTTCTTTTTCTTTTTTTTTAAATGATCTTATATTTTAGCTTAAGTTTTGGTTTGTACAAGATTTAAGATCTGCTTGGATTTTGTTTGCAGGACTATGTTCCAACAGTTTTCGACAACTTTAGTGCTAATGTGGTTGTTGATGGCAACACCGTTAATCTTGGCTTGTGGGACACAGCTGGTTAACACTCTTTTCTTCTTAAACCGGTTTGGTACATTCACTTTAATGTTTTGGGTCTTTGACTTTGTGTTTGTGTTGTTTGAAACAGGTCAAGAAGACTACAACAGGTTAAGACCTCTGAGTTACCGTGGCGCTGATGTTTTCATTCTTGCCTTCTCCCTCATCAGCAAAGCTAGCTATGAGAATATCTCCAAGAAGGTTTTGTCTTTTTTTTGTTAATAATCAAACATAGCTTGTGGTGAGTGAAAAAACATTAGTCTAATTTGATTTTGTTCTCAGTGGATTCCTGAGCTCCGGCATTATGCTCCTGGTGTTCCCATCATCCTCGTTGGAACTAAACTTGGTAACCAGACTCTTTCCTGTCTGATCTGAACATCTTCTCCTCAACTTTTCTTACAAAGTTTTGTATGTTCATGTGGTATTTTGCAGACCTTCGAGATGACAAGCAATTCTTCATAGATCATCCTGGTGCTGTACCCATTACTACCAACCAGGTACTTGATTCTTGCCTCACAGTGATTTCCAGTTCTTGATAGAATATGGTCTAATTTTGTTATGAATGATGCAGGGAGAGGAGCTGAAGAAACTGATTGGCTCTGCGGTCTACATTGAATGTAGTTCAAAGACACAACAGGTAAGACTTACAAAAAATTTGATTGTCCTGGTTCTTTGCATAGACTCTGGTTATGAGATTGACGTTGTTGGATTCTGCAGAATGTGAAGGCAGTGTTTGATGCAGCCATAAAAGTGGTGCTTCAGCCACCAAAGCAGAGGAAGAAGAAAAAGAACAAGAACCGTTGCGCCTTCTTGTGATTTTAAAAGAAAATCTCTAAAGAGACTAGGTAACAACTAAAAAGAAGAAGAATGATGATTTCGACTATTTGATTCGTCCCCATTTTATTAAGTGACAGCTCGGACAATGAAGGGAGAGAATTCGAGTAGCTTTTTGTATGTATAGTTGCTTAAAAAAAGCTGTGTTGTTGTGTCTTTTACTCTTTTGCTGGTGTGAATCGTTTGAGTTCACAGTGTGTTGTATTCTTGCTATGTAGTCTAATCTCTTATCTCTCTTTTCTTTCGTTTTTGATGGGGATCGTTATGTATTGACATATGCATCTAATTAATATTGCAACTTTTGTTAAAGATGTTTGTCTTCTGCTTCTGCCTCCAATTGTGTATATGCAAGTGATCTGATTGAGAATCATGGTATGAATCTAGTTTGGATCATTCTCCTGCTGCCTGTTCTAACAATTGATTTCTCTTCCAGCACAATCAGAGTTTATAGTACAATCAAAATAGGGAGATTATACAAGTATTATTGATCTTTGTGATTGTTACAATCAGTGGAACTGTACAAGCTACGGGCTAATCTAAGTTGTGAAAACAGAACAAAACAATCATGGAGGACCTAAAACAGAACTGTGTATGGTAATGAAAAAACTCCCACTTCAGTCAATAACTGAGATCTAGGGAAACAAGACTCACTCGACCTCTGCATGTTCATGACCACGTCTTCGCTCATAGTAGTCTTGGTAGAAACATTCTCTTGCAGCTTTGCACCAAGAAGCCAGCCATCATCTTCCTCCATGGAAATGGAGGGAACAGCCGGTTCATCAAACAATGAACTGTACCGTGATTCTTTGCTTGTCCTATGTTTCTTTTTCTTCTTTAATTCAGAAATAATTGCAGTCGCGTCACTCTCAAGAGAAGTCGAGAGCAAATTCTCATCAAGACCCGAGACAGAACTTGATATTTCCCTGGGTCTATCAGTCACTGAGGTGGAGCAAACACGATCCTCTAGATGCACTTGAGGGACAACAAGTGCCTCAGCTTCCTTAGGTTTCTTGAAGACAAAACGTATACGTAAAGGTTTACCAGTTACAGGCGTAGCTGCAAATGATCAAATGACCCGTTCTCAGAACATGACAGAAGAACTTTAAAAAAAATGAAACTCATTAGTTCAAAGAAGAAGAAAAACACAAACCTGTGATATTACTCTGTACAGTAGGAGAAGTTTCCCTTATTCTCTTCTTACTATTTTGGCTACCATCAGATATATATCCAACATGATGATGTTCCTCCGTTACACAACTCTTCTCAAGTTGCTCAGATTCATCAGACACTTGCTTGGTTGATAGATATAGCTTCCCATTCTTCTGTTTATTTCTATCCTTCTTCTCTTTCAGGTGCACCTTTTTAGAAGCGACTCTATGGCTTTCGATCTTTATAATCCATCAGAATAAAAGATTAAGACTATAGGGGAGAATTACCGGATAACAACCACAACCCGTATACGTGGATACATCAGAACACAAAACAATGTTAAGAGACAAAAAAGAATATATCTACAACACATCTCTACGGTTGACTATGACCTGATGGGACAAAACCAAACAACATACATGTCTACACGACATCGCTTGAATGAGACTTGATATGTAATAAAGAACACAACATCCAAATTTGTGAATAGGTTAAAGATTAATTTCAAAGATCTATCGGCAAATAATCTAACAACAATCAACAACAAGACTCTACAATTTGCAATTTAATCAATCATAAACTTATATGAAACCTAATATTATCAATGGATAAGGATATTCAAATGTTCAGGGAAATCATAATCCCCCTAACATAGCACGGTGTGAATCAATGACAAGAACCGAGTGCTGGACGAACCTTAGTCGATTCGACCAAGTTCTGACCGTTCGACCAGTTCCTCGCATACACAGGCGGTGGAGATGTGAAATATAGAGACATCGTTTTCTCTTTTCTCAGATCGAATCGGTTTTAACAGTAAAAAACGAACACGGACAAGACTAATCGAACGTAAGATTCAGACCACGTCTAAGGATCCTCTTTGTGGCGCCAAATCAAATTGAGATCAAAGCTAGAGAGACCGAAGATAATCCTTTTTTTACGCGATTCGTATTGCTGATCGTTAAGGAAGAGAGAGAGAAACAAACAGACGCGGTTGAGAAATTAATGGTGAAGGTAAGGTCTGTATTCTTAAAGACGCGTGAAACTCTGTGATTCGCGCGCTGACTCGGCCTATTCTTACGTTTTGGAGGGAATATTGACAATAGGAAAACCCTAATCGTCATTCTTAAGGGCTACTTTCGTCATTTCCCTTTCATTACTTCAATGATGAAACACCCTTTTTACCCTTTCACTTACTCTAGTCTCACTTTTTATTGGGCTTAGTTTAGTTTATAGCCCAATTGCATTGTTAATACAATGATGGATTAATAAGTCCAGTCTCGTTGTCTGACACGGTTCCTTCCAGTTACCCAGAAAAAAAACAGCGAGAATCATCTGTCCGCGTATTTTTCCACCTTGCGTACATAATCTGAAGTCACGTGTATCATTATAAAAGCTTAACGTAGTCCGCGAAACACACAATCTTCTTTCCTCACCCTTGACCCTGATCTATCTTTCATCTTCTCCCACGCTTCGTCATCATCGTATTCGTTTCTTCTCCGATTAATCTGATCAGCGATGCAACAGGGAGATTACAATTCGTATTACCATCACCAGTACCCTCAGTTTCCTAACCCTCCCCCGAATCCTAATCCTAATCCTAATCCCAACCCATCTCCGCCTCCGCCCGCCGTCGCTGCTCCGACCGATCTTCCTCTAAACACGTACGCGTCAGCTCCACCGTTCACCGGCGGTTACGGCGCAGGAGACTACTCTAATTACACCCATAATTACACTCCTTACGGGCAAAACACTGATCATGCCCCTCCTTCAGCTCCTGCGGCACAACCGCCTCCTCCGGCGACGTCTGTAAACCCTAATTCTTATTCAACCTTCAACCAACCTCCCACGATTCACCCACCTGCACAATCATCTTATGGATCATATGACTCTACTGCTCCTCCCTATCAGCAATCTACATCGCAGCCCATGTATTATGATCAGAATCAAACCTCTAACTATTCTCCTGCGCCGAATCCTAATCATATTCATCCTCCGCCTCACTCATCCTCCTTGTACTCTGCACCTCCTTACACTGGAGGAGTATCTTCCACACCTCCTTCGTATGATCAATTCGATCAACCTTCTTACGGCGATTACGGCCAGATCAGATCGGATTCATCCTCAGATCTCTACGGAAAACGATCTGGTAGTGGAGGATACTCAACAGCTTTCGAAGATTCTTATGGAGATGGCGTCTATGCTTACTCAGGAAGCAAAGTTGAGCCGTACGGGTCTCGTGGAACAGCGCCTAAATCATCGAATTCGACTTTGTTCGACGATTATGGACGGCCCATTAGCGTCTCTTCAGGTAGAGACTCCTCTGCTAGCTCGAAATCTGCTAAGATCGCTAGAGCTGTCCCCAAGGCTGATGTGCAGGAAGATGCCACCGGTGGTGTACAGAAGTTTCGTGTTAAATTGATGGCTGAGACGTATGGACAGAGCACAACTGATGTTCTTTGTCAGGTAATTGTCCTAAATTCTAATCTTTGTCGGTTTGCTTAATCTTTAATCAAAGGTTTTATCTTTTGTGGTAATTTAAATTTGTTTCTAAGCTAATCGGTTGTCTGTTGTGTTGCTGGCAGATTGGTTTGGATGGCCTACGTATGCTTGATCCAAGTACTAGCCGTACTCTGAGAATATATCCTCTCGAGAACATCACAAGATGCGAAGTAAGTGACTAGCTTGCCTTCTTCCCCTCCAAACTTTTTTTAGTAATCCATTTACATGATTGAAATTCCTTACATGTATTTTTTTTTTTTTAATTCAGAAACTAGATTCTTCAATTCTGGCTTTTTGGTCTAAGACTCCGGTAGACATTGAAGCTAAACGTATCAGACTGCAATCAAATAGTTACACCACCAACACCCTTCTGGATACAGTGACAGCTGCAATGTTTCAGGTTCCTAAATCTTCATGTTTTATATCATCTAGACCTAAGTTTCAGTTGTAACATGCTTTCAGTTATTTAATCCAATAGTTTTGTGATGGTGGATTTTAGGCCAAGGAGATCGGGGGAAGTAGTAGGCCTCCTGTCTCTTCCCAATTGGTTGAACAATCTGCTGAGAAGAAAAAAGGATTGGGTGATTGGATGAACAAAATAAAGCCTGTAAATGAGGAGAAAGATCATTGGGTATGATTTTTCGTTTCTTTGGAAATAAACTGCTCTCCTTGTTTAGCTGTGGTTTTGGTGGGAATAAAGTCATTCTCACTTTATCCTTCGTGCTTAGCCATGGTTTTATTGTTCTCATTCTATTTATATCTGGCTTCAGGTCCCTGATGAAGCAGTTTCGAAGTGCACATCGTGTGGCTCAGATTTTGGTGCATTTATGCGAAGGGTATTGTTTCGCTTCTGATAATCTAATCTGGAATTAAGTTCTGGTTATATTGGCACTGATAAATCTTATGGATTATTTTTATTTCAGCATCATTGCCGGAACTGTGGTGACGTCTTCTGTGACAAGTGCACTCAAGGTAGGATTGCTCTCACTGCAGAAGAGAATGCTCCCCAAGTCCGTGTCTGCGATAGGTGCATGGTATGCTCTGCTCATTTTTCCTTAAAAGTTGAGAAATAATGTTCCATGGATTTCTGAGAACGCGTTGATCTAGATTTAACATGGATAACCTTGATTGGCTGTTGTAGTTTAAAGTAAATTTGTAGTGGTAACTGTTGCCGGGGTAGGCCTCTTAAGTAAAAAAAAGTGTTGCTGCTTATATGATTCTGACTCTTGATGTGCAGGCAGAAGTGTCACAAAGGTTGAGTAATGCCAAGGAATCTGCTAGCAGGAACATGAGTTTGCAGAGCCATGAAGACCTCGCCAGGAAGTTACAGGTGAGCTTATCTCCCCGGATTCTTTACTAAGTTTATGATTTGAAATTTGTGTTGATATTCGGCACAAACTATATACTTTCTGATTGCGGGTATCATTTGCCACAGGAGGAAATGCAGAGAAATCGCAAGTCTTCATCTGGTAATTCCTTATGTTTGACATACTTCATGGTATTGATTTGTTGTTTATGGTCATTTATGAGACTGAGAATGATACATCTGTTTTCAACAGGTTCGGGGCAAGGCTCTGGTAGGCGGATGAAGGAAGTAGCTTGTCCAACATGCACAGTGCACTTGCAGGTTAGATTCTTTGATTAACCCATCTTTCTTTGTATGATTTTCGGTTCTATATTTATAGAACAAGGAAAACAGAGTAGTCCTCATAGGTGTAATCACTTTTGAAGTAGAATAAATAGGAAAATGTTATAATCTTACCATGCATCTACGAGATCCCTTCATTTGACATAATCGTAGGACTTACCTCCTACTCCTCTATTTTATAATGTGAGGATAGACTGTTGCGCATGCGAGTTCTAGTATCAAACAGCTAGGAATGACTGTTTAGTTATAAATTTGATCATGGAGGAGATTGTCTCTTAATCATCTGGACAATTGTTTAAAGCAACTGGATCAAGACTCTGAGCTAGATTCATGTCTACTTGAATTTGCAGGTTCAGGTTCCATCATCAGGATCAGAGACAATCGAGTGCGGGGTTTGCCAAAGCCCTTTCCTTGTTAGCTCGCATTGATCTTCCTACTCGCCTGTTTTGCTCTTGACATATATTACCATTTACCAAGTAAACGTATGAGATTTGGGTCATTTGGTTACTGAATTGGGGACATGAGATTTGGGTCATTTGGTTACTGAATTGGGGACATGAGATTTGGGACATATATTACCATTTACCAATTATAAACGCATGAGATTTGGATCATTTGGTTACTGAATTGGGGTTGATCACACCAAAAATAAGTTGTTGGTCGTTGTCTGATGTGGGTGTTGCTTCCCCTTGGTGTGTATATGAAAGTCTTTTGAGTGATGGAACAGTCTTACCTTCAACGTCTCTCTGATGTTCTAAAATTATATATATAATTTCATTGTTCATGTGAATGATCACTGCCAATACACATACACTTGATGTCTTTGTAATGAGCATAAAATAAGTTGTTTTCTCATGCGGCTCTGCTCTTGATACTAGGGAACTAGATCTGATCGGCAACCGCAGTTAAAGCTAAATATTAGGAAGTTCCAAAATGTGTGACCACAGAGACACAACCAGCTCCATACACGGTCACATGCATAGCATGTCCGAATCAATTTGTATATAATGACTTGACAGCCTAATACATAAGCAAATAAGTGAATACATTTCAGATATTGATGAAGCTATATAGACTGGTTCGGTATCTTATCTTCCTCTTATCAATTTTTATATGCTTCGTCACAATCCATTCTCAATGCCCACCAACACTACCTGCACCTCAACCAATGCCGCCGCCACCACCACCACCTGGCCCATCTTTAAAGCCATGTCCACCACTCCCACCAAAGCCTCAGCCGGTGCCATCACTAGCACCTTGCCCATGTTCAGACCCATCTCCAAGACAAGAGCCACCAAAGAATGTAACCGTACCGGCATTGTTTGTATTTGGGGATTCGCTGGTAGACACAGGAAATAACAATAACATAAGCACACCTCTCAGGTGTAATTTTCGACCATATGGTATAGATTTCTTACAAGGTGTTCCCACTGGTCGATACTGCGACGGCAAAGTCCCTTCTGATTTTTTAGGTTCTTTCCTTTGGCCTTTTCCCCTTTCTTTACAGTGAACTCTAGTAAGTTAAAAAAAAAAAAAAACTCTAGTAAGTTAGGTTGTTTTTCGTTTTCTTCTAGAATTATTTTAATATCTACTAGAATTATTTTTTATATATTTATCAGTTGACGTAAAATATGTGCGACTGTTTTTTTCTCAAATACAATTGTGAATGTAACTTTATTTTACAGCGGAGTATTTGGGGATAAAAACGGTCGTACCAGCATATATGGATCCAAGATTGCAACCAGATGAATTACTCACCGGTGTATGCTTTGCTTCGGGTGGTAGTGGTTACATTCCTTTGACACCCACATACTTGGTATATAAACTCGTATTTAATCTCCTCTCACTACCACTATCTTTAACTTAATCATACTAACCATTTGATCTAATTATATAATATAATCAAAAGCAGAACGTGATACCAATGTTGCACCAACTAACATATTTCCAACAATACATATCTCGAGTGAAGAAGTTAGTAGGACAAGAGAAGGGCGATCATATAATAGCAAATGGCTTAGCCATTGTGTTCGCAGGTAGCAACGATATGGGCATTACGTACTATGGTCCAGGTGCTCAGTGGGTCAAAGACGATATCTACTCTTTTACCTCTAATATGGTTGAGTCTGCCACCAGTTTCGCCATGGTATATGCTTGACTTCATGGCTTATGAAAAAGGATATTTATATTCATGAACATGTACTCTTGAAAACGTTTTTGAACAGCAATTATATGGATATGGAGCAAGACATATAGGAGTGGCTGGAATGACACCACTGGGATGTATACCAGCACAAAGAACTTTAAAAGGAGGTCCTCATAGAAAATGTGCTCAAGATGTTAACTATGCTGCTCAGATTTTCAATGCTAAACTCTCCGTTGCTTTAGATCATTTGGCTAAAACTCTACCGGATTCTAAATTGGTTTTCATGGACATCTATTCACCTTTCAGTCAGATTCTAGAAAACCCCGCGGATTACGGTAATTTTTTAATAACCTTATACGTTTCATATCTTAGATATAACATATGTGTAATGTTTGTAGGGTTTGAAGTGATAAATAGAGGGTGTTGTGGAACCGGACTTGTGGAAACAGGTCCACTTTGTAACGAAGAGACATCAACTGTGTGTGGAAATATATCTGCTTATCTGTTTTGGGATAGTTTCCACCCTTCGCAAAGATTATATGAAATCTTAACCAAAATACTTGTTAAAAAATACATCCCTCTATTGTTTTGAGTAGCATAGGGATGCATTTTCAAACATGCCACAAAACCGATGTATGGGACTGACTATTGCCTGCTTAATGGCTTGATCTAGAAGAGCGTTCGTTGTTTAATTGATCAGAAAAGTTTTTATTATTCTATGATCCATCATTACTGAACTTTGTACCGTTACTCAGTTTCTTCTGCTGCGAGACAGTGAAAAGAAAAGCCCATTAGAGCCTCTCGAAGCCCATCTAGGTTTCTATCAAAAAAAAAGTTGAAAAAACCTCCGATGCCGGGAATCGAACCCGGGTCTCCTGGGTGAAAGCCAGATATCCTAACCGCTGGACGACATCGGATTGATGTTCTAGTGATTTGAACAACTATAAATAACTTAGGGCATCATTAACCCAAGAAACCCTCTTGGGTTTTTTTTTTTTTTTTTTTTTTTTTTTTTTTACTTTTTTTAAATTGAACCAATCGCGAGCTGCCACGTGTCAGTGAGACCCGTGAACAGTGTAAGAAACTCATAAGAACCGGTTCTTAATCTATAGTTTTTGTAACCGATCCTTACACTGTTCATGGGTCACACGGCTTAAGAAACCCACCCAAGGACCCCCAATAATCATGCTCTTAGTACTTCTATTACCGGAGAAGCTAGAAAAGGTAATATCGAACAAGGTTTGATTTAAGAATGGTGAAGTAAAGAAATGACGACGAGTTATATTTAACCAAACAAAGAAATGAAAGCGATATACATGCATAACATGGTAAACTATTCTGAAAACATCACACGAAAGTCTATATACATTTCTTATTCACATACTTAGTTAATTAAACTAGTTGAGTACTAAACTATACATAGTAGACGTAAGAAAAGCAACATGCATAACTATATGTATTTTTGTCGGAGGTTTAGTTCCACCATCTAAGAACATAAATGGGAAGAATACCTGACTTCTTGCATGGTTTATTAGCTAGGGATTAGGATTTTTTTTTGACTTAAGGCTAGGGATTAGGATTTTGATCCAATATCTATTCATTTTCGGTTATTGAAAGTAATAGATATAGATATATATATATAGTCATTATCATTCTATGTTTGATGATGGTATGATCGTATTAGAGTATGAAACTGATCCAATCTATTCATCCACAAACTAAGCAAAAAAAAGAGAGATAATTTTTTAGCAAATTCCCAAATCAGATAATATTTGAAATAGGGCTACGTGGCAAACGCTCGCTTTGGGAAAGCGTACGAGGAACTCCTACTAATCTCTCTAACGAATTATTTTTTTAATCATTTGATGTTGTTTCACTGTTTTATTATTTTGGCACTAAAATTTCATTATTTATCCATTGGAAATAGAAAACCAACAAAGAAAAAAACAATAATGGGTGTTGGATGCGGTGGTGTGTGAGAGGCGCTGCAGAACAGAGTCGAGCTCTCCTTGGTGTCTTGGTGGAGCAATACTCTGTGTCTCTTCGCCATGTTTGTCCTGGAGTTCCCTTAAGCTCAGGATCGAGCCTCAATCCCTTTTGCTGGCGTGGTGCCAGGACCGGTGTGTCAGGTTCGAGGTGGGTGGCTAGCTGCGGTGTCGTTGTCTGTCGTCCATGGCTACCTCGAGGCGGTTTGTCACTTCCTAACCATTCTTCTTCTCTCTTCCGGCTTGGTGGTTGCAGTTCCCAGGTGGAGTCAAGTCGACTGGCTTCTTTGGGTCAGCTCTGGTTTGCTTGTTGTTGTTCCTTCCACAGGTTACAGCTTTTGTCATCGAGATTGCCCTTGGTCTGGTTCTCAGACAAGGCGACTGGTGAGGTGGTATGTTGGTCCCTTGGTCAGAGGCTCAACTTCCCCTTTTGTGGTTCAGTCGGTTATGGGACCCTTCCCAGTGTCGTGAGCGTCCGTTCATGGCAGGGTCCTTGTACTAACAATCTTGTAGGTCTAGGAGCTCTACTGGTTCCATTGGCAGCGCTCAAACCGTTCCCGTCTTGTCTTTTGTGCTCCAAGTAGATGAGCTGGTGCTTTGTTGAATTGGAGCCGTGGAGTCTTGGTGTTGTATAGTAGGGCTTAAGGCAATTTTCACAGGTTAGTCTCTTAATCCCAGCACTTCGGCTTCAGTGCGTGTACCGGCAGATATGATTATGGGGTCGGGGAGTTCACCGTGTACCAGCTACTCCGGAGATAGCACGGATATTCCCGGCATCCGAGGAAACGAGGATAACCTCACGTAGAAGTGATAACTATCAAAGGTCGAGAACGGTATAGGTTTCCTAGGAATATCAAGAACATGTTAGTGGAACGTGCCGGGTTTAGTGGGTGGGCGAAACCGGCTTTGTAATTGATAGAATTAGGAATGTTTGTCCTAACCGATCCTTGTAATCAGATTCTGAAAGATTTAAATGGAATATTTATTTAAAAAAAAAAGAGAAAAAAAAAAACAATAATGCGACGTAACACCGTAAAAGGAAACTTCTTCTCCATGCTAACAAGTCATCTTCCCTCCCAAGAGCACAACACGTGTCCAAAGCACAACGTGTCCAAAGCACAACGTGTCCCCTCTAACTTGCGCATTAAGACATAGCACAAAGAAAATCTATATACCGGTGCTAACGTACACCACGTCGCTTGTCAATCTTCTCTTTCTTCTCCCTTGTTTCATCTCTCTCTATCTTCGTGCAACTAATCATTCCTACATATACGCTTATATATATACACTTTTAATTACATAATAAATCATAAACCGCCATACAAAAAAACAAAGACGTATGTATATAAGAAACAAGAAGCTTGTCTATTATTCACCTGAATTACATCTGCCTTTGAGCTCCATCAAAGATGATGAAAATGAAGAATCTTCTCGGTTCTAGATTAAAGTCTTCCTCAACAAGACAAGGTGAAACTTTTGTTCTTTATTTTCTCCACTTTTTTCTCAAGAAAATCTTGAATGATTTGTTTCTTTTTTTTTTCTTCTTCTCTTACCTAGTTCTTGAAATTGTTTATAAAGAATGTTGAAATGTTTTTACTTACAAATGTTTAGATATTTTCTCTAGCAAGAACCAAGAGATGAATGTTCTTCATTTTTGAGAGAAATGTTTTGAGTTATCCAAACTGATTTTTTTTGTTAATGGAGCAGAAAATTCTGAGAAGGAATATCGACGTAGCTTGACGTCCAAGCTAAGTGTTAACGAGGAGTACAAGGAAGCTTTTAGGACAAAGTCCTTCTTAGATATTCGGACACAAGCAGAAGATCAATTAGGGATAACATTCTCTAGCAAACTCGCTTCTTCTTCTTCTCCTTCTCCTTCATCCTCAAATCTTACACACTTCACTGATTACTTGCTCGACCCTCCTCAAGAAACTCTCCATGCTCTTATGCAAGACTTGAGTCTCCACACTCTTCTAGTTAACTTCTTTGACAATAGCTCTGATGCTTGTGATGTATGTGAGTCTCTTCTTCAATGCATCCAACAAATCAAGATCAATCACATCAAAATCAAAAGGGTTATCAAGATTGGTAAAAGGGTTTGTAATGGTGCTAAAACCCCTGAATGTGCTTTGATATTTCAAGAGCTTTCGAGATACGCCTTGCTGAAAAACCCTTTGTATTATATCATCAACCAAGCTCAGCTCCGGAGAGTTCATGATGCAAACTCGGATTTGCTCGCTAGATTAACTTCTAAAAGGAGAAGAATCAGAAGAAAATCCAGGTTCTTTAAGTTTTGTAAGAAGCTAGGAGGTTGTAGTCTAGTGATTTCTCATAGCGCGATTGTTATAACATTGCTGATCGTAGCGTTACACAGCATACTAGGCGTTTTAGCAGCTCCTGCTATGCTCAGTTTATGCTCATTAGGTCTTTTGAAGAAGAAGAAAGTGAAAAGAAACATGGAGAATAAGAGCAAGGCTGTTACAACTATGGAGAAGCTAGGGACACAAATGGATATAGCAGCTAAAGGAATGTTTATAATGATAAATGATTTGGATACATTGAGTATACTTGCAGGGAGATTATGCGATGAGATAGAGCATAGAAAAACCGTAGCTGCGATGTGTGCAAAGAGTGGGAAGGTTGAAGTGTTAAAGGAAGCCTTGAGAGAGTTTAGTGGACATGAAGAAAGATTCTCAGAGCAGTTGCAAGAGCTTGAAGAACATCTCTATCTTTGTTTCCACACTATTAATAGATCAAGAAGACTAGTGTTTGCGCAAATCACAGGACCAAGTTCTTGATTCTTTTGATTCATTAAAAAAAAGAAAAACTTTTGTAGGGTTTATGAAACATTTATAAAGTAATAAATATGTAAGAACGTCTTTTGTTGAAACTGAGTCAAAGAAGGAAACTATCTGATTCTTTTGTTGTTGTTGTAATCTTCACTGGGTTTTAAATGATTCTTTTGTTGTTGGCATAATCATGGATATAGATCCTTTTAGATTAGCTTGAATTTGATTTGATCAGGTAGCATTAGTTAGTTGGGGATCTTGGTGTATACGGTCAATTTCATATGAGCTACAATATCATATTTAGTAATTTTTATTAGATTTAAGTTCATCCACCAATTAAAACAAGATATTTTTATTTATTTTATTTTTTTATAAACTTTATCGGTTGATTTGGCCTGTTCCAGAAGAATATTCACTTACACTTAGTACTACAAAAGTGAACTGGTTAAATAAGCGATTTACTAAAACATTACATAATAGAAAATTCTCGAATATTCTTATATATATTGAAGGTCTTTTGTAACAATTTTCTTTCTCTTTGTCCGTTCACATAGCAAATTTATTAAACTATGTTAATTTCTGTATCGTTAACATTATCACAATTTTTTCATTTGTTTCCTTGTTATTTTCTTGCATCTTCTATAACAATTTTGTTATGGTAATGAAAATATTTTAGGTTAAACATCAACAACAGAAAGTGAACCAGGTCGAACCATCAAATCAGATTATATATATAAAACAATAATAACAAAGCGGGCGGGTCGCTCCGGGAGAAAAGAACAGACTCAAAGCGCGACCACTGCCAATAATCTTACAGACAGAATAAAAGAACATACAAAAGTCTTTAAAACTGAATCCTGGAAGAATAAGTCTGTCCGAAGGACCAAGAAGAAGGAACAACGTTGAGGAAGACCCTTGTAGCACCATCGGTAGTGGTGATGGAGAAAGAGAGAGATTGTCCATCGAGATAAGCGTTTGATTGCCAGTTGGCTCCCCAGTTGCGTGACATGGCTAACCAACCAGTCTTTGATCCTTTAATGGAGACTGATTTAATGGAACCAGCTCCTCCTACGTTTGATATGTTCACCAGCTCGAAGTAGTCCCTTCCGTTTATTCTGAATCTCACACCTCCTTTCTTGTAACAGCTTACTCTGTTTTTCACATGACCAAACATAAAAATAGAGACATTTTCAGTTATGTAACTTTTAGAAAATTCAAAAACACCCCTAAACATTCTTTCATTTCTCATTTTTACTATTCTCTCAATATCCAAAACTAAATTAATTTGGATTGAATAAAACCAATGTCAAAAATCGTTATACGGTAACTAATAAGGGATTAGCGTTGTCTAGATCGAATTTTAGAATAGTTTTAGAAGTTTGGTCTATAACCAATTTGTGTTTGTACGGATGTCTAGACAGACTGTATCAATATTTAGAAAATTGAATAAATTCATTGATCCACTACTCCATTAGTTGGTGTGAGTGATTTGTTAGCATGACAAAAATTAAGAGTGATAATTCTGTTTTGATGATAATTAAGGTTTAAATGATCAGTTATAAAGTTTAAGGGTTCATTTGCAATTTCCGAATTTTTTTTAATATTATCTCTGTTTCAATTTAGATGTTGTTGTAGAGTAAAATTTTTCTTTAAAAATAGGTATCGTTTTATGATTTTAATGTAAAATTTATTAATTTTATATGTTATTCTATTTGTTTAGTAGTTAAAACATGGTTTAGTTTATAGACAGTAAGGGCTTTGAGTACAAGTTTTAGAAGCTGTAGCTTCCGACCCTAAAAATATATTTAAAATTTTGGCCTTTAATTTACGTATATATCTAATGGATTCGTTGGTAAAACCATCATTGTAGTTTTTTAAAGGCAGAGGGTTGGAGCCATAACGCCACATTTATCATATTTTCTTATAAATAAATAGGTTCATTTTTTATTGTTTCTAGCCCTAAAATTTATAGGATCGACCATGTTTAGGTAATGATATTTTTATTTTAGGAACTTGGGTAAAAGCCTAATATATTGATAATGAATTACTTTTCATTTTCGAAAAATCTAACCTTTGGAAAAAGACGGGAACAATTCCACCTCTGTAAATCCCGATCTTCTCCCAAGCAGGTTGAGCCATGTCGAAATGTTTTAGCGGCGGATTGCACCAACCACCGTTGTTACTAGGTAGAGCGAAGTTTGGTGGACAGAAGTTAGTTGCTGTAATAACAACCGAAGCTCCCTTCTTGCACCACCTCGAGTCCGCAGCGTAATCACACGTTATCCTATAGCACTCTCCACACGAAGCTCCGTTGTTAAACAGAGCCGTGCTTAACGCCGCCGTCATTGTCCCGTACCCCGCCGAGTATAAATCTCCGTACCCACAAGCTCCCCCTGAATAAACAAAAAGATCTATCAGCTTTCGTTACATTATTTCAAGAAAACAAATAAAAGTTTGTTAAAATTACCCATTGTTCCTGAAGCGTCACTCCCTCCATAGAAAGTGGCGTGACCGTTGGTTAAACCAGAAGGTCTAAACGCATCAACGGCCGTGAAAAGAGCGGCTAAAAGGGCCAATCCAGCTAGAGACTTTGCCATGACTATATTAATTCGTAGAGGAAGAAAGAGATTATATGATGGTGATGATGATCGAGTGAAGGAGAGATAGAGAGTGGTGTTTAAATAAAGGTGGCCAGTACGTAGCAACAAAACCTTACATGTGGGTTTTATTGTCTAAGCCAGTGTGTATCTTACATGTGTATATTTGTAAGTAATATTAACTCCAAAAAAAAGACAGTAGATCTGCAAACTCTGTTTTGTAATAATATGCACTTGTGTTTATATTCTCCTAAAAAAGTTCATAGTACTGTGCGATTCGGTGGATATTAATTTGTTTGATTAACTGAGTTAAAATAAAAATGTAGAAATAAAGACAAAAGAGAGTTTTCTTGTTTGTGATATGCTCTGCCAACATGTGCATGGTTCATCGATCACAGACTCACATGCTTGCTTGCTTGTCCTGTATTATTAGCAACATGCCAAATCGCTTTATTAGTTATTATTATTTGGGTTTATTGGTTCCTCAAAACTTGATCTCCAATCTTTGTTGACGAAGATCACCGTCACGGCATCTGTCGCCTTCCCACAACCTACCAAAAACAATAATATCACATCTCTAAACTTCAGTTAAAATTTGGACTACACTAACAAAGTAACAATATAAATTTCTCCTTGATAAAAAAAAACATATGGAACCAGCAATGTAAAGCCAATGAAGTTGATAATGTTGTTTAACTAGTTGGTAGTTGTAAAGAGCCCGGGTATCTATTACTGATTGTCATTATTGAAAAATTCATGAATGACACAAGAAAGACCTGTAAAATAAAAGCAGAACATGATATTGTTTTATTAGAAGAAAATGAAAGCTAGTTTGGCAGGGACTGACCAAAGTATGTATTATTTAATGGTCATACCACATGTCTTGTCTTCATCCCTCTGGTGGTAAAAAGATAAATGGAGACTTAATTACATTATAATCTGCCTAACCTGTTGATGATAACATTTCACATGTCTATGTTCTAATAACTAGCCGCCCCAACACAGATAGCATAAAAGTATTCAACTCTGAAGATGCTAAAATCTTCCAAACACCATTAAACGAAGTTGAGAAGATTCCAATCTTCTGAAACCAACCATATAAATTTCTTTTCTAAAGTTGAAAGCAAAGTAATAAAAAGGAACATTAATCATCCGGAGGATAATAAAAATCCTCAATAAAAAAAAGTTGTGAGCAGAAACACGAAACATCGGTAAGAGAGTTAACAAACTCTAGTGGGCGGAGATCTATCTTTCTCTAAAAATCATCATCGTCTTCCTCAGCCATATGCTTAGCCAACTCTTCCTCTTGCTGCTTCCTCTCTCTCCTCTTCTCATCGCTCTCTTTCTCCTTGTGTGTGTTAGGAGGAAACCTCAAAGCTCTCACTGCCTCGTTATGCATGTTCAGGCAGAAAGCAATTCTTGAGTTAAACGCTGTCTGTGGCTCATTCGTTGAGTAGATGTCCCCTGTTTCTTTTGAGACCATGCACCCGTTTTTGTGATCAATGGTGGCATCTATTGCTCCATCGCGTATGGCTTTTGCCACAATACTTTCAGCATCAGCCACAGGGTTTTCAGAATTGAGCCTCAACTTTTTGGCTACATCAGGAAGGGAGATTCTCGAGTATGAGATGCTGATGTTGCGAAGTCCAGTCCTGATGACATTATGGCGGAGTCTCACGATGAGATTGTGCGTTCGGTCTTGAGCAAATGTGTCTGAGAACTTCTCCTGCACTGTCCTGAAGAGCTCCAAGTCTCCAATCCTCACCGCCTGCAAATTTTGAAACATATTATTATCAACCGTAACCTTTATATCATAATTACTAATCTTGTTGCATCATATATATCTAAAAGGCATCAGTACATAGAGATAAATCCTTTAGCCAGAGATTCATGCTCTTAATAGTTAGATGCAGCCAAAAAACAACAGCAGCAAGCCAGCAATGACAAGAGGAATGTATAGGCGAACGAGATAAATTTGGGGTGAAACACAGGTGAAATAGCTGATGCTAAAAGAAGTTAGTGATCCTCTTCATACAAAAACTAAGATTATGTCACAAGATCAATATAATGCAGGTAAACTCACATTGGTCAGCTCGAAATAAGGCCTCAGAGCCTTCTCCATCCCCTTCTGCATGAAGATTGATCTCTCTGGAATCTCGCCCAATAGCAAGCGAACCAAAATCGCCCATTTATTGCACTGGACTCTGAACCCCAGAGCTGCAATAGGGGCCTTCCTGGCTGCCTGAAGGAGGCTTTCTTTTGCATCTGTATACTCCAGCTGAATTGTTCTGATCTTCCCGAGGTAGAAGAGATACCTACAGAACTGCAAAGTATATTGTTTGAGATGTTCCCATTTGTCAAACAAAAACATTTGCATGCAGCAAGGGAAAGGAAAACAAGACAGATCGAAGATAGTGAAAAGAGAAAGCGTCAAAGATATGAATAAGAGGGCAAAATGGAACACCTCAACTAAGTTGGACAATAATTAGTGATATGACTGCAAGTGGAAATGCTTAGGCAAATGGAGGGATATTCTCTAAAAGTTTTAGATTAATGGAGACCTCTTCAGAAATCTAATCAAGAGAACCACCATAAATAAAAAAAATGTGAAGGCATTAAGAAAAAAAGAAAGAAATACCTGTTGGTTTGAATGTGCCTCAAACCGAGGTGCCTTTGATCTTAGCTTCTCTGCCTGATCATACAGATTGTAGTGCAGGTAGTTACGCAACAAAAGATTTAGAAGTGTTTCCTGCATCCAAAATAAATATTTTGTTCAATAAGTAGCAAACAAAAAGTTTCATAGCAATGAATGTAGGCCGCATTTGATAACACCCACATACCTGACCCAACTCATCATGGCGCAAGGTTGCAGAATGATGCAAAGCGAGAAGATTACTGCAAGTATAAACAAGTGAACCAGAGAATTAACTGTTGCGCTACTTATTCATAAGATGTGTAGGACCAAGCACAGCAACACTAAAACAACCCATCTATAAGCTACTACTAACCCGCGTATTTCAGCAAGATCACCGGTTTGCTCGTAACTCAAGGAGTAGTAAAAGTAAAGCCTTGAAGCAATCACATCGATGGTCCTTTTGTTTAAGTTCTTGAGACGAGCAATACTTGCTGAAGAACAAGCTTTAGCCTAAGAGATGAATCCCAAAATAATGAAATTAAAACCACAACAGAACATTAACTAATGAGAAAAAAAAAACATAAGAGGCAGCAAGGAATAACCTCGTTGTACTTCTTCTGATCAACCAGAAAAAGAAGAACAAGGAAGTAGCAGTAGATCTCAAGCTCAGCAGGTGGGTGCTTAGAATGAGCTTGAGTAGCCGATAAAGCTGTATCAACTTCCATATCATGTTCATCACCCTAAACAATAAAAAGTTCCACGTCATTAACAACAAGCTAAAGAGACCATAATCACCACATAACATGAACCTAAACTTCCCTAAAGGCAGACGCTAACAGGAACAAGCATATCACTACAGCAAAGTCAAGAACTTTAAAACCACAATACCTTAGGAACAAAGGAGGAAAGGCGAGAGTGGGGTTCGGATCCTGGAACCAAAGCGAAGTCCAGGAAAGAAGATAACACGGAGGCGGTGAGTTTCCGCCTGAGTCCGATAGTGAGACGCACAGCACGAGCAACACGGCGAACCTCCTTCGTATAGGACCCAGTATCAATCAAAGCTGCAATCTCCTTCAAATCTGAGGAATAGTGAAATCGATGAATTAAAGGTTCAAACTTTTGGAAACCCAGAAGAGAGTGTAGATCGAGAATTACGCTGCATCGTGGAGGTAGTCGAAGAGATGATCGATTGAGAAGGGGTGTGGTTGTCTTTCATCTCAACGTCTTGAGTCATCTTTTGCGTAAATCTCGTTGCTTTACTACAAAGACGAAAATAAAATTGAGTTAGGGTTTTTAAGGAAGTGGCACTGAGCTGTAGTAGAGATCTCACGGGATCGATTGAAGTATCTAGGGATTACGTAGAATGTAGAAGACAGAGAGAAGCGAGCTTACTTAGGTCGACAGAACCGGCGAGGAGTAAGTAGCGATAGTGAATCAGAGTTGAAGATGAACTCTTTTTCATTCCTAAGTATTTTTCTTTCTGCTCAAGACTCCTTCTTAAATAACTTACGTTAAATAGAGGATATAATAAACTTCAGCATCAAGAGTCGTTGTAGTATAGTGGTAAGTATTCCCGCCTGTCACGCGGGTGACCCGGGTTCGATGCCCGGCAACGGCGATAATCTTTTTCACATACGGGTCTAAGTTTTTGGGTCAGCAGGTATTTATCATTGTCTCAATGGACTTTGGGTTTGCATATATTTGAAAGATTTTTCAAAGCTACTTATTTTATTTTTGGTCACTTATGATGTTTCAACGCTACCAAAATGACAAGCTACGTATACTGGTGGTGAGAAAATGCAAGGCCGGAAAGGGTTGGAGAAATGAATCAATAATTGGTAAAGCTTGAAACAGAGAACGTGTATGGTTTGCAGACTCCATCATGTTTCGTGTGAGTAAATGTAATACAATAACTTTTCAATAAGTCGAAAAAGTGACAAAACTGGGAAATGTTCTAGAAAAAACAAACCTAAGAAATCACAAAGGCAACATTCATAAAATAAATGAACATATAACATTACCTAAAGACAATCAAAGACAGAAATTATTCTACGGCAACATCTTGTTCCTTTTGATGGATAAAAGACAAAAGATAGACAATGAAGGGAAAAAACAAAGTCCATTCGACGACGCTGCTCACTTAAGCAGCTGCATTGTTCGGTGGTCCCTCCGACCTGTTGTATCCACCACGGCTTCCTCCTCTTCCACGACCTCCCCTTCCACGGCCACCACGTCCTGTTCCAACAACTTTTTCAAATTAAAAACCTCAAGGAAAATACTGGTTTTACGTATTGAGAAAACAAATGGTGTTTTAAAACATCATCGTACCACGGCCCTGAGGAGGAGCATCATATCCATAATCCTGTGGAGGAGCATTCTCGTGTCCATAATCTCCTCCATGTTGTTGAGCTTCATAGTATGGTGGAGGACCATTGTTGTAACCTCCCCTTCCGCGTCCTCCTCTTCTCCCGCCCCCTCTTCCTCTACCAGATGATCGCTCAGGGTTCATACCTCCATCATCATACCCTTGATCCCGTGGAGGAGGGGCAGTGTAACCATAGTCTCCTCCATGTTGTTGAGCTTCATAGTAAGGAGGAGGACCATTGTTACCTCCTCTTCCACGGCCACCACGTCGTCCTCCTCCTCTCCCGCGCCCTCTTCCTCTACGCTCATGACCAATACCTCCATCATCATACTCACGATACTGTTGAGGAGCACTGTATCCATAGTCCGCTCCATCTTGCTGAGCTTCGTAGTGAGGTTGAGGACCATTGAAACCTCCTCTTCCACGACCACCACGTCCTCTCCTGCCCCCTCTTCCTCTACCAGGTGACCGTTCAGGCTCCACAGCTCCATCATCATACTCAACATTCACATATCCGTCCCCTAAGAGAACCGGAAAAAAAAACACAATCAAATCCACAAGATTGAAACCATTCTCCACAGGTCAAGTGGAGCTAATATTTTGGAAAGGAAATTGCGAATGCAATCTTACCTCGGCCACCTCTTCCTCTTCCCCTTCCTCTGCCTCTTCTTGCTCTGCCTCTTGGTGATCCCTCTACAACAGATAGATAGATTATGAGCATATAAAAGACAACAAGGCAGGACGTTGAAAACACTCATTATAAAAGTGAGACGGTAAATACCTCGTCCTTCGTGATCAATCTCAGCTAATGGCTTCACCATCTCAATTGGGATCGGACACTGGTACCTGCAATCAGTTAATAAGACATTATTAGCATTGTTATAGACAGACTAGAGCATTGGTTATTAACAAGCACTAGAAAAACTCACCCAACAGAGGATGTGTTAAGCTCCTTCTTGGAAAGTGTTATAGTTATCAACGACACATGCCTTGTTGTCTCGATTCTTCAGGAGAACAGAAAAAAAAAGAAAATCAATAACATGTGTAATAATAGTCGTACCACAAATGAAAATGACAATCCACTTACGGAAGAAGGCCTTCCTCTAGAGGCTCCCAGGTATCTGTGATGTCAGTGGATCCAATAGATGTGATCTGGTGAAGACCAGGAATCCTTCTCTGCAACAAAGATTCAACGAAAACATTCTCAGACACAACATAACCCCTGTTTCTGATCTAGAACGAACAAACCAAAACAACATACCTTAATAAGCTCAACAATGTTGACAGTCTTGCTGATAGCTCTTCCCATTGCCTTGAAAACAACTTCATCTGATCCTTTCTCCTATATTACAGAAAACAAATCTCTTATCTCCACCAATACACAACACTAAGAAAACGAGTTCTTCGTTATAAAAAGTTCATGAAATATACTTAATCATCACTGATTTGTATTTTCAGATTCAACACGATACCTGAAAAAGAGCCATGGCGTAGGTTATGCAGTTACGTGCCCTACCCATACTAGTGATACGAATCTCGTTCTCAGCAATCGAAGTCTCAGCCTTGGGCTTCGCCACTCGCTCATACATATCCATCTGAACAAAACAAACAGAATCAGAAGAGCACGGAGAAGAAACTAGGGTTTTTTCATACGAAACAACAACCATAGATATTCCGGATTCGAGTCTCTTGGATGCTTACCTTGTGCGACTGTTTGGATTAGATCCTTCCGAAACCCGATAAGCAAGGAGATGGTGGGTTTTGTACGAGATAACGATTCGAAACGGTTTCTTCTTACTCGATGCGGTTTTTGAAGCAAGCGCCTCTCTCTCGTATATAACAGCCGCACAACTTCCCCCTTCCACAGACACCCATGCACCAGTGAACTGACCTAATTGATTTCCGGTTTGCAAATTTTTAACTTTCAACCCGGTTCAAACCGAACCGAACCGGCGATAAGACCGTAGATATCATTAAATTAAAAGCATATTTAGTATCTAAACACGAGATATAAATGAACTTAATTTGGTTTTTTATCAACGGTTAAATGAACTTAATTTGCTTAAATCCAACTTTTACTTATTAAAGTGTGACTGGGATTTCGAAAGGTTTTGGTTCATCTCTAATTCTACAGTAAACAAACCGTTTGTCTCTTTTGCTATAAATAGAAAACCATTCAACAAAACATACGTTCCATATCGTAATACTTCATAAAATAAATAGTATATGACTAAAGACTAACAGTAAGCCCGTCTAGCTCAGTTGGTAGAGCGCAAGGCTCTTAACCTTGTGGTCGTGGGTTCGAGGCCCACGGTGGGCGTTTATTTTTATTTATTTATTTTTATTTATTTATTTTATCTCCGAAATAATTTTTCTTTTGGTCCTTTCAGACAAATAAAAATAGTTTTTTGTCTTTTTCAGGAAAATCTATATTATAATGGGAGAGTTGAGTCTCTCCCATGCTGCCACGTCAGCGTTAAGTGGATGCCACATATTTTTTAAAAAAAAATGATATATAGCATGTTATGAGATTCGAACCCTTAACCTCAATGTTTATATGATTGACATAACCAACTAAGCTACATGAGATTTTGTAAACTAGAAACCAAATTTTATATAATAATATTACAGTTTGATCTTTTCTAAGGGTGTCCACATCAACATTAAGTGGGTCTCACATTTATTTTTTAAATCGTATGTTGCATGCTAAAAGATTCACTTCGGTGTTTATTTAATTGACATAATCAACTCAAGTACAAGAGATTTTTTTTTAAAATGATGGGGAATTTTTACTTATTTTGAATGAGGCATGGCGGTCGAAGCATTACAAGTGGTATTAGAGCTGGTTAGTCATTTCGATTTTAACCCGAGAGGAAACTTGGGACCTGTCGTGGGGCACAACGAGGACGTTTTGTTCTTTGAAAAGAAGTGAATTGTAACATCCTGAGCTGTGATATATATATATATATATAAAAGGCTTAAGAGAATTGATTTAGCTATCTATGTCACTAAAGTTGACTTACCTTTTTCGTCACACATCCGTTTAGAACTCCAGAGTTAAGCGTGCTTAGGTTGGTATAGTGAAAGGATGAATGACCTATCGGAAAATGATTCACAATACCATGCGAGTGAATCCAAAACACGAGGAAAGTCAGGTGGTGATTGTAGGGTCAATAAACAATGATTTGGAGACTTTGGAAAAATTAACGAACCGATTGTTAGATGGGATGGGATCCACGGGTCGAGAGCGAGGACATGGGCAGCCCATTAACCGTGGACGGTCGGGACGTTACATTATTATTCAATGTCAACAAACAAATTAAAGATTTCATCTCTACATATAAATTAGAATTTTCAAAAAGTACTACAAAAATTTTTAGGGATTAAACTTCGTGATCTTCAAACCATCTTATGTACATAACTTAATGTCGTAATCTTCTTGATTTTTATTCGGTTTTCTAATGAAACACTTAAATTACACTTCACTTGAAGAAATAACAAATGAAAGTGAACTCAATGGAAGTGATGACTCCAATAATGCAATACGCAAAAAAAAACAAAGATTTAGACAAGATACGAACAACAAAATCTCATACACACATCAAACATAAAAACGGATTCGGCCCCGCGCTTGCGCGGGGACTATATTTCTAGTAATACAGAAATAATTAGTAGAGGTCAGATATCCTCTACCACGTTCAACACATCACACAAATCGCAAATCATCTCTCTCTCTCTCTCTCTCTCTCTGCTTGACTCGGTTGGTTCCAGGTATCAGATCTCTCCTCACTCTTCGATCATCTCTTCCTCATCTTCTTCTTTCACTTGCTAGATTTGAATTATTGGATCGAATTTTCATTTGATTTTGATATCGCTTTGTTCCCGCCACTCGTTGTGACTGTTTCTTTCCCCAGGAAAACGGTTTGATTAGATCTTGATCTGCGACAATGGTGGCCGCTGGAATCGACATGGACGAAGGAGCTCTCGAGATCGGAATGGGTAAGTCTTCTCCGATCATGGATCACTTCTCTCTTTAGCGTTGGTTGACTAATGGATAAGAGATCTAGCTTTTATCATCTTTGTAAGAGACTGATTTGAAGATCTTTTAAATTTTGTAGAGTACAGAACTGTCTCAGGTGTTGCTGGACCCTTGGTCATCCTTGAAAAAGTGAAGGTAGAGTAACGAGAAGCTTTGCCATTGATGTGTTGAAGTCTATCTTTGCTATAAGAATGTTTATAATGTGCCTGCAGGGTCCAAAGTACCAGGAGATTGTTAACATTCGCTTAGGTGATGGATCTATGAGACGTGGTCAGGTCTTGGAGGTTGATGGCGAGAAAGCTGTTGTCCAGGTTACTCTTGATTTGAGTTCTGCACTACACATACATTTCGAATCGAGATGTACAATACAATTGGATTTGCAGGTTTGATGTCTTTAATAAATTATTCATCTTATGGTTTCAGGTTTTTGAAGGAACATCTGGAATTGACAACAAATTTACCACTGTTCAATTCACTGGAGAGGTATTTACTATGAATGTTCATTCTTTTAAGCGTTTCTGAGAACCAAGGATTGCTTGTAATGTTTTGTTTCAGGTACTGAAAACACCGGTGTCACAAGACATGCTTGGGCGCATCTTTAACGGCTCAGGGAAGCCCATTGATAATGGCCCTCCTATTTTGCCTGAGGCATACCTTGATATTTCTGGTGAGTGTTAGTTCTGCCTCATTGTGTGTTATCTGAAGCAAAAGTAATTGTTGTTGTTTAATTGTGATATATACAGGAAGCTCAATTAACCCCAGTGAAAGGACCTACCCTGAAGAGATGATACAAACGGGGATTTCTACCATTGATGTCATGAACTCAATTGCTCGTGGACAGAAGATTCCTCTTTTCTCTGCTGCTGGTCTACCTCATAACGAAATTGCTGCTCAGATTTGTCGTCAGGCTGGTCTTGTTAAGCGGTTGGAAAAGACTGAGAACCTAATTGAGGTAATTATTTGCTCCAGTTACACCCACTAAAGTATGATGATCTTGCTGAGGTGTTAGTAAGTGAGCGTGTGTGTGCGCACATTCACTTTCTAACTAGTGTAGAAAGATTTTCCGTTGTATATGTGATCGGCTGTATGTTGTAACGCTTTACTACCCTACAGTGCCGAGATTTCAGCCTTTGAATTACTATGTAATTTTGCTTAACGCGTAAAATTATTACCTTGTGTTTCTCCAGGATCATGGAGAGGACAATTTTGCTATTGTTTTCGCAGCTATGGGTGTAAACATGGAGACAGCTCAGTTCTTCAAACGTGATTTTGAAGAAAATGGATCAATGGAAAGAGTTACCCTTTTCCTGAACCTGGTAACTTACTACTTTATGTGCTTCTTGTTGTATCTTACTTCGTTTATAGTACTAGGATATTATATCAATGATGGATTGACATTACCATGCATTCTACTACTCAAACAGGCAAATGACCCGACCATCGAGAGAATTATCACTCCTCGAATTGCCTTGACTACCGCTGAATATTTAGCCTATGAATGTGGGAAGCATGTGCTTGTTATCTTGACGGACATGAGTTCTTATGCAGATGCTCTTCGTGAGGTAAAACATCTTTCTTTGGTCTCTTTGTTTCTGTGTCGTAATTCATAACTTGATTTAGGTTTTCACGAACCTCACCCAGCATGACTATGCTTTATTTTTTATTTTTGATAACAACCGGGATAATTTTAATGACGTCTACCTTTGGCATGTTTTGATGAACTGTAGGTCTCTGCTGCTCGAGAAGAAGTACCTGGAAGACGTGGATATCCGGGTTATATGTACACAGATCTTGCAACTATTTATGAGCGTGCAGGGCGTATTGAAGGAAGAAAGGGTTCCATTACCCAAATCCCTATCTTGACTATGCCTAATGATGGTAAAACAATCATATTATTATTGGCTTCTCTTCTTTTTGGTCGAACAAAGCTCATAACATCTCTTGTTGTAATACTCAGACATCACTCACCCTACTCCGGATCTTACTGGATACATTACTGAGGGTCAGATATACATTGACAGGCAACTCCACAACAGACAGGTGCGATATATTTGACTAGTTTTGCATCTGTCACCATCTTTTTCTGATACACACGAGTCAAAAAGGTTTCTCATCTATATATAATGATCTCTATTCTTTTCTGGTTCTTCCCTTAAAACAGATATATCCACCCATCAACGTGCTTCCATCACTTTCTCGATTAATGAAGGTAGCAGAGCCATTTCGATTATATACCCTTATGAATCACATGGATCGAAACATACTATGACTTATTAACTTGACCACCTTCTGATTCTGTAGAGTGCTATTGGTGAGGGAATGACTCGCCGTGACCATTCTGATGTGTCCAACCAGGTTCGCTACTTATAGCATACTACTTTACATGAACGTGTCACATGGTCAATTAGTACAATCACACCCAAATATCTTCTTATTAATTTCAGCTGTACGCAAACTATGCAATCGGGAAGGATGTTCAAGCCATGAAAGCTGTCGTTGGAGAAGAAGCTCTTTCTTCAGAAGATCTGGTACATTTCTCTACTCGGTCACATTCACGTCCATATCAATACTCACAAGAATAAATAAGTCATGACGATAGCTTCTTGTGTTGTGGCTTTGCAGCTGTATCTAGAGTTTCTGGACAAGTTTGAGAGAAAGTTTGTGATGCAAGGAGCATACGATACAAGAAACATCTTCCAGTCACTTGATTTGGCATGGACACTGCTCCGTATCTTCCCACGTGAGCTTCTTCACCGTATTCCTGCCAAAACACTTGATCAATTCTACAGCCGCGACGCCACAAACTAAGCCTTTTGAAGGAACCTCCATGTTGTTCCATTCTCATCTTATTTGGAACTTAAATCATGTCGAGAGAAGGAAAAACTCAGAGAATCGTGAATTTGGGATTATTCTTTTACCTTTTTCATTTGTGTAATAAAGGTTTGTGTAGGGAAACTTCGTGCAAAAACGCGAATCATGTCTTTTTGTTGATGTGTAATAAAATGTTCCCTACACGTTTTAGGGATGTTAAATATTTTCTTATTTTGGTCAGTTCTCTTGATGTAACATTTAGTTATCAGCTGATGAACACCATCAAAAATGAGTCAATTACACAATCAAAATCAAGAATGGTCCAGTCCCTTTGTTAATTTATGTGTGGGTAAAACAAATCAGCTTTTCTATAAAGATAACAACAGTTTATATTTGATATAATTTCATAATAATTCACAGTGTCTATTCAAATGAGTGACACAAGCTGATGGCTCGTATACCAATGAGTAACAGTCTCTCGGAGCCATCCTAGTCTAACGAACGCCATATCTTTTACTATACTCTACTGACATATATAAGCCTCTGAGTCCAATACACTGAGCCGCAGGGACAAAAAAGCAAACATCATCTCTCTGTAATTTTTGGTTTCCCAAGTTGCATTTTATCCACCATCTAGGAAACAGTATACTGTCCTGTCCAACAACAAAAGAAAATGTAAGAACCAAGAGCAATCAGACGCTACTTTATCTTGAATGCACATTGATAATAAGCTTTCCGCGATCTGTGTTGGATATGTATGTTTGTCCTATGGCTAGTGGATATGCTCTACGATAGGAAATTATGTCGAATTACAGAGACTAGTTGTTGTCTACAATATGCCATCCATCAACAAAAGCCTTAACCACTCTATTGCTCAGACAAACATAAACATAATGGACAGATTCTTGTTTGCAACTTAAGGGCGGGTCGTTACCAGCAGTCAAACACGCTAGACTTTGTACTCGCCCACATGCATCCATTTGGTAGATGACCATTTGTTCCCTTTAATCACAGGACATCCACCTAGAATCAATGAAGCATATATTATCAACTACACACTCACTGGTATCGGGAAAAAAAAGCACAACAATGTTTTTATATGATTATTATACCATGCAAGCTTGAGGGATCCAGTGTAGCATCAGGCCTCATGCTCCAGAAGAGCAATGCATCACCCATTCTCGGCTTTACAGAAAGTCCCTTTTTCCCACACTCAGAGAGCTCATCGTACCATGGTACAGAACTAAAATTCATATTGGCAGCAGGAAACACCGTCTCACCGCCTTCTTCAACATCCGACCTGTAGAGATTTTTTTTGTATACGAGAAAGAAGACATGATTTACTATACATGAACTTAGCAACCTTTAAACTAACAGAGTTAGAAGATCTTACAGATACATGAGCATTGTAGCCATCCGTTGACCTCCATTCTTAGTGTTGAACTCGTCAACAAAGTAATCATAGTGTGGCTCATACTTTTGCCCTTCTTCGTAGTGAAGAACCTGAAGACCTTCTCCATGATCTGCACATTCCGGAATCAATCATCTTATGACCTCTTTTCTCAATGAATAACAAAAAATCTCAGAGTATAAACTGCTGTTGATTGATCTTTGAAAAAGTCTCCCATACCTGCAGGAATAAAGGTGTAATCTGCAATTCTCTTCTCAATGGTCTTAATGACTTTATCCCTTCCTCTCCTAAGGAAAGTCCCTGAGCTTGTTCGCACCCTGAATGTGTCAATAATCATCAGAACAATACACAACGAAGCATAACAATTCATGATCCATGTAGAAAAGAAAAGGAAAAACGAACCTGCTATCTTTGCTCTTGCCGGTTTGGCTATCAACAACAGTTGACTTCACCATATGTGGTTTTGCAAGACTGATTAAATATTCACATTCTTCCTTCGACTAGTCAAATAAACAATGTATATTAATAAACCAAGATCCGATTTTTAAGTTCAAACATGCATCAGTTCCAAATAAACAGACACTAAGGCTTTGAACAAAGATCAAAGACAATCTCTAAGTTAAGAAGACAAACCAAGAAACCGTGGTAGAGGAAAGCTCTAGGTTCCCAAGACAGAACTTCAGTCCACTGATCTCCTCTCTTCCCAAGTCCCTCACTTCTGTAAAATAATCAAAACCAAAAACATTACAAACAATGAAATAAAATTAAAAAAAAAAAATCAATTATTCGGACACGACTCATGCCACCTCTCAGTTGCAGCTCTTCGGAAAGAAGAGAGATCCGTCGGAGAAGATTCGTCGTAGTTATTAATTGGAAGAGAGAAAACTCCGAAAGACAAAAGCATCAAGAGAACAATCGTTAACATGAAAAGCATTAGCAGAACAAGCATTAACGTCGACCATCTCTTCGTTTGAAATCTCTGCGACTGTCTCAGCTTCATCGCCATCACGAAGAAAGATCAACCCCAAACAACAGATTTGTTAAAGAAGAGAGAGATTAGAGATCAATCGGAGAAGCTAATCACAAAAGCCTTCTTCCCTTCTTTTATTTTCGATCTCTGTTCTTCTAACGCCGTGTTTTACAAATTCCGTAAATGACATTTATACCCTTATCTAAGCAATGGTCGGTGTTTATGTAGATATGAATAGTTTTGTAATTTCTTGGGGGTGGTTCTTTTTTCCAGCACAATGTTTTTTACTTTTCTTACTCCTGAAATAAAGTAAAACAATGGGCTATTGCTAATTAATACATTTTCTATAATAACTAATGTATATTCAACTCTATTTTCTTTAATAAACTATAGATAAGCGTGTAATTTTAATCATTATATTTTCAGGACTTTTGTTAATTATCTCCTGCTTACAGTTTTCTAAAGTGTTAGCTAATGATCTGTACACATAAATCATACAAATATAAGATGATTACTAATCTAAAAAACTTGATTTCTGTAAAGAAAAAAACTGAGATAAAAGAAAATACATTTTCATTAGTAGTGTAATGACGAAGACAAGGTTATTGGCGTACTTAAACGGGTAACATAAAATACTATAAATGTGTTGAATCCCAAGATCATTGTTCGGACTTCAGAGTGAGAAAGTCAATGCGTCAACGGAACGTTTGCTAAGTAACATCATTACTGCGTTTAAGCAAAATTTAAAATTTAATTCCACAAAAGAAAAAAAATCATTAATGCTTGAAACTGATTGGCGTTTTGTGCGTAGTGCACATGGGCTTAGTTGTGGATATACGGCCCAATCATCTTCCTGACCCTAAGCCTCTTTTTTGTGAAAACACATGTGAAGTTACTTTCCTTGTTATATGCAAGGATGCTGCTAGATAAACCGGACACAAAGATGCTGAGCTTATACAAACAGTATCGGCTAGCTGAGTTCTAACATGTTGTAACTGGAGTTTTACACACTATAATGTTATTTGGTTTATAAATGTTTTTAAGGATTTTTACATATGAATGTAGATGACTTGCACTTGTTCTAACTAGTTTTACACATTTTACATTTATACATGTAGCAGATGGGGTGGTTTATTGTTGACATATATAACTAGGTTTAACTTTGCTGTATAAATGGATTTTTACATGTGATTCGGCTTATACATGTCATAAGTCATAACTCTACGGCTTGATATCTCCATGGTACATGTGGATTCCTACACTATCTGAACTCAAGACCTGTAAGACAATAACATTTTATTCACATAACACAAAACCCCTTATTTTTAACATTTATTTCCATCTTAATTTATCATAATCTTAAGAGCAGCATTAACCCGGGTCCTTAAGAGGGTTTCTTAAGGCGTGGGACCCATGAACAGTGTAAAAATCGGTTACAAAAACTATAAACTAAAAACCGGTTTTTAAAAGTTTCTTACATTGTTCACGGACTTCACTGACACATGTCAACTCGCAATTGGTTCACTTAAAAAAAAAAAAAACTAAAAGATCGTCTAAGAACCTTTAGAGCCAGACATAAATATTCTACATATAATTTATAAACCAAGAAAATCCATTCATGGAGCATGTACTCTCAATATAACAAATCAATGTCCATTTGATTCAACACTCTTTAGAAGTACAAAACACCTTATGTAAGACTGAAAGAAAAGCCTCTACTTGGCTCAGAGACTTTAACACTCACAATTTATTAGTTAACGGTGACTTTACCGACCATACCAGCACCCTGATGCGGCGCACAGTAGAAGCTGTAGGTCCCAGGCTCAGTCAAAGCAACCTCGTACGTCTCTCCCGGACCATTAAGCAGATCTTGCTCGTCCATGGAGATCTTGCTCGCGTCAACACCACTTGGGATCTCATCCTCATCGAACACAACGTTGTGTGGGAATCCAGCATTGTTCTTGAACACAATCTTCTCTCCTTTCGCTATTGTGAAATCGTTGGGGACAAAAGCCAACGCTCCATCTCCTGATCCCAAGAGCACATCAATGGCCATAGCGTTTCCAGCCAAAGCGATGGAAGCTGCAGCCGCAACAGCCGCGACTCCGAAGTCCTTAAGTGATGACTTCACGGTGAGCTTCTTTGATGTTGTTGTGGTGGGGAGTCTGACGATGACGGAGGGTTTGGAGGTTGTGGATTTGAGACCGGTGAAGGATGGGATTGCGACGGTGGCAGAGGTTACTGAGGCCATGATGAAGATTCTTGGTTTAGCTAAGTGATGAAAGGCTTGATTTTGTTTGGTGGGTTAGACCCTTTGGCTATTGAGGGTTGTGAGTTTTATGAGTGAGGGAGAGAATGAGATAGAGCAATGAGTGGCTCTGAAAGCAAAGTCCAAAGCAAGGAGTTATCTGGAGAGACGCGTTGTCATTGGTTGGTTTTGGATTCTGTGTTGTGAAGTGGCAGAGTGTTTGTCACATATTTTGTGTCTGAATAGATAAGCCTATTAGATAGACATGTCTTTTTTTGTTTGTACATTGTCCTGAATATTCTATAATATATTTTTTATTCTTTCAAATTAATTATTTTCTTGAAAAGAATGTTTAAAGGATACGAGAAGAAAATTATAAAAATAAATAAACCAAGTTTATCTAAATATACTTGTTTTAGAAGTTTATTGTTTATTTACCGCGTCTAGAAGTTGATTCATCGCTGAAATATTCTTTTGGAAGTTACTTCTTATTCAATGATAGCTGTTTTAGTTTTTCGACTTTTCTAAAACCCTTTCTGTAATCCAGAATTTATGTACCATATTTTTTTTTAAAAAGAATATCTGAGAGGCAACCTAAACGTACAAAATAAATTAACTTGAAAAAAATGATTGAAGATAAATATATATAAAAAGACGATATCAGGTCGCAGCAAGTCGCCCGGAGAGAGTAGTATAATATCATCGGCTCTGCAGTACACTACCGGCAAGAGAGAAGAAGAAAAGAGAATCGTGCGACAGATTCACAGTTTCTTACCTGGCTTCGTAAAGATGCAGATGAGGTTGTCCAATAGTCAAAAGTCTTAGTTTTGTTTTTCTCTCGAATGTTATCGCTGGTCTGGTTTATATGTATGTACGTGGGGTCTTCTAATGCAGTACAAATGGCATTAAGCTTGTAGTACACAGTGGTTATGATAAAACTGTAGTACACAAAGTTTAAGCCGACTTTATGGATGAGCCAAAATTTTGGCTATCTATTATTAACAAAAATAATTATTTCACTATAATTTTCTTTTCATAAAAACGTATTAATTTGTTTAACATTTTCTATCGTTTGTTCATTTTACTTATGATAGTAATTAAGCATGATGAAACCGTATATCGATTAGAATTTAACACCCTAATCATATATTATCTATCTTTCTCGACAAAGTACAAAATGATTTAACCATTTCAATATAATGAAAGAAGCATCTTACGTTAATATAGAAAAAGATAAAATCCTACTTCACATTCTTTTACTCGTGTCACTTGACATATTTGGGTTTAGTGATGGGCTTATTTAAAATGGGCTTATGGAAGCCTTACATAATGTTAAAAAGAACTTGGAAGACACGTAAATCTATCTTTCCATTTTCGCAATATAGGATTTAAGGGTTCCTTGATTCTACTTTTTCACACAGTTTTGTAAACATCAAGAGAAAAAAAAGATGGGAACTCCAGAGTCTACAAGAGAGCCGTGTCCCGACAGGATCTTAGATGATATCGGCGGTGCGTTCGGGATGGGTATTACCGGAGGATCCGCCTTTCACTTCATCAGAGGAATCGTCAACTCTCCCTCCGGCGCTCGTCTCTCCGGCGGCGCACAGTACGTACGTATGAACGCGCCCAAACTCGGAGGAAGCTTCGCCGTGTGGGGTGGTCTGTTCTCGACCTTGGACTGTGCCATGGTGTACGCTAGACAGAAGGAAGATCCATGGAACTCCATCTTCGCCGGCGCCGCCACTGGAGGCCTTTTATCGCTCCGTCGAGGCTTCCGCGCCTCCGGTAGAGCGGCTTTGCTCGGAGGTGCGATTTTAGCTCTCGTGGAAGGATTCAAGATCTCTGCGGACAAGTTCGCGAGTGCTGCGCAGCACGAGCAGGCTTTGATGGGTGATGCGGCGGCCTCGTTACCACCTGCTCAGGTTTTTGGTCAGTCCGTGCCGGAGACTTCGTCTGCTTCGGAGGCAGGCTCGGGGTCTTGGTTTGGAGGTTTGTTCGGGAAAGGGAAGGAGAAGGAGTCTGAGGATAAGACAGGGAGCAAAACACAGGTTCTTGAGAGCTTTGATGCGCCTCCTGTCCCAACTTACGAGTTCAACTAATCTGTCTGGATTTATTTTACTAATATTTAAGTTTTAGTGCTTCATAATTAGTTTCTATGATTTTTATTCTGCAAAATCACGCTCGGTAAAGTCTTAATACTCTCTTTAGTCTGGTTGTATGTACAATTAACTAGAAGCTCGTTATTGTTACATATTGTTCTGAAAAAAATGGCTCAGTGTTTTTACTTAAATTGAGAAAGTAAAGTGGGAATTGACAGCAACTCAAAACCCCTCGATTGAACTGGACACAGTAAACATGTCGTAGACGACTGGATATAGCTAGTATGATCAAAGTAAATCGATAACAATGTTAGTAAGTTAAGATAGATATACTACACAATGTTGATTTTAACTAGTTGAGTTTTTTTTTTTTTAACACTGAATCATTCATTGTTAGATAAGTTCATGACCAAATTGGTCTTACATAAATGCAGAAAAAAACAGATCGCAAAAAATTTAGCTATATTGATACCAGTAGGTACCATTCAAAGGTAAACAACTGTGACCGAACTCAATCCATCCTAATTTGGAGGATAAATATTGAGGTAAAATGCAGCTGAATTGAAAATCAACATGGCATAAAACCTTGTAGCTTTTACAATTCAAAGCTGAAACTTGACTCTTTATACTGCTCCAAATAACTGAAAAGACACCGAGATCAAAAGCTTGAAAATCAACCAAGGAAGACAAGAAGAGAAGTAATTCAATCTTGCAACATCCAACAAACATGAGCCGAAAATCCAAATGATTAGACTGGAGCCAGATAAACTCATCAAAGAACCTTATTAAAAGTTTGCTTAGTGCATCTGACTAAAAGTGTTACTGGCATTGGCTTTATCATGGTCTTAGGCTTTAAGGTCGTGTTAGAGTCTGACAATCATTTTTTTTTCTGATTAGTTTTGCAGTACTCTGAATAGCAATATTCAGTTTATTCAAGACTTCTATAGAGGAAATCAATAATCGGTTAACAAGATAAACGAGCTAACTAACGGTGAAGTAGGAGATAATGATGGTTGACACAGCTTCCTGCTAGAGTTTTGAAGTTGTGAGCTTTTTAAGTTCTCTTCTCAAAATCTTGCCAGATGGATTTTTGGGGATTGAACCTAAAAATACGACTTTACGTATCTTCTTGTACCGCGATACCTAAGCAATCCAAAAAAAAAAACTCAGAATAAACCCAAGGAACCACGGTTAGATTAGTGACAAAACATGATCTTCGCATTGTTGGAAAAAACATAAACCTGTTTTGCAACGAAGCCCATGATCTCACTTTCGGATAAGTTACTTCCAGCTTTTTTTACGAGATACGCCATCGGATACTGCCCAGCTTTCTCATCAGGGATGCTTCAAAAACGACAAGACATATAAAGCTTCAGCATAAAAGGTCATTAAAAGAGAAGAATGTGGTGATGGGGTCATGTTAAAAGCAAGTTCTCACGGTATCACTGCCGCGTCATCAATCTCTGGATGAGCAAGCAACACTGCCTCTAGTTCAGCTGGAGCAACCTAACACCATCACCAAAACCACCAACTTTACAAAAAGACCAAACTCAAGCTGATTTATATGTATTTTATTTTTAAGTTACCTGATAACCATTGCATTTGATTAGCTCCTTTAACCTATCAACAACATAGACAAAACCTTCACTGTCAATGTAACACAAGTCACCAGTCTTCAACCACCCTTCTGACTCTATAGTAGCTTTAGTAGCTTCATCGTTCTTGTAATAACCTTTCATCACAGTGGGGCTCCGGAGCCAGAGTTCACCGGTTTGACCCACACCCAATAACCGACCCGTATCCGGATCCACAATCTTAGCCTCCACGTTTGGAGAAAGCAAACCAGAGGAACCGTACCTTTCTGTCTCCTCTTTAGTAAACATATTAGCAACTATAGCCGTTGTCTCAGTCAAACCATAACCTTGTAGAACCTTAACGTTCGGGTAACTCGCCACGAACTTCTCGATCACCTCTCTGCTCAGAGGAGCTCCTCCAGCTACAACCGTGTGCAACGAGCTCATGTCGTACTTGGAGTTTATCTCTTTCGCTCCGTTGACCAAGGCTACAACCATCGGGGGGACGAGAGTAAGGTGTGTGGGACGGTGAGTCTCCACGGCGGAGAGAAGCTTAGCCATCTCGAACTTGGGAAGAACCACCGTTGTCCATCCCGATGCGATCAAGCTGGTCGCGAAACCACCGAAGCTGAAAATGTGACACATTGGGATTGTGCAGACGGTTCGCTGCTCTAAACCGAACCGGACTCGGTATGTGTAAACCAACGCGATTAGGTTACGGTGTGTTATCATTACTCCCTTGCTTGTTCCCGTCGTGCCTGATGAGTATAGTAAAGCCGCCGTGTCGTCCTGGTTGACTCGTTCCTTCACTCGTGACTCACTCTGTTCACTCTCCATCATCGCCTCCAAGCTCCCTACTATCTTCACCCCTTGTACTCCGTCGTTCCCGTCCATGAGAACCACCGGAAGATTAGAATCCGACGCGGCGGCGAGTTTTGAGACGAGTTGGCGAGTGGTGAAGGCGAGAACAGGGAGCGAGTTTTCCACCTGTTTGGAGATTTCGCCGGAAGTGCTGATCGGGTTCGCCGTGGTGATGACGGCGCCGAGGGACATGACGGCGAGGGAGACGACGGGGTAGAAAATGGAGTTAGGAGAGAGTATAATGACGACATTGCCCTTACGAACACCTAACGAGTTAAGACAAGCCGCGACTCTCTTTACGGCGAGCCAGAGCTCAGAGAAGCCGAGACGACGACCGGTGACGGCGTCGACGAAAGCTGTGGTGCCGCGGTGAGGCTGTGATGAGATGAAAGTTGTGACGTCGAGGTGTTGGTCAGGCGGGGGGAGAAGCATGGGGTCACGCTTGCTGTAGAAAATGGAGTTTGACTCGCAGAAACCACTTTTCCGATCTAACGCCATACTTTCTGAATCGCTGTCGTCGTGCCTAACCGTTGAGTCAATGGACCTTGGTTGTATCGTAAGGGCACCTCTAATCTTATATTATGACAAAGTAGATAAACAAGACAAAAACACTGTAATAAGCAAATATAGCATGACTAAAAATGTAGGTGGTGTTATTAAATGATGTATTTTAATAGAGTTCAAATCCAAACACAATTCAGTGTTATTCGAACGATGATTAAAAATTCTATTTTAAAATTCAGTGTTATTCAATGAATGATTTAAATTTTGTTTTTAAAATCCAGTGTTATTCAATTTTTAAAGATTTTAAATTTCTTTGTATTTTGGATTGATTTCAAATTATTTATTATGGAATCTCATGAATAAATAAGTGAACTCAAAATCCAATGTATACTTCAGAGATTTTAGAATCCATTAAGTTAAATTATCTTAAAATTTTAAAATTTGATATATTATAAAACAGTACTAATTGATTTTAAATCACTTATTGAATAACACCCTCTTATTTTAAATTTAAGGGTCACACATGTATTAACCCATTTGTATTTGAGCCTTTATCCCTTTATATAAATAGCTTAAAAACTTTAGTATAGTAACATGAAAACCTTAAAACATGGTAACCTAGAAAATCATATACTGTAGGGACAGCATCTAGTAAAGGTGAGGATCAAGCAGATGGGTCGTTTCAAAGTAGGTAGGTGGTGTACTTTAGTGATCACATCATAAAGTACCTTTGTCAAGAGATGAAGTCAATAAATTGTTTGTCAGAGAGGTTGCATCGAGAATGTCTGGATGAATGATTAGGAGAGCTTCTGGACCAGCTGGAGTCTGGAGGCACCTGATTATGCTGTCAAAACCGTTATATGTTCATATGTTCTAAATTGTTTTTTTTTTTTAAGTTAAAAGAATACATTTAACTACTTCAAAGTAAGTTTGGAGTGTGCAAATCTAAAGAAAGGAAAGTAATGGAATGTGATTACTACTTGGAGTAAGTCATGACAATAAATGAGATACATTACAAAAAGTGAAACTGAGGCTCAAAATTTGTTCAATCTCACCAAACAAGTGCATGCTATATAATGCCGTAAACAACTTGAAACAATACGTGGAAGCATAATAAGACTCGACTCCCCTAGTTTAGGACGTGATCCACAAACTTCTTAACTAAACAAGACTCGATCAAAATAACTTCTCCTTTATTCTCGGATTTAATTTGCGCCAACATTTTTTCACAAGTTTTTGTATTGTCAATCATAAATCATCAAGAATAATCAATCAAAGTATATCAAAATGTGTTTTTTCTTCATTCAATTCTATTTTCTATAAAGTTATTTGTTTTATAATTTTTCCATTTTTGTATTTGTCTTTTTTTTTAACACACCATTTATATTTGTCTTGTTTCAACATTTTATAGATTATTGTATGTATTATATTATAACTTACCTAACAAGGAAGAAAAGTAGTTCAAAACTTTAATATTTGTTTTTCAATGGACAGGCCACTAGAATCCTGAAATTATTAATTCTCTAATGATTGAGATTCTCAATGTGAACATCGTGGATGCTGATCATGATTAACCTTAATTTTTTTAGAAAAATTTGAAGTTTACTATTTTGTTATCACTTTTTATTTTTACCTTCGTTAAAGAGTGAAGGGTGAAGGTAGGGTTTATGAATATAAAATTTAGGATTTTAACTAATTAAAAAAGAATTGTCCCTTAAAAAAGTGGTATTTTTGAAAATGTCTCTTTAATGAAGGTAAAAATGAAAAATAGTACAAAAAGTGATTTTTTTGAAAATTCCCCTAAATTTTTTTAAAGTTAATTAGAATTCTAAATTTTACATTCCTAAACTTTACTCTCACCCTACACTATCTCTTAACTCTAAACCCTAAATCTTAAATTAATTAACCGAAAAGTTATAAATGTGTTTTTTATTCCTAAAAAACAAACGTAAAAATAATTAAAATATTTTTAAAAAATAATATAAAAATGATATTTTTGACAATTTTTCTATTATCACTGATTTCAATGATGTTGCGGTTGTTGCATCCAGCGATATTACAATCTAGGGATGTTATGCAACATACAAATTTGTTTATTGCAAATTTATCTCTATTAAATATTTTTTTATAAAATATAATTTTAACTCTATTACATCTAAGTAAAATAAAACTAAAATAGTTAAACTAAATAAAAGAAACAAAGCTAGAAAAGATGTAATTTATGATTTTATATTTTCAAGCTAGTGAAACTAAAATATAAAAGGAACAATGTCAAAGTATAAACTTTTTGTTTTGAAGTAAAACAAAATTATATTTAAAATTATTTTTATGCGTATTGAGCATTATAACTCCTACTATCCATATAACCATATGTATGTATTTATTTACTTTTTTTATTGTTCCAGAAAGGTGGAAGATCTCATAACTATATATGGAAATGGGCTCTCATAAATAGTCTTGTTACAGTTTCAAAGCTTGGAGTTGGAAGTTGCGAGCTTGATGAGATCCTTGCGCAGGATCTTTCCTGATGGATTTTTTGGTATGGAAGACACGAACGCCACCTTCCGTACTCTCTTGTACGGAGCCACTTGTTTGGCTACAAACTCCATCACTGACTTCTCTGATAACAAGCTTCCTGTCTTCCTCACAACATACGCCATTGGAAACTGCCCTACTTCCTTGTCCGGAAACCTGTAAATCCCCAAAACATTATAAAACTCAAATACTGTTTATGTAGTCAATATAAAAAGAACACAAAAACAGGTGATGTAGTTATGTATGACTTACGGGATAACTGCGGCATCAGCGATTTCAGGATGAGTGAGCAACAAAGCCTCTAGCTCAGCTGGAGGGACCTATCCAATGATCCCAACAAAACAAGTTTAGCAAGATTTCTCGAGAAGCTTATCATATATACACACAAACATGAAATCATGGCTCAGAAAGAACTTATTGGTTTAACATAACAAACCAGGTCATGTTTCTAGCAATTTAGTCAAAACCAAACACATTACTATGATTTGACTCAGTAGCATGTCACTATGTTGCATAAGGACTAAATTCTATAGCAGCAATATGGACCATGTTTAAATCTGTGATGTATATGTTACCTGGTAGCCTTTGTACTTGATCAATTCCTTTAACCGATCAACCACAAATATGTATCCATCTTCATCGATATAGCAAAGATCTCCAGTCCTTAACCATCCTTCAGAATCAATAGTAGAGCTCGTAGCTTCCTCATTGCTGAAATAACCTGCCAAGAACAACAACAACATTTTAACGAAAATTCCAGCTTTGATATTCTCCGACATCAAGAACAACATAAAGTACCTTTCATTATGGAAGGACCCTTGAGCCAAAGCTCACCGGTATGGTTCGGTCCAAGAACCTTACCCGTAACCGGATCCACAATCCTCCCCTCCATGCTTGCCGACAATTTCCCGGCAGTGCCGTATCTCCTGCTCTCTTCAACAGTATCCGTAGAGGCTCCTATACCCGTTGACTCGGTCAACCCATACCCTTGTAAGATCTTGACCTTCGGATACTTATCCATGAACCCCTCCGTCACCTCCTTACTCAACGGAGCTCCTCCACACAAAACAGTATGCAGAGAGCTCAGATCGTACTTAGCATTGATTTGCTCTGCGCCGTTAACCATAGCCACAAGTATCGGTGGCACGAGAGGAAGATACGTCGCTTGGTACTTCCCTATCGCCGACAACATCTCGTGCATCTCGAACTTGGAGAGGACGATGATCGTCGACCCGTAAGCGAGAAGTCCAGTGGCGAACGCTGCTAAGCCGTAGATGTGAAACATAGGAACGGTGCAGATGAATCTCTGCTCTCCTTGAGACCCGTCGTCAGATCCGAACCGGTTGACGATGGTCTGCACCATCGCGATCAAGTTACGGTGAGAAGAGACCACTCCTTTACTCATCCCGGTGGTTCCGGAAGAGTAAAGCAAAGTCGCCGTGTCGTCTTGATCAACTCGCTCCGCGACTCGGTTTCCACTCGGCTCCCTCTTCATCATCTCCACCAACCGCCTCACCTCCCCCACCGAGTCAACTCGCTCCTCGTCCATTAGCACGATCGGGAGCTTCTTGGATCCCGACGCGGCGACGATCTTGGGGAGGAGCTGCGACGTGGTGAAGGCGAGGACGGGGTTTGAGTCTTTAATCTGTTTGGCGATCTCCGCGGCGGTGTTGAGAGGGTTCGTGGTGGTGATAACGGCGCCGAGTGACATCACGGAGAGACACACGACGGGGAACAAAATTGAGTTCGGGGAGAGGAGAAGGACGACGTGGCCCTTGCGGATCCCCATGTCGGAGAGACAATCGCCGACGGATTCCACGGCGCGCCATAGCTCCGTAAAGGTGAGGTTTTTACCGGTGGAGGCGTCGATGAAGGCGGTACGGCCGAGATGAGCCTGAGAAGATATGAAAGTAGTGACGTCGAGAGACGGATTCGGCGGAAGAGGAATCGGCCTCCGTTTGCTGTAGAAAGTCGAATTCGAGTTGCAGAAACCACTTCGAGAATCTACTGAAGCCATCTCTCTCTCTCTCTTTTGCTGTGGACAGACACAGATTCTAATCTCGGATGTGTTTCTCTGTAGCTTTGACTGTACTTTAAATAATTGTCTTACAGAAGTAGTTTGACTTTATGGCAAGTGTAAAGCAGCCACCTCCGACCAATCTGTGTTTTTATTCCGCGATATTTCCAGTTCGTTGGTGGCACGTGAAAATTATGCTTTTTAAAAAATAAGCTTAACAACGCGTGGACGGCATTATGTTTACATGGGCCACGCGTGGACGGCATTATGTATAAATGGGCCATATAATGGGCCTAGCGTAGGCCTTTTTCAACAAACCTTAGCGCTATATTATACTTACGGAATTGATTTTTTTTTTTTTATAATGGAACTGAATTTATGTAAAGTTTATTGATTTTGTTAAGAGTTGAGTTTATTAAATTAGTAAAAATATAAAGAGTTTTGAATATTTTAAAAATCATCAAATCAATAAATAATGAAATCTATAAACCAATAACAATAGGGTTTGAGATTTTTAACAATTATTATAGATTCAGCTCCAGTAACACCCACTTATAATAATGTGTTTGCTACTTTCTGAATTGATTATGTTCATGACAATGTCTCTGTACTTGCTAATCACTCTAATTCTTACAAGTATACATAGTTTTTGTTTGCCAGTGGTGGAATCAGACAGGAGACATCTTAGCTGTAATAATATTAAGAAGTGAAACTCTGGTCTGTATCAGTCGCCGGAAAATACACCCCAATTCAATCTCAAGCTCCTCAACAGCAATCTCTGCAGCCTCCAACCTTGTACTCGCACTCTGCACCGCTACTTCATCCCACACATCATCCAAACAGCAAAACCGCATCGTTAACATGGAAGACAATAACCTTTTGCTCTGTTTTCTCTCAAGCCAAGGAATACATACAAGCGAGAACAGAGACTTAACCATAGTCACAATAGCTCTTCTCACTTCTTTTAAAACCTCTGCAACGAACAGAAGGTTCTGCTCTATCCTCTGCATCACCATCGTCCCTCTTCCTCCTGCGCCTTTGATACTCTTTAGAGTGTTCAAGCACTTGAGTGTCTCCTTCTTGAGCTTGTTCCTATGCCTGTTATACGCTGCGATCTTCACGTTGATGTTTGATTCGTTGCAGCGTAGAGTTAGTTGAAGCTCTTTGAGGCTATGTCTCACGAGTGTCATAACATCTTTGGACACGTTACAGACGTCTAACATTGTTACTGAAGCTTCAGAGACTTGTTCGATCCATTTCTCTTTCCCTTGTTGACACAGAGACTCTCTTGCTTCTGGATAGTGGTCGAGAAGATAGTTCGCGCAGTCTTGTAACTCTCTCAAACCTTCCAAGTCCATTTGCGCCATTTGATAGAAACTTAGAAAGGGTGTTGCTTGATTCACAAGAAAAAAAGTGAGGAGATTTAGATGAGAGATTGTTTGTGATTAGGGTTTGCTGAAGATTGTAGGGAGACTCAATATATATGTAGTGTATAGATTGGAGTGGAGGCAGATCTGAGTATGATTGAGGAAAGTACGAGGAAGGAACCTTGAGGTGTGTGTTTTTTGTACGGACGTGAAGACATACGTAGAGAAAAACAGGTCATATAGGTTATAATTTCAAACTAGTTGAAGTTCGGTGTATTAAGGAACCTTCCGTTTAGCACCAGTTTAAAGCTACACTATGGATTTAATAAGATACTCTTGTCTACACAAGAAAACAAAAATTACAATTTTAATTAATGTAAAAATTATAATCGAGTACCTTATACATGAACCAAGCCAGCCAGTGTTTCTTTTTGTCAACGCCAGCAAGTTTAAATTTGTAATCATCTGAATTGTAAGGAATCAATATCTGAAATAATTATTTATTATATAGTTTTATTTGAATTATCCGTGTCGGTATAATAATGTCATATATATATTATTGAAATTAAAATTCGGCTACAACAAGATTTAAAATTCCAGCAAAGTATGTTTTACTTTGAGTCGAGTCACATGGGACACGTTTAAGGTTACATAGAAATATATACGTACGTGCAAAACAATGTTGATCATGTTATGATAAATGTTATAATAAGATTTCCCTAAATCTTGATTATTAGATATGCAAATTTCTAAGTAGATTCGTATAAACAGTATAGCACCTGATATGTTCGAAGTCATTCCAAGTTTCCACCTAATTTGTTATGTTGCTCGAACATAAATCTAATCATTTATTTAGAAATTTACAGCTTTCCGAAATCTTGATTATTGTTCGAGTATATAATATAATCTTGATTATTAAATACTTCTTCCAGTATGCCCAATTTTACTGAAACTATAAATGCATATTATCAAATAACTTGGTCCATAAGTAACAAAACAAAACCTTTTATTTTGGTTGTTTAAGGATATTATCAAATAAGGTGTTCCAAAAGACTGTATGAAGAGTTTTAAAAATTACAAGAGGAATTTGAGGACGGTAGTCTGATTCATATTTTCCAGAGTGGGAATGGTCGTGTAAATTCGTTAACGAGAGAAACAAGAATTAGAGATTATATTTTCTTCCATATAGATCAAATACAGATAGAGGTGCTCATCTTTCTCGTTTAAACAATTTTTAGTTTAGTTTAAATGAGTAGTTTACCAAAAAAAATATATTATCAAATGTAGTATATGAGGGGGTAAAGGGGAAATTTCCGATACTGGGCCTAAAGTAATTAATGGGTTCAATGTAAGGCCCAATTATAATAGTAGGATCCGAAGAGCTTTAAAAGAACTAATGTCTCCCTCTCCTTCCTCTCTTCCGCCATTTTTGTTTTCTGTTTTGGTAAAAACAAAGTGAAAGGGAAGGTTCTCAATTAGGGTTTTAGAGGGATGAGCCGAAGCTTGGGAATACCGGTGAAGCTTCTTCACGAGGCGTCGGGTCACATAGTGACTGTTGAGCTAAAGAGCGGCGAGCTTTACAGAGGAAGCATGATCGAGTGTGAGGATAACTGGAACTGTCAGCTCGAGGACATTACCTTTACTGCTAAGGTCTATCGTTTCTTACCTCTACGTCATCGATTCATTAGATCGGTGTTAGCTCTCTTTCGTTGTTACTGATGTGAAATCCCTAGATTTGGCGAGTCAGCTTGATTTTTGTTATCCGGATCTATATTTCTCTCTTGAGGGGATTTAGGAATCGAGTAAATTCTGGTTGTATAGAAACCTAGGATGGTGATCTCAGTAGCGACTCTTCCTGAATCATGAGATTTTTTTAAAAGACATGATACTAGTGAGATTAACTAGACGCAGTATTGGTCTATTGGGGCAAATATGTCAACATGGTATTCAAGTTTTATACTTTAAACGTTTTTTAAGTTATGAATTAAGTGTTGTTTCTTAGATTTGATCATTCAAATATGTTATTTGTATACAGTTTTAGTAATGTTTTAGCTTGTTAATTCTCACTGCTTTTTTGTTGTTGTGGGTTTTCCAATGTTGTGTCACACAGGACGGTAAGGTATCACAGCTTGAGCATATCTTCATTCGAGGCAGCAAAGTCAGGTGCTGTAAACATTTCTTTTGATTCATGGGATCATTATATTATTGGTAATTGACCTTTGGAGAGATCTTGACAGGTTTATGGTCATACCAGACATTCTCAAGCATGCTCCAATGTTCAAGCGCTTAGATGCTAGAATCAAGGTACGTGCTTTCTCAAACCCTTGATGAAGAATGTTGTTAGAGTCTCTATGTATATCTTCAATATACATAATACCTGGCTTGCTTTCTTGCTTGATGCAGGGAAAGAGCGGATCACTGGGTGTTGGCAGAGGTAGAGCTGCAATGCGAGGAAAAGTAAGTTATCTTTCTCGCTCTCTGCAAGCTACTGACGTCATCATTTAACTCTCAAGACACTATTGTTAGGAATTTTGATCAAGTCGTTGTTTGTCCTTAATGCTTGTTTTTTTTTCTTTGTCATTACTAATTGTTGGATCCATGATTCTAATGTGATCTTGTCATAAAGGCTCCTGCTACTGGGCGTGGAACTGGAGGAAGGGGAGCGGTACCACCTGTGAGGAGATGATTGAATCTTTGCTTAGCATGTAAGCTCTATTCTAAGACATATATTGCGTTAAGGTTCACTTGTAAAACCAATGTTCTTCTCTAACAAGGAAGCAAACAAGAGAAAGAGAGATCTGTCCAGATTCACCTATTAGTTCTGTATTTTGGGGTACTAAGATGTTAAAACATTGACAACTTCTCCTTATGATATGTTTTTTTCGCATTCTCCATTTTCTGGCAGTAGATGAATGAATACAACAATGCACATGCTTTACCCAATTTATTGCAACTTGTAAAAATGATAACTTTTGGCTAAATTGATGGAACAGGATAATGAACATAACAAGTAGATGACAGTGACGTAATCTGTGTGACATGCATTTGAATCAGGAGGATTTACGCAATTATATTTAGATGGCTATCAAGTACCATAACTATGTATCAATGACTTGCAGAATGTTTGAGACGTTCCTGATTGGCATCTACCAAAATGAAGCACATAAGATTCTTTACAACAATTCTATACATGTAAGTTTAAAGGTGATTCCTTCACACATTGAATGTTAATAAAACATGGTATATGAAAAAAGAAACATTGTAGCTTTTTATTCTCTCTCAAGTAAAGAAAGATCTAAAGAATCTTAGAAGAGAATGAACCCAACCAAAAGTTGTACATCTCATATTTAGATTCTGTGTCATTCAATCTTATTACTATAGTTTTTTTCCTCCATTAAAGTAGAAACCCAGCTGGTTCAGTTCTTGCAGCATAAGAGAACTTTGATGTGTTGTACTTTCTGTGAACTCCTGTTAGCTTTCCTGTTCCTGCCTTGTGATGGAAACCAACCATCTTCCTTGCGCATGCCCTAATAAAACCAAAACCCCATTTTCATTTATCAGTTCTAAAACGACATTTCCAAACGGATGTTCATGACTTGTGATCCTTACAGTAGCTCTTCTTCCTTGTAGCCTGTGTGAAACTCACATGTTTTGCTCCATTCCTCAAATCCATTAAGTGTACACCGAGCAGTGTAGATTGCCGAGGCTGCTAGCTTAGATGGAGTATACTCCAGCATCTCATACTCCACGAGACAGAGCTCGATGATAAAGAAAGATAAAACCTCAAGCTGAAACCACAATTTCACATAACACAACTTTAGATGGCTTCCTTCCTTGCAAAAAGATTCAAGCGTTTATATAAAAGAGGTGTAAACCTTTTTGTCAGATTGAGCAGCTTTGAGAAACCGTCTCATGAATACATACGGAGTAGGCAAAGAGAAATTGAATTGCAAAGTGTTGGCCATTAGCTTCTCCTGCAATAAAAGGCAGAAGAAGGTCAAGTGAAAGTGAAACTCACCGTATTTGGATTAATGATGAAGAGAGATGATACTCACCATATCCAGTACTTCTCTTCTAGTGTAAGCTTTATCAGAGATCAAGATGAGATCATCTACTACTGGAACTGAGACTTCCTCGTACTTGCAAGCTAGCAACAAAGCGGTGACACCAACAAGCTGAAGCTTTTTCCTCACGGTTTGATGAACCGCAAGGAATCTATCGATGACATTGATTGTGAGATATAGTGTTTCCTCCATCAGTTCAAACTTGTAGTGCACCTGCTCCAAAAATTTCAATTTAATCATCATGCACACTAAATAAAAAACAACAACAATGAAACTAAAATGCATTGTGGTCTGGATCTATGTACCTCAATCAACCAGTCAATGAGGATTCCTCTCATCCTCTCATTAAGATCTTGCTGATTGTCCATGTAGTTAGGAGGCACACAACTAAGCTCCTGCACAATCATAACAAACATAATAAATTTCAGGATAATGAATCTTTGAAGCCTAATAATGATAAAGAACAGCAATCTTACCTCAGACTTCTTGAAAAAGTCGTATATGTCATTGATATATTCAACTACGGCTAAAGGATTCTTCTCATCACAAGCATCAATATTGATCACTCGCTCCTCTTCTTCTTCATCTGCATCTTCCATTTCAATCTCCTCCATCATTGCTTGAGTGTGTTGTACAAACATTGGCTCATTAAAGTCATCTCCTTCTTCCTTAACCCTCTCTGCTTCTTCACTTGGAACCGAGTCTGGTTTCTTAGTTTCCTAAGATTACAAGAGGAAGAATTGGTCTATGGTCATTGTTCTAACTGAAACACACATTGAATAGTGTCGCTATCAAGTACCTCTTCCTGGATTTGTGGCTTATTAACAGCTAATTGAGCAGCAAACTTCCTGAACCAACAGAGAGTGGTAATAACTCGTTAATTAACTGCTTAGCCAGACAATGTGAGACAAATAGACAAGAAGGAAGATCTAATGTACCTAGTAACTGGTCGATGCGGAGGTGGTTTGTTACAGATTGCATTCCTTCTGCAGAATCAAACCAAATATTCGATTTGTAAGGAACAAAAGACAACTAATCTGGAATCTAAGCATACATCTAATGTGAACACACTTACTCAGAAAGTGATCTCTTGTTGTTAACAGCATAAGGGTAAGACGGAGGTTCAATGATGTTCTTGTTAATTGCACTGAGTGCTCTTCTGGTCGGCATGATCTTTCCTCCACCGCCTGCAAATCATGTAAAAACTCAGTTTCAAAGACAGATTTGATATATGATTAAGAAGAAGTTGTTCGATTAAAGGGTACCTTGTAGATTCGTTGATCTAATTAGTCCAACGCTGTTCTCATCTGATTTACCCATTCTTCTTCACTGGAGAATTAAATCAAAACATACCCAACTTTAAAAGCACTGTTTTTTAATAAATTAAATTGGATAAAAAGGAAAAAAATCTTGACTTTGAATCCTTTTTCAGATCCGGTTAACTAATCTAAACAAGACCCAATCAAGATCAACAAACCCTAATCCCTAATGACGAACAACCAAGAAAAAAGATTTCACCTTTCCCAGTCAATTCAAAGAAGATCTGATCACAAATCAAACAAAGGAGAGAAAGAGAGATCCTTCAGTGAAACCCAGAACAACCCGATATCGCTCTCTTTCTCTCCCAATCGAAAGATTCTCTTTTACTCGCTCACTCTCTCTTCCAATATAAGGGAGAAGAAAATGAAAAAAGAAATTAGAAAAAGAAAAACTCAAAACCCTGTAATAGAAATTTGAAAAACAAGAGAGTTTCTTAAGAATTAACGGCTATTTAATCCTAACCGTTTAATGAATGCCACGTGTCTAATATCAACGCTTGCCTTCTTCCTCTCAACTCATTGCTACCATTCAATTTTTTCAGTTTTTCTGTATGGGAAAGAGACCTAGATTTTAAAAACTATACTTAAAAAGAAATAAATAATAATTAAACATTGCTTTTGCTAAGAAATATTTCTTTTCTATTTTTCGTGAAAATATATTTTTACCACGAGGTATAAAAATTTGAAATTTGTCTTCTTTGACCAAACAACAAAAGACTTCTTAATATTAACTTATGGTAATAATTCTTTTTTTATATATAGTAAAGAATCGCATAATCTCAGATCTAGAGGTGTACATGTATCACTATAATATTTTTGAATAGTAGAGTAATTTTTTATAGGAATAAAATATATATACACCTTTACATAATAATGGCACTGATTCACTGCCTTTTCAAAAGAAGTGACTACATTTGCATCACCGACCACATCAATACCATTAAAACATGATCATTCCTAAATTATAGACTTAATGAAATATTAATTTTTTCCAATTATGCCATTACTATTTGTAAGACAATTAAAAATTCATTAATGGCAAAACGGTAATTTTTTTTTGGGCCTAAATAATTATTTTTTTTTGGGCTTAAACAATGCTGATAATGATAATTCTTAATTTTTAAGGTTTCAGTTAAAACATTGTTCCAGTTATAACATTGTCCCACTAATATCCGTGTATGCCGGGCAATCTTAAATATTGATCTGCTAACATAATACTTCAATTAGATAACGATAGAAAAACATTGTCATTAAACTTTAAATATACAACTCTACCAGTTTTTGATAAAGACTTATTCCCCATCAGCAGATTTGAGTTCTTGATTGACATCCCTATCTAGGAATATATAGATCTCATTGAGTATAAGAGACATATTTATTAAATTAAATTGTTTAATGTACTTTCAGTCGTAGGTGAAGCCTGAGAGTAACAAAAAAAAAAACTAAAAGAAAAACATTCCACTGAGCATAGCTCATAGGACTGGGTGAAATAACAACAAAAAATATATCCGCGCTTATAAGCGCGGGTCATAATCTAGTTCATATTATTGGATTGTCTATCTTGAGTTAGAACCACAATAACTTCTTCTTTTCTACATTTGTATTCACATTAAATAGCATGATATATCCTTTTGGTCTTAAGTTTGAAATTGTGCCATAACTTCTTTTTTTTATTGGCATCTAGAATATAGCATGTATATATATATGATGATCTTAGTTTTGGGTTTCTTGCTTGTGGACTGCTGATGCATGAATCCACCAAAAACGCAGATCAAGATAGACCCACAGGTCAAAACCACTGAGTAAGTGTACCAATCAGGCTTATCAGTGGCCTCGTGTCTTAGTTTCTGTAACTCTCCCATCATAAGCAACTCAAGTGGGAATAAGAGAAGAGCGTCGAGGTTATTGTGTCAAGTACAAGACCCCAAGTGTTTAACCCGATGCTCATAGCCACGTGTTTGATGTAGACGGGATCTATAGACATGCTCACAAGATAAACAATAGTACAGCTAAATGCTGTGAGCTTGTGACTGTAAACTGATAATCAGTGAGCACATAAGAGATACAGGTTGTAAAAGATGGCCAAGGCTAGTTCAAGAAAAGGGTCTCTCCAATAGGCGATGAAAACAGGAACAGCTGATCAAAGTGTCGACGTTAGAGTGGACTATAGAAGCTCACTGTTGGTGAAAAGTGACAAGTAAAACATGATTGCTGCAGGAAGAAACCTCCGCATGGTTAGGAGGTTGAGAGGATCGTGCTTGATAAGCTTTAATTATCTGGCCACAGAGTAATTACACCAATCTCACTTGTGAGGAATTGAAGAGTAGTAAGTGCACCAGGGTAAGGGAGTTTCATGATTGCCCATTTATTGATGGCTGAGAGAAGAGAAGCTGAGATGCAGTAACATGTGGCTAAACCATACACTGAGGCTTGGTGAATCTGCAGAATTTAATATTTTCATCAATAGAATACGAGTCTTATGATTATCAAAACATACCAATTAACTTCTTAGAACAACATAACCAACCTCCCAAAGTTAGACAAACGAACCGCTTTGATGATGAAACTCCATGTTATTCATGTTGCTCTAAAGATCAATCTCTTTAGACCAAAGCTCTATAGTGACACTCCATATATTATGCATCACCATCCAACATATTCTCATTTTCTAAGCATTCTAAGTTCTAATGAAAATATAGTTTTAGCTGAGTCTGAGGCATTTGTATCTACTCTTATCATGTTTTGGAACTAGACATCATGATGCACCACCAGGAACTCGTTTCCCATCTATGAGCTTATAACCGAGCCGAACCATCTGTCTAAGGATTCAAGACTAGTATCATGCTTGCACCTATATTTCAGCTTTTCTTTTCCTATTTCTAAGCTTATAATCGAGCCAAGACATTTGTTTAGCAACTCACGATTTAGTATCATGCACAAAACACCACACTTTCTCTATTTATAAGTTTATATAATCGAGTCAAGGCATTCGTATAGAGTAGAATTCTGTGACTAGAATCATGTAAAACCAGCCACAACTTTTTATTTTTCTTAATATCATGCACAGCCAGCAACTCTTTCCCCATCTAAAACTTAAATAACTGAGGCATTTGTATAAGGATTGAGGACTATAGCATCATACACCACCGGCCTCTTTACTCTATTTTTAAGCTTTTAACCAAGCCGAGACATTTGTTTAGCCAGTGGGGACTTGGTATCATGCACCACCAACCACTCTATACTTAGTTTATATAACCTAGTCCATACATTTGGATAAGGATTCAGACTTAGGATTATGCATCACCAGCCTCTCTTTCTCCTATATCACGCATCAGATTTCAGATCTCGACTTTCTAACTCTCTTTTTTTCTTACCTTCCGTGCTACCTGTTTAGATAGCAAGTCCCAACTCAAAAGTTTATCTATCTGATTGGCTAACTAATACCGAACAATTAGTTTATTAGCTATAAAATACTTTGCTAAACATTGTTAGATACATATAATAATAACAGGATAAAAGTTACAAGTAAACTGAAAGATTTGTACACACAAGAAAAGTAAATGAAAGCAATCATATAACATCATGAAATCAAATTCTAGTCAAGTCACCATCTGAATAAAAAACAAGGGGTACCAAAAATGTTTGAGTGCCCAACTTCGTACTCTTTCTTTCTATAGATTCTTTTCAATTGCATTGACAAATTTTCTTATTCTAAATAAAAGTAGAGAAGATAAGGTGTAATCCCTTTTTTTGTCGTTGTTGGTTGGCTCACTAAAACTCATTTTCATTCGTTGGGTAACACCAGAAAGTAACTTACTAGTGGATTCAGTTGCCCTCGTAGGTGATCTAAGTATTAGTATTAGCGTGTTAAGTAAACTGCCTACATGCTTGTCAACTTTTTTTAAAATATCTAGTGTACAAATGTAATTTCTTTAAATTTTCAGTGTTCTGTAGGCCTGTAGGTTTGTACAAGTACATTATATGGATAGGCAACGTATTTACCAAAACATTTCTCCAAAAACAGGTTTACCAAAATAACTAAATTTTATACTGCTGTTGTGCTATATACTTTGATAGAAATGATATGCTTAGAATGCTTACAAAAAAAATCTGGGAATTTAATATGTTAGCCGGAAAAGATTATTTATCTTTGTCTTTTAGTTGTTGCAATTTTCTGAGAGAATATATAGTACTGGACTAGTTTAACCTAGTTGTAATAATATCAACCGAACTAGCAACTTGTTCGCTCAAAATGGACCCAAGCGTAAGCTCTCCCATCAAAAATATGGATCGGTTCAGCATCAAAGTAACGTGTTAATAATCGCCACATGCTTATCAAACATGGACTCCCCACCATACCCACTCAATAATGTCATTTTGCTTACCTTTTTTTCTTTTCTTGAATTTTCAACCCGTGAATTTAGATCCATGCATGCTTATCAATATTAATAATGCGTGATATAGATTCATAAATATTATTATTAATTCAATTATAATATGCCTTATCTAATCGGATAAGGCTGACCTTCCCAGTTGAGCCCCATAATTCAACCTGATTTTTCTTTCGTAGAACATTATATTTCTCGGAGGATAACGTTGCCAAGTTTGAAAACAAATCCGAGGCCGACAGATCCAAACATCATATAGTCTTGGAAGAGGAAAATTATTGAGTAGAAACCTCACTCTATATTATCCAACATGTGTCTGACAGAAACTTCTTCTTTTAATATGATAAGACCAAACATATGTGATGAAATGTATCATGCTACTTTGCTCTATATACATAAACTGAGATGGGTATGATCCAAAATGAATATATTTACATTTGTGGAAGTCCAACTAAGTTTATGTTCGGTTTAAAATAGTTTTTTCTTCCTTTTTACATCTCAGAAATAAATCTCTAAAATAACTAAATATATATATATATATATATATATATATATATATATAACTAAATTACATGTGTTATTGAAACTGAATATAAATTAAAACTAAAAATGTATTAAAATGATCACGGGAACAAGTAGGAGTAGAGACTAGAGAGGGAGGAGAATGTATTCACTGAAGTAAAATTTGTTGAGCTAATGACCATACTTATTATGAGTAATTATCCTTGATTTTTTTCTAAAGAGTTTATGTATCAGGTCATATATATAAGCATATTCAGAGAACAATTCATATTTTATTCAAGGGTTGTTTTATGAGATTTAATGATTGCTTTTTCTCACAATAATTGAGTATCTTTTTCTCTTCTCGAGCAATACTGCCTCGTCGCGATCAAAATTAGTGTTCATCACCCAACGATAATTTTTTTTTGTGGGTTGGAGCCTAAACCGGAAAAAGAAATATCTAATAAGTGGTGGGGGCGGGGGGCCATTGAAGACAACCAAGACGTGGGGGCATTATTGTTACCCCAAAGGAAAAGTAAACACATTGGCCCGTTTTTACTGTACAGATAAATTGATCTCAAAAGGACAGAAGTACCCCTCCACTTGGGGGAGTCACTACTGTGCATAGCACACGCGATTCACTATATATAACACAGAGAGGACCTCACCATCTCTCACTAAACCAAAACCTCAAACAGTTATATTTTGGGGATCGTCAGGGCTTCTTCATCACCATGGATCCTTACAAGGTATCTCCATGTTCTTCTTGACCGCTTTTTTTTTTTTGGTGTCAGTGTGTCTTAACTCAGTCATGTTTCATTATATGATCGTTTTTTCAATGTTGTTAATGAAGTGATGAAAGTTGAATCCCATTGATGCTCTTAAATATTAGTGTTAACATGATTGTTGGAACAAAATTTTGCTTAGATTCTATGATTGCTTGAGCTACAAGTTGGTGGTGTTGATTTTTTTTGGGGACTGGCTATCTTTAAAAGGTTTGATCTGTAAAACCAGCGCATGCGAATTAAAGGCCACATGTGGTTTGTTTTTGTTTTGTTTTTCCTAATAGTAGACGTCATGTTGTTTGTTTGTGATTTTTACTAAACACATGTATACTAGTAAAGGTGTTTAATCGATTGTTTAGACTTAGTAAGGGTTTGTTTTACGATGATACCATAGGATTTTTTCTGATAATCGATCGAACTATGGTGTTTGCAGTATCGTCCTTCGAGCGCGTACAACGCTCCGTTCTACACCACAAACGGTGGTGCTCCAGTCTCCAACAACATCTCCTCCCTCACCATCGGAGAAAGAGGTATATAGCTTTCTTCTTATTGATATAAGAAACAATATAGAGCTAGGATCTTGTGAATAGGAGTGTGAAGGGTTCCTTTTTAAAATTTTTGTTACTTTTGTTCTGACCAGGTCCTGTTCTTCTTGAGGACTACCATCTGATCGAGAAGGTTGCCAACTTCACCAGAGAGAGGATCCCTGAGAGAGTGGTCCATGCCAGAGGAATCAGTGCCAAGGGTTTCTTCGAGGTCACGCATGACATTTCAAACCTCACTTGTGCTGACTTCCTCAGAGCCCCTGGTGTTCAAACTCCAGTCATCGTCCGTTTCTCCACCGTGGTTCACGAGCGTGCCAGCCCTGAAACCATGAGGGATATTCGTGGCTTCGCCGTCAAGTTTTACACCAGAGAGGTATAACTAATTTTCATTTTTTTTATATCCTCTATAGAAATAAAAATGATTCTGAGATTTACAAGGCCATAAACACTTTTAGATTAATTCTAGGAAAAATGTTTTTAATTTTAAGATATTCGATTTATATATAGTAGTTCTTTAAAATTTGGGAGCTATTGCGAATAATTTCATCCGACTATATCCAGAACCGATGTACTGATGCATGTCTCCCCCTACTACTATTATAATGATTTCAGGGGAACTTTGATCTTGTTGGTAACAACACTCCAGTGTTCTTCATCCGTGACGGGATTCAGTTCCCGGATGTTGTCCATGCCCTGAAGCCGAACCCGAAAACAAACATCCAGGAGTACTGGAGGATACTTGACTACATGTCTCACTTACCAGAGAGTTTACTCACATGGTGCTGGATGTTTGATGATGTTGGTATCCCACAAGACTACAGACACATGGAAGGGTTCGGTGTCCACACCTACACTCTAGTTTCCAAATCCGGAAAAGTTCTGTTCGTGAAGTTCCACTGGAAACCAACCTGTGGGATCAAGAATCTGACTGATGAAGAGGCTAAGGTAGTTGGAGGAGCCAATCACAGCCATGCAACTAAAGATCTCCATGATGCTATTGCATCTGGTAACTATCCTGAGTGGAAGCTTTTCATCCAGACCATGGATCCTGCTGATGAGGATAAGTTTGATTTCGACCCGCTTGATGTGACCAAGATCTGGCCTGAGGATATCTTACCACTTCAACCAGTTGGTCGGTTGGTTCTGAACAGGACTATTGATAACTTCTTTAATGAAACAGAGCAGCTTGCTTTCAACCCTGGTCTTGTTGTTCCTGGAATCTACTACTCAGATGATAAGCTGCTTCAGTGTAGGATCTTTGCTTATGGTGACACTCAGAGACATCGTCTTGGACCTAACTATCTGCAGCTGCCGGTCAATGCTCCCAAATGTGCTCACCACAACAATCACCATGAAGGTTTTATGAACTTCATGCACAGAGATGAGGAAGTAAGTCTTAGTACCACCACTTTGAGCTACTAGTGTTGGTCTTTTTGACTTATTTATTGAGTGTTTGGCTTTGTGCAGATCAATTATTACCCTTCAAAGTTTGATCCTGTCCGCTGCGCTGAGAAAGTTCCTATCCCTAACAAATCCTACACTGGAATCAGAACAAAGGTATGTGATTAGTGAATCACTCCATGCCTTCTTTAAATCTTCAAAACTTTATATTTTGGATAGGTCTCCTAAAACAAGGTTTCATTGCTATTTTGCAGTGCATCATCAAGAAGGAAAACAACTTCAAACAGCCTGGAGATAGATACAGATCATGGGCACCAGACAGGTAAAGAAAAAACTCTTCCCAACTCTTTTAGTTAAACACTCACTAGACAAAATCTTTAAGCTAATAATCATTTCATGTTTTACTTATGGTCACAGACAAGACCGGTTTGTTAAGAGATGGGTTGAGATTCTGTCGGAGCCACGTCTGACTCATGAGATCCGCAGCATCTGGATCTCTTACTGGTCACAGGTCAGGACCAAAAAAAGAATCTGTACTCTCATTCTCTTGCACTATTTTTCAGCAAGACTAATATTCTCTCACTTTCTCAGGCTGATCGATCTCTGGGACAGAAACTTGCAAGCCGTCTCAATGTAAGGCCAAGCATCTAGGGTCCAATCAACATATTTGCTCGTGTCTCCGTAAGGTTACAAACCATAATACTCTCATCGCTTGGTCGTTAAATCATTCAGATGATATCATTACATATGTTGTTGTTTCATGTCTGTATAATAATGGTGCTTGTAAACTTATAAACCGATGTTTTTATCTTCACTGTCTCTTTGTAATCTCTTTCACAATAAATCAATGTTTGTCGAGGCGAGTATTTAAGCTGTGAAGCCAAAGTTCTGAATGGTATTATCATCTCTCAAGACTAAGTAAATCCCCTGAACACAATATATGCTACAATTCATGGCAGCAGCCTTTTGTTCTTTTACAATGTTCATATTTTAGTTTCCATGGTTGTCATATATTCATATAGTTTGTAGGAAAAATAAGTATGAGAAACTAAAAAATACATTTACCAAACTATATATATTCTTTAAAAACAATTATACAGAACACCAAACTTAACAGTCTTAAATACATTAATAAGAGTTTTGTCTTGTGTGTGTTTCTAAGAGTCACGTCGCGTCGCTCTTCTGACCTCAGGTGACGTGCATAGACGTTACGAGCTTCATGTGTGCGGCTAAGTACTCAAGTGCCACCTATAAACGGTCGATAATGAGCTTCTTCGTTCATACACATTAGTTAGTTTTACGGGAAAACAAAAGGAAAAAAATACACGTTAAGCCAAAAAAAAAAGATTTGTGTGTAGCTCGCCCAAATACGGAATAACTCATACTCAACTTCGATAAAATCAATCTCACATGGCAAGATCAAAGGTTCATTGTTTTCTCCATCTACCCACAAGTTCCATAGGTTTTGTTCCATTTCTGTCTAAGTAAATTCCATCATTTTTAATAATCCATGTGCGTAACCCATTATTACATGGAGGGTTGGGAGCTGATAGGTCTGCTCTAAACTCATAACCATAAGTGTCCCCTTTTGTTCCTTTACCCCAAAAACAAATCCAATCTTTATACTTCACACGTTTGTAGTCATATACGCATTTCTCATTATATTTCAAAACTCCACGTTTCCCAGGCTCGGCCGTCATACTACCACAAACATATCTCAGAATCTGACCAGGACCAAGTTTGTTTTGAAACTCTAGCTTGCGATAGTTGCAATCTTCTGCTAGTGTTAGTGCTTCATTCAATCCAATGTACATAGCAGTAACTGACACAAAAATAATGAGATTCTTCATTTTTTTCTTTTGAACAAAAGTTTGTATGAATCTGAAAACATCAAAGGTGTAGTATTTAAACAGAACTAGTCCTATGACAAACGTGCTTTTCGCATAATTATAAAATATTTTTAAACTAAATTTAAGCACAAACCAATTACTTTTATGGGCCAGAAGAGAATTCAATTGTCGAAAAGCAAGGTTGACCAATAAAATCAAACAATATAAATTAGAGATTATTACATATTTATTTATCAATTAGTTACATGCTAAAAAAATTTTATATTAAAATAAAAAACATTACAACATTTGAGGTCATCACATATGTCACACGAAAATAATTCTTAAAATCTTTAAGGAAATAAGTTAGTTCATCTAAATATAAAATATAAGTTTTATTAAACTAATCATAAAATTAATTATTATGTAAAAAGATTATACTCCATTCTTTTCTTAAATAAAAACTGATGAATTACCTAATATGACTAAATTTTATATGACAATTAATAATTTTGAATAATAAAAATTTACTAACAATTTATATACTATCTATCATTTTATTTATTTTTTATTTTTAAAATAAATTACATTAACCAAATAATAACAATTTAGATTTCTTGCATGTGTTATATTTTGAATTCTAAAAACGAGTATAAACTAATAAAATTGATAAAAATCTCACATAAATTTTTGTGTTCAATGGTTAATTTTTTTTCCTACAATAAAATACAAATGATTTTAAAATTATACAATTAAAAAGTTTTATTTAATGGGTGTTTATATATATATGGTATTTAGTGCATTAACTTCTTTATTGTATGTTTGTGAAACTTTCTTGAAAAGGGATGATTGTTTTTTTTCAGATGATGTTTCATTGATACTCGAAGTAGCTGAACCAACAAAGCACATTACATATCTATGGAAGAGCTATCCGGCGACGACAGAGGAACCAACCCGCTTGCTGTGGCGGATAATTTTCTTCAAACTCATATACATCATAGGAAGAAAAAGAATAAGCTAGAAAAAAAAAACATTTACCAAATTATATATATATATATGTTCTTGTGGGAAAGACAAACATTTTTACAGAACACCAAACTGAAAGTTCTTAAAGAACTCAAGATTCATGTGTGTCTAAGAGTCCCGTCGGGGCGTTCTTCTGACCTCAGGTGACGTGGAGGAGACGTTACGAGCTTCATGCGACTGACTCTGTGCGGCTAAGTACTCTAGTGCCACCACTATGTCACCTATAAACGGTCGATAATGAGCTTCCTCGTTTAAACACATTGCGATTATCGCAATCGCATAGTTTAAACATCTTTTTGGGTATTTTCCACGCAGAGTTGGATCCACTAAGTGTCCAAACTTCTTCTGATCCTTAAGGTATGGACGTGACTGCCATGCAGAGAGAGACAGTAAAAAAAATTAGGTTAAAACAAAAGTAAGTCTGGTTTAATCCGGTTACTTACTTACCCAAGCAACAAGATTCTGCTCGCCTTGCTTTTGACTCAAGTCAATGGCTTTCCTTCCAGTAACCAGCTCAAGCAAGACTACACCGAAGCAGTAGATATCCGATTTAACGGTTAGTTTCCCACTCATTGCGTATTCAGGAGCACAGTAACCGTATGTTCCCATGACTCTGGTGGAGACATGAGTTCTATCTCCTACAGGACCGAGTTTCGCTAGTCCAAAATCAGAGAGCTTGGGGTTGAACTCTCTGTCTAGCAATATGTTTGCGGATTTCAAGTCGCGGTATATCACTGGCGGGTTTGCTGTGCAGTGAAGATACTCTATTCCACGAGCCGCACCTACCGCGATTTTCATGCGTGTGTTCCAGGTTAATGGTTCTTGATTTGAATCAAGATCTGAAAACAAAAAAAGAGTCAATGAACTTGAAAACACACTTGTATAATGGAGAGAGAGTTAAGGAACTAACCAAAGAGGTGATCTTCAACGCTGCCCATTGGCATGTACTCATAGACAAGAAGTCTCTGGTCACCAGAAGTGCAGTAACCGATGAGTGTAACGAGATTGGGGTGGTGGAATAAGCTAAGCATAAGAACTTCAACTATGAACTCTCGGTTCCCTTGAAGCCCATCTGGATTCAGTTGTTTAATAGCCACCACCTGCTTTCATCAAGTTTAACTCAAATCACATAATAAAAAGAAACAGAGTTGTTATGAAGAGAGGGAGAGAGAGATCTGACATGTCCTGAATCTAAACGACCCTTGTAAACTCTCCCGAACCCTCCTTCTCCTAGCAAATTAACTTCACGGAAGTTTCTTGTGGCTTCAGCTAACTCTTTAAACGTGAAACTCCTAGCTCCACCACCAGGCTTCGTCGCACTGTTCACCTTTCCGTTTACTGTTTCCAAATTCAACTCAAAAATGTATGAAGAAACAAACACACAGTTAAAAAAAGATGTGATTTTTAAACACACTACACACCTGTTGTGTCACTTCCATGAACTGTAATCACAAAAACATACATTATTATTAAAAAAAAAAAAGAATTTCAGCTTAAATGTAAAATTAAGACAATGAAAGTGTTGAGAACCTGATGAATCGGTTGTTGGGCGAGGGGTATCAATGTCGACTCTTATGTCCTTGGTTCGAGGATTCAAACAAGAGAAGCAAGTCATCTCTCTCTCTCTTTTTCTCTAACAGTGGAGCTGGTCTTGAGGAAGAGAGAAAGAGATTCAAGAAATGGACTGTAGATATCCCACACCAGACACAAAACCTAGGATTCAAAGAGGTTGATATTACTCTGGATAACTCCAGGAAACAAAAGTACAAAACTTTTTGGATCAGTAAAGTGAATTATTGAAACCTCCCTCCCCTCCCTCCCACCAAGGAGAAGATCCAAATCTGTGAATAGATTGCAAGAAGAGAGAGAGAAAGGAGATAGAATTTTTAGTTTTTTTTCTAAATAAAATAAAACAAATATACAAATAATGAAAGAAATAAAAGGAAGTGAAGAGTTACTAAAATTATAAAAATTCTATCTATTCACGACAGAAAATGACAAGGATCATATATATGAATACAAGAAAAGAAAAATCAGCATAGGAAACGGGAGAGAGATAATCACGGAGTTTTTGCAACCGCTTTTAGTTTTTTTGTGTTCTTCTGCTACCTTCTTCTTCTGTGTAATTAAAACTCTTATCTTTTAGTTGGAGCTACTCTAATTTAAGTGGTAGAAGACGACAAGTTTCGTTTCGTTCTTTTTCATGTAGGACCCGTTTTTCTAATTAATTAATTATGAATATTTTTTTCTCATTTTATCGTCTTTTAAAATTTTAAAATTAATTTCCGCCAAAAAGAAATTATAGTATCTTCTCATCATCATCTTCAACTCTCTTTGCTTCTCTGGCATTTAAACGAGTCAGGTCCACCCTCGTGTACTAATTTACAATCATACCCTTCTTCCAGTTCCCGTTAATACCCTTTGATTGAACAACAGTACAGTGTCTGATGAGGAGAACCCACGAGGCCGACAGTGAATGTTCGGTTCTTATCTCAACAGATGGACGGTCTAGATTCTGTAAGATTGACCTTACGTTCTTATTACATTTTTTTTTGGGTCCTACTAATTTTCTTTGGTTAGTGGTCCTCTCATATCCCACTTTGACTTTATTTACCTCCGTTTCAGATACTATACTACTGGTCTCTTATTACTCTCATCATATTTATTGACATTAAGGTAGATCTTCTGAAATTTAATTTCAATTACTAGCATTTTTAATCTGTAACAACTGCTAGTAGTAGCATTTTAGTACTTATTAAGCTACCTACCACTCAAAGCCGCTGAAAGGTAATGAATGGGTATTGAATAATATTCAGTTTTGGTGCGAGATGACATCCAACATACTTAAATTTCTCTGTTTTTAATAAGATGTTGGACGTGATAAAGAATAACCAAAATAATGTAATTGTTATCTTTGACTAATTTGCAAGATACAACAGATCTTGGAAAGGAAAAATTACCAAATCTTTTCCTAATGACAATCACTTCTTTTGTTTTATTTATCATTTTGTTTTGGATCTTTATGAAAATGATGTTTATTTTATTTATTGAGAGTGGATGGACAACTAACTAATCGTGTCTGTAGACTGTAGTAGTAATAGCAATCTAAATTAGAAATGATGCACAAAAGACACACAAGTACAATTGACTCTACGTGTAAACGCATTCTAGATAGAATAGACTCACACCTATAAATGTATTTTCTGATGATTTGTTACAGAACTCTTTATGAAACATCGATATTTACCAAAATACTCGAATGTTGTACAGACTCAGACACATGCATACTCGACGCTGTCTAAACACGATAGAGCTGTTCCACGTACGGTACGAGCCTAAACTTATTCCATATTATTGTTGGATAATTGATAGATAGCTACAATCTGTGAACATTCTAATTTTGAAAACTTACTTTAACATGTATTTTTCGAGTAAAAAAGTAGAAACTATCATATTACAATCTCGTATATAAGTCAAGTAGTAATAGTTCTTTCCTTGTACGTCCCAATTACCTCTAATCATGGGACTGCATATATTCTCTCGTATGTATATAACGATGCATTGAGCTCATAGCAATACAACACAGAATTCACTTCACCTTGGCATGGTATCAGAGCCAAACACAAAACTCGATCTCTAAATCAATTTTTTCTCTCATCTTTCTTTCCTCTCGCGATCAATGGATCCAATGACACAAAACAATATCGGTCAAAACAATGGATCCGCTGACCAAAACAAGCTGTGTTCTCCCTACTACTTGCATCCGTCTGATAGTACTGGGCAAGTTCAGACTCCCATCTTATTGAATGGAGCCAACTATGAACGCTGGGCGAAGTTAATGCTAAACTCGCTCCGCACAAAACGAAAATTAGGGTTCATTGACGGAACTCTCAAACGACCGTCCGACAACTCTGACACTGCAGAGCAATGGGACATGGTCAATTCAATGATCATTGGCTGGATCTACAGCAGCGTCGAGCCAAAATTGCGACCTTCCATCTCTTTGGTTGATAGCGCGAAGGCGATGTGGGTGAGTCTTCAGAGGCGTTTCTCTGTAAGTGATGATACACGCACACATCAACTTCATGCGGATCTGTCAACCTGCAAACAAGAAGGAGACACGGTGGAGATCTACTTTAGCAAGTTAAAAGTGATGTGGGATGATCTTGCTGATTTGGAAAAAGGTTTCACGTGCTGTTGTGGTGATGCAGACTGCGCCGCCATGAACAAATACGAAAAACACAAGGAGAAAACCCGTGTTCATCAATTTCTCATGGGACTAGACACGTCTCGATTTGGAACCGCAAGATCCAACCTCCTCAGCAGAGGCACTGAATTGAACCTGGACTCTGTCTATTCCCAGGTTGTTCAGGAAGAACGACATCTCAATGTTATGAGATCCAATGAAGAGCGAATTCCGGTGATGGGTCTTTCAGCTCTTACGCAACCACCAGCCACCTCTGGTCAAGCTGCTGCGGTACGATTCAACAGACCATCATCAGCTTGCACTCACTGCGGGAAAACCGGACATGACTCTGCAAACTGCTTCAAAATTATTGGTTTTCCAGAGTGGTGGACTGATAAAAGTAAGAACAATGGTGGACGTGGCATAGAGAAAGGTGGTCGTGGTCGAGGAAGAACCTCAGGATTTCGTGCAAACAACATTCAAATCGGTGAGTCTTCAAACGAGACGAAAGCTCCTGGAATCCCCAACTTCACACAAGATCAATGGGCATCTCTGGCTAATTTCTTGAACAATCAGAAACCAAACAACTCTGATAAGCTCTCAGGTAATACAAATAAACTGTTTATATCAGGAAAATACAGCCGCTATGACATCATCATAGATTCTGGTGCTACACACCATATGACCGGTGACATATCTTTGCTTACAAATCTTTCTTCCATCGATCCAATGCCGATCACATTGCCTAATGGACAACTAACATGGGCAACACAACATGGCAGCTTAGAATTGGGCAAGCGCCTAGTGCTCAACACCGTCTTCTATGCTCCACACTTATCTATTACCCTGATCTCTGTTGCTCAGTTATTACGAGATGTTGCTGGTTACGTGCTTTTTACGAAACGGTTTTGTGTGATACAGGACCTAACTTCGAAGACTTTGATTGGTGCGGGTGAGGAGCGAGATGGGGTCTACCACTACACTGGTTCAGTTGAAGCTCATGCTACTCACGTTGGTAGATCACAGTCCAGAGAGTTATGGCATCGCAGGCTCGGCCATCCTTCATCAAAAGTTCTTTCTATATTATCGCATATTGGAGTTTTTTCAAATAAGGAGTTTGAGAAGTCTTGTGACATTTGTGTACGGGCCAAACAAACTCGAGATTCATTTTCAACAAGTCTAAATAAAGCGGATTGCAGTTTTGGTTTAATACATTGTGATCTATGGGGTCCTTACAAGACACCCTCCTCTTGTGGTGCGAGATACTTTCTCACCATCGTAGACGATTACTCAAGAGCATTATGGACAATTTTATTGCTCGAAAAGAAAGACACTTCTCGTGCACTTAAAAACTTCTTCTCTTTCGTAGAAAGACAGTTCAATACTCATATCAAGGTCATTCGGAGCGACAACGGGTCTGAGTTTCTTTGCCTCAAGCAGTTCTTCGCAGAAAAAGGAATTATTCATCAGACATCATGCGTTGAGACACCTCAGCAAAATGGAAGGGCAGAAAGAAAGCATCGGCATATCTTAAACATCGCACGTGCGCTTCTCTTTCAAGCAAGTTTGCCGATTAAATTTTGGGGCGAAAGTATCTTGGCAGCAACATACCTAATCAATCGTACTCCATCTACCATCCTCAGTAACAAATCACCTCACGAGCTTCTCTTTGGTTCACCTCCAGAGTATGGTCATCTCCGCACATTTGGTTCCCTTTGTTTTGCAAGAAAAATCTCACGCAACAAAGATAAATTCGATGAACGGAGTACTAGATGTATATTTATTGGTTATCCAGTAACAAAGAAGGGATGGCTCGTGTACGATCTTCAGAACAACAAAACTTTTATCTCACGTGATGTTGTCTTCCACGAAGAAAGTTTTCCATTCTCAGAGATCTCTAAACCAGAAGCTGAAGCTGCATCTGCCCCATTCGTATCAACTCCTCATCCTGCATTTTTCGATGAACCTCTAACAACAGAACCATCTCCACCGGTTTCATATCCGCCAGCTCCGCCAGAACCAGTTCAATTCGAGGTTACTCCGCCTGCTCAACCGGTCACTGCAACCAGTCTCGTCGAATCTGAACAAGGGGGAGTCTCTCTCGACCAATCACAACGAAGAATAGAGGTCCCAAACGTAGAAAATGATGCTGCAAGCTCGTCATCATTACCAGCAGCAGATGATCAGCTAGGTAGAGGAAAACGAGATCGCAAGAAATCTGTCCTACTACAACAGTTTCACACCTATGCGGCAAGAGTTACTGAAGATACCCATCTCGCTCCACTCTTCATTGATTCAAAGTCTTCAAGTAAGTGTATTTATCCACTAACCAATTATGTTTCTTGCCATCGTTTGTCCTCTTCTCAACAGGCATTCTTAGCAAATGTGGCTGCGGTTGTCCAGCCTGAGCATTTTAAAGATGCGGTTCAGTTCAAAGTATGGAGAGGGGCAATGGGTAATGAGGTTGTGGCGCTGGAAGATAGTCACACATGGGACATAACAGACTTACCTCCAGGGAAGGTTGCGCTCGGCTGCAAATGGGTCTATCGTATCAAGTTCAATTCTGATGGTACGATAGAACGTTATAAGGCACGTCTAGTGGTATTGGGAAACAGACAACAAGAAGGCATAGATTACAAGGAGACATTTGCACCAGTTGTAAAGATGACGACTGTCCGGATATTGCTTAAGGTCTCGGCATCTAAAGGTTGGGAGCTACATCAAATGGATGTACATAATGCCTTCCTCCACGGTGACTTAGAAGAGGAAGTATACATGAAGCTACCACCTGGATTTGAACATCACGGAGCAAACAAAGTATGCAAACTAAGGAAATCTCTCTATGGCTTAAAACAAGCCCCAAGATGTTGGTTCGCAAAGTTATCTAAAGCCTTGAAAGATTTTGGTTTCAACCAAAACACGTTGGATTATTCTCTCTTTACACTGACACGAGATAAGTCCACTGTCTATGTGTTAGTTTATGTAGATGACTTAATCATTGGAGGAAGTGATTCACGACTCATCTCCAACTTCAAGTCCTACCTCAGTCGCTGTTTCCACATGAAAGACTTGGGAGTTTTGAAGTATTTTCTGGGCATTGAAGTCTCACGCGGAAAGGAAGGAATCTATCTCTCACAAAGAAAATATGCGTTGGATATCATTGAGGAATGTGGTCTTCTTGGCTCCAAACCGGTGGACACACCGATAGAACAAAACCACAACCTCTCCAAAGATGAAGGTCCGTTTTTTGCAGAACCAGCGACGTATCGTCGTCTTGTAGGGCGGTTGGTCTACTTAGCTGTAACCAAGCCAGAGCTCAGCTACGCTGTCCACATACTAGCACAGTTTCTGAAAACTCCTCGTCAAAAACATTGGGAAGCAGCACTCAGGCTTGTACGTTATCTGAAGAAGAATCCAGGCCAAGGGATACTTCTAAGCTCGCAAAATGACCTCACCATCTCTGCATATTGCGATTCCGACTGGGCCGCTTGTCCACTAACTCGGAGATCACTGACCGGCTATCTTATCATGCTTGGAAACTCCATTGTCTCTTGGAAGACCAAAAAGCAGCACACGGTCTCTCGATCTTCAGCCGAGGCAGAATACCGTGCGATGGCCATGACTTATCAAGAGCTCTTGTGGACCAAGGCAATACTCACTAGTCTCGGCATTGCTCAGCACAAACCAATGACTCTATCCTGCGATAACCAAGCAGCACTTCATATCGCAGCAAACCCGGTCTTTCACGAGCGAACGAAGCATATCGAGGCAGATTGTCATTTCATACGAGATGGAGTTCAAAACAAAAACATTGTCACTGGTTACGTAAAGACAACAGAACAACTAGCAGACCTGCTCACCAAGGCCCTTGGCCGACAACAACTCAACTATCTACTGTCCAAGATGGGCATTCAGGATCTTCATTCACCATCTTGAGGGGGAGTATTACAATCTCGTATATAAGTCAAGTAGTAATAGTTCTTTCCTTGTACGTCCCAATTACCTCTAATCATGGGACTGCATATATTCTCTCGTATGTATATAACGATGCATTGAGCTCATAGCAATACAACACAGAATTCACTTCACCTTGGCATATCACTTCTCACTTTTTCAGAAAAGGTATTGAATTTAAATAGGTGAATATATAGACCAATCAATGGTTTCACACCAAAGGAAAATATATCACGAGACTTCGAGACCCACCAAACAAATAACGCTTTCATGCAAGTCCCGTGATGCGCGAGTCCCTCTTCAACTTCAAGGCATACGAATAAACATATAAGTCAACACCTTGTTTAAAACTACTACTATCATTTATTGAGTTATATACGCTACGAATTTTAAACTATATATACTTTTTTTATTTGTAATCCTACTAAACAAAACGTTGATTGATAGTTGTAAGTTTCATTTAATATATTCCTGATTAAGCACGTGAATCATTACAACTGGTAGCATTTGTCAAATAATTTCCTACATATACCATTTAATATGTCAGGTGATTCCAGTGATAAACATATACTACTACCGAGGAACTTGAGAATCGAAACCGGCAAAAGTCTCACAAGAAAGAATCTGAAGATAATATTTCCAAGAAGTCAAATGTTGAAGACCTTTTTGTTGCATCTTCTTTTATCTTCTTTTATGGCCAAGAATCTGAAGATAATACTCCTGTGTTTTTTTCATTTCCTTCTTTTTTCTTTCTTCTCTTTTTACCCCTAATAAATGTGGATGTTGCAACAATCTGTACAATAGAGAGAGACTAGTCTCATACATTTTTCATATGTCACAACAAATAGGCCATGACCTTCCACAACTGATTTTCATACCAGAAAAATATATATGCCTGAGAATAGCCAATGGAAAATGCCTCTTCTTGTTACTGCTCCATCCTCTTTCAAAGATCCATCCATTTATCTTCAAAGCTGTAACGCCAGATCCGGATGCTGTGACGAGGACGAACCAGCCTGTTGATTCGCGCCGGGAGAGTTTGGTGATACAAGCCTAGCGTTAAGGTCTGGTGGAAACCGGTCGAACTCCTGTTTGTTATGAGGAAACAACAACCCTTGTTGTTGCGAGCCTGGTATCGCCTCGTTGGCTTGCTGTCTCGTGACTCCGATCATTGGACTTGGACTATGGCTGAATCCACTGAAACTGCGGGTTAGACCGTTGCTGCTCTCAGGTTTGATCAGCGGTCCTGCCTGGCGAGAGGAGGAAGCTGATGGGAAGGCACGAGAAGGTGCAATCTCTTCAATTCCTTGAGAAGAAGATGAATGTCTGTTTCCTATGAAAGCGCTTGAAACTGAAGCTGTTGAGGACAGGATTCTGTTTGCATGATCATCAGACGCTACGTCATTAGAACACTTCTGTTTTCCTAGAGATGACACTAACACGCTTTGTTTTTGAGGATCATTCTCTTCAGTCCCTGCTGGGTTCTCTTCAACCCAACCTGGACCATATTTGATTCCAGGCGGCAACACGGTTTCGATTCTCTTTGATGCAATTTTCCATGCAACAGGACCGAGGTTTGCAGCATATCTTGCTAGACTCCTTGCGTAACCATACTCAGTGGTCAGTCCAACCTGATGAAAAAAGTAAAAAACAAATGATCAGACTCTTGTTTCACCATACAAAATGATGTAATAGAATTGGTAATAGCGTACTGGAATCAACTGTTTTAACTCGTCTTCAAGTGTTGACAAAACCGATGGCTCATGTGTAGAAGTTGGGAGGTGGTTGTAAGTATCGCGTCTGTTATCATCGACATTGAAATGTTTCATCCCATACTTGTTAACCGCCTTTATAACCGACGCTGCAGAGAAACAGAAAAGATTATTTATATTGGCAAAAAAGAGAGAGTGTGAAAGAAGGTAGAGATTTTTTTTTACGTGGAAACTCGTTCTCCCAATCTATTGACCAGCCACTTTGGGTTTCGCTGTTATGGTTGATCCGAACCGCTGTTTCTGCTTGTCGGAATTTGTGTGAAGGAGGAGTCTTTCTTAGATTGTAAGCACCAGAAAACCTATTAGAGCTATCTCCTCCAGGAATGAGCGCATCAGCTGAAATTTCAGAAGCAGTACGGTCAATGGAAGATGGTTCGAGCTGTTTCTTTGGTGGACGGCCTCTTCTAGCAACTTTTGGCTGCTGTTGTTGTTCTTGCTGGCTTTGTGGTTCTTCATCATCACTGTCTCGCCTTAAATTCTCAAAGTCCTTTTTAGCCAGTTCTTGTATGGCCCGAGCCTACAAGCCAAAATGACACTATTTTAAGAAACATGGAACAATGTATATCGAAAAAGAGATAAAATTTAAGACATACCTGTCGATAGTATACAGTGTCTGATGAATTGTATTCCATTGCATTGCTACATATTAAAAACACATCCCCCTGCAAGAAAAACGAAAGACCAATTTGAGCCGAAACAGATCAATAGTTACTTCGAGTTAAACACAACTTATAAACAGAGTTAGTTCTGCACCCTACGCTACAGATAACATGCACGGAAACAACATCAAGCAATGGTTGTCCATGAACCATAAGAAGCTGTAAGAACGTTCTGAATGAATATGGCAAGCAACAAAACTTTCTGTAGCTGAAGCTTTAGCATAGCACCAAGCCAAAGAGGAACCAACTCGAACGCATCAAAACTATGAAAGATAGGGAGAAGCATCGAGGAGGAGTCCATGGGAGTCAAAGTACAAGACGTACCTCGAATTGTTCTAAACTGGCATAAGCTCCTGAGTCTAACTTCTTCCGCACTGTGCTAAAATCCATTGGATTCGTGATAATCTCATGATAATCAGGAAGCTGTAACACATACCAAACAGAGATAAGTCATACAAAACATTAACAAGCTTAAACATCAACAAAAGGGACAAGACAGTCACCTCTTCAGGATCAACTGGATCTGAGTAAACGCTATACGTATCTTTCCTACAAGTGTTTGTTAAACAACACAGATCAATTAAACCACTAACCCTAGTCGGGAATCACTTAACCAAAATACAAAATACAGAGACAATGTCAGAGAGCAAGGAACTGAACACACTTTTGAAGTCTATCGAGGATGAACACCAACAACTGTTTATCTGGCAAAGGTGTAGTGGGGCCGCCAGACTCCACGGGTGACCCTGTCCACATTTAAAATTAAAAGCATCAGAAGAAGAAAAATCTCGCTTTTTAATCCTCGTACGGGTTTTCCAGTTTTTGCCTTTTCAAGAATTAAATAAAGGAAATTAAAAAGAGTTTATTTTAAATACCTTGAAGAATGTCTGTCGCTTTCGAAGCCTTTTCTCCCTGCAGAGGATTATCATCATCATCAACAATTCCAAGAATCAATTTAAAAGGTCAGCTCTTTCCGTAAATAATTAGACTTGCACATGTTTATGCAAAAGAATCGAACAAGACGCACAGTACAAGTGAAAGTATAACCAAAGAAACTGATATTACAGAAAAGAAAAACTGGAACTTGTTGTCTGAGAGACATGATGGTTTCAGTTCAAAGTAAACAACGGTTTTAAATTAAATACCAGAAATTACACAACTTTAAATACTATTATTTTAAAGCTAGAATAAAACCTGATTAAACACCAAATAATTTTACGAAACAAAAAAGGGAAATAATTTACAGAAAAGCTTTTAACCAATCAAAATCAAGACTCAGTCACACACACTCATCCACTCATCTCTATATTCCTTCAAGCACAAGACGAACACTTCACATAACAAAACGCGCGAAAATCCCAAACAATATTTAAACCTAATCTAATAGTTTTAAACTCGAATTGGATTAAAAAAAAAACGAACCGTGAATCCAGATCCGCCGCTGATATTCCGTCTATTGACGGGAGTCTCGTCGAGGTTCGGATCGGAACCGCGCGATTGGGGATTAGGAGAATGACGATTGGAGTGGGAGTTTAATCCGAACAAGAGCTTGTGCTTCTTCTCGCGCCGCTCGTCGTCGTCTTCGTCGCTCAAGGGGGAATCGGAGGAAGAAACTCCGTTGGGATTAGGGTTCCGGCGCTTGGATCGGGTGCCGGAGTTGGGAGAATTAGGGTTTTTGGAACCGGATCTAACGTCATCGTGGTTGTCTCTGTGGTGCTGTTGTTGTTGTAATTGTTGCTGTTTGATAGCTCGCTTCTGAAGGTCTAGGAGAGATGGCCTTCCTTTCTTCTTCTTCTTCGTCATTGTTTCTGCTACCTCACCCATTCTCTCTCTTCTCTCTCTCTCCTCTTCCCCCTTTCTCTTTCTCCTCGTAGAGAGAGAGAGAGGCGTTTGGTTTTGTGTTTTGTGTTTTCTTACGTTATTTTTTTTAATTATTAAAATTGAAATTAAAACTCTTACTTGTGTGACTTTTGCACGTGTAGAAAGTGTAACTGTAGACCTGGGCTAGTTCCGTGATTCACCTAAGAATTTACTGGACGTAAGTGGGCTGCAATTATGCTCTTCTGTCTATTTAAGCCTTGGCCCGATGAAAATTTTCTGTTATATGACCCACTTTACTTTTGTGATGTAACATGTCCATGAGAAGTTGTATCTCTGATTTGACTATTCTTCCTCTTGTGTGTTATTTCTATGTATCTTCTTCATTCGCCACAAAAATATCACTTAGGTTTGAAAAATTAGTTTTATACAATTGATATTACAGACTCGAAATACTTAAAACATGAGACTGAATCAGACTAGTAGCACATGGGGAGACAAACAAACGTTATCCACAAACAAAATTATTGCATGTTCTTGTTCCTTTCTTAGGGAATATGTTCCTATAAAGATACTTGCTAACAATCTCTTCAGCAAATCACTGTTGAAACAAAACGAAAATAAACAGTAGGGAAGTGGAAGTAAATTTCTAGCTTTCCTTCGTATCGATCATGAGTGGCTTACCTTTCATCTCCTCAACGAGATTCTCTTCGGATTGGAATAAAAATCTCTGGCGACAATGCTCTTGAATACCACTTCTAAGAACCTATATGGATATATTTGTATGCTTTTTAATCATGCCAATATTAAACCTCTTCTGGACATAGTGCTTTTGGGATAAATGTAGTTCGAGCCATTCAAAAGCCAGGTGAAAGAGCTCGACATGTAGAATTGGAGAACTATTCAGGCTACTACATCAACGTATTCAATTATTGATGCGTTTTGGATTAATAATTTCCCATATATAACACTGTAGACTCGTTAAATTAAAAGGTTGTCTGATTGAATTTTCTTATTTATAACATGTTTATTGGGAGTCTTTTATTTGAGTTCTTAATCCATAATTTAATACTTTTTTATTGTTGTTTTTTATTTTACATTTTTTGTCTAGGACCCGTTTCTTATATCAAAACTAAGAACACTAACCACACCCTAACTACACCCTAAAAGACTCCAATAAACATGACCTTACCTAACATGCATGGCATAAATATGAAAAACAGTCCAACTATTTGCTTCCAAAAAGTTTAAGCCCAAAATCTCTCTATGTCGCTTGCGTAGTTATACATCATTACAAAACAACTCATTTTTGAAATACAGATACAGATTCTCAGAGTAACACATCAATAACATCTGCAGCTTAAACTAAATTATGGTATTTGAATGTAATACAGAAGAGGTAACTCATATGTATAAACTGGTGTTAAAAGGAAAATCAATGAATGAAAAATATATGGTTAAAGTTGAATCATGCTACTCTTTTAGAAGCCTACAACAACATTTGCTCCCCTCTCTCCCTGATTCCTTGAACCAGTCAAAAGGGATTTCACAATTACTTAAAAGTCCCGTCACTTACATTATATCATAGCGTCATTTACAACAATGTTGGGTTAAGTTTCTCTCAGGCATTTCATCAAACATGTTAGCCGCATTTGATTACTGTTCTATCTATCATCATGCTCAGTATATATTCTATCAAAACTCAGAATAAAACTAGACATCAATTTCTATCATCATCACTTAGTCAAATCAACGTCACACAGATCATAAAAATCAATCGGGTGCAGAGTGAGAGAGCATCAGCAGATGTATAGTTATCAACAAGAACTTACCTGTTATAAATTCAGAGATCAAGTGTATCCCATCATTTGCTCCCTCTCTCTCTGCACCACCACAGTTCTAATCCTATCTAAAAAGCTTTAATCAATTCATCAAAACATCTTTTTCTAGCTGGAAACTATAACAATGAAACAAAAACTAATTCACAAACTCATTCGGGTAGACAAAGTTGATGTATAATAGCTTAACGAAGATTTATGGATGAATTTAAAGAATCAATCGATGTCCGCCTTAGTTATGCCGCGATGAAGGAGGAGCTAATATTTATACCACCACCTTTCACCCCTAAATCAGAAACCCTAGACAAATAGAATTCAAAAACCGACCCGAACCGAACTGAATCGAGTGGAGTTTGTTAAATTGCCTTAACCGGATGACCGACGGAGTAAACCGAACCGAATAATCGAGGGAGAGATATTAATGCGAATAAATATATCGTAATTACTGCTATGATTAATTATTAAGGAGTGTAATAAGGGAAGGGCAACACAGAGTCTTATCACTTGCCGCTGAATATGAAGAAGCACAATAGAAACACAGAAGCGAGGCCACGGATTAAACCTTGATGACTCTATAGCCAATGATGATAAACCACACGGATCGATGACGTGGCGACATATATTTGAAATCCCGCCTAAACCCCTCGGTTTTTAACATCTCGTGCGAAATTCAATTTTTTTGCCCTTTATTGACCAAAGATATTTTACAACCCTCCTCCCACTAGTAGCCCCTCTCTTAATCTCTTGGCCTCTCACTTGAATCTCTTCACAACACACGTACGACTCTCTCTCTCTCTAGAAACCCTACCATCTTCTTCGTCTAGGTAAGAATCCTCTGATCTTTTTCGTTTTTTTAGTTTTTATCCTTCTCAGCTTTTCTCTCGAATCCGTTTTGATTTGTGTATTTGGTGCTCCGTTTTTGTTGGTGATAATCGTTTTTGTGTATGTTCTGAGACGAATATTCTCTCTGTGTTGATAGTTTTTGTTTTCCTGCTAGGTTTAGCCTTGTATGTGTGCGATTATAATCACTAGTTGACTAGTTTCTAGAAATCTTCTCGATGTTGTGTATCGATCTCCTATGTTATCGCTTGAGAACCGAATATTCTCTACGTTTATCCTCGTATGCTTGAGATGTTTATCCTCTGATCTCTTTGATATACGCTCGCAGATTCAGTAATGAAAGGAGCTAAATCAAAGACTGAAACCAGAAGCTCCAAGTAAGTTTCAACCAGATCCACTCGTGATTTTTTATTTTGGTTTAATCTATAGTTAGTTGTTAGATCTTATCGTTTTCTTATTTGGATTTTGTATTATGATAGGCTCTCTGTGAACAAGAAGCCTGCTAAAGCAGCAGGTCGTAGCAAAGCGGCGGCTAAGGATCCTAACAAACCTAAGAGACCTGCCAGTGCCTTCTTCGTATTCATGTAATCATCTTCTCCCATCTCATAGTCGGCCTGTGGTTATAGTCTAGCATCTCTTGGATATTGTGGTTATAGTTCTTTGTGTGATCCTTTGTTACTCTTTGCGTTGACTGTATAGGTTTGACCTAAATTGTATGTGTGTGTGTGTGTGTTAATACTCTTTCTGGTTTTGTGATCTGAAGGGAGGACTTCCGTCAGACTTACAAGAAGGAACACCCCAACAACAAATCTGTTGCTGCTGTGAGCTTTGGATTCCATGTGTTGTACCATAGGCTTTGTCTCTGAATCTGTGTACTGACTCTGATCTTCTATGGTTAACAGGTTGGAAAGGCTGGTGGAGAGAAGTGGAAATCCTTGTCTGACTCTGTGCGTTCTCTAATCTTAACTTGATTGTATTTGTGCTTTATATTCTTATGAGTGTGTCTTAACCTTTGAGTTTTACAATATTGAAGGAGAAGGCTCCTTTTGTAGCTAAGGCTGGTAAGCGCAAGGTTGAGTATGAGAAGACCATGAAAGCCTACAACAAGAAGCTGGTAGGTTTTTTGTTTTCAGTATACAACAATAAACTATTCTTTTAATCAGCAGAGGATGTTCGTAGTTATTCAAGAGTGGTACTGGTTGATCAACATTGATGTGTTGGTGTTTTTCAGGAGGAAGGTCCAAAGGAGGACGAGGAGGAATCTGACAAGTCCGTGTCTGAGGTGAATGATGAGGAGGATGCGGATGATGGTAGTGATGAGGTTTGTTCTTGATTCTTTTACATCATTATTTGTGAATTACAATTCTATTTTGCTGCTTCTTTAGTTTATTTTGCATCACTATCATCTAAAAACCTCTGGTCCGTTTTATATGTAGGAGGAAGACGATGACTAAAGAAGTTGAAGCTGGTAGCACAATATAGGACGCTACAAGGATCCCTCGGATGTTTTTTTTTTTTTTTTTTTGCTTTCTTATTTACTGATGTTTCAACTTAGTAAAGCTGCCACTTATCTCTCACTGATTCTGATTCTACGTGTAATGGAAAAAGTGTGTGGAATGTTTGGATGAGAGGTTTGCAGCTCTTGTGTAACGATTTAGCTTTTTATCGTTAAAAAAATGTTATGATCTTACTGCTCTTTCTAATCTCCGCTTCTACATTTATCTAAATGTAAACGTGACTGGTTCCACAACCACTTCGCGATACGACTATCAACAAACTTGTGTCCGCATGGTAATGGTGACGCGTCTTTCTCCAGAATTTTAAATTAGCTAGATCCCTATTTTATTCTTCGTCTTCAATACTTTTTGAGTTTTGAGCCAGTGACAAGCTTAAGATACATTTATCGAATACACTGTGAATATGGGGGATGAATAGCCTTAATGGTACACATAGACAGGCAACACTAGCTGGAAATGTACTCGCTCGCATGCCGCATGATAAATTTGGATACAGAGACAAGATTGCAACCCAATATTGTAGTTTTCCATTGTGACAGTGGACCTTAATGGGCTTAGTAGCAAAGCGGAAAAGAAAACAATTCCAAACAAAACAACAACAACGATGGCTTTGTGTTAAAAATGGAGGTGACGATTCGATCCTTTGCTGTGACATAGTCAATTTTTCGTTTTTTTTTTTTAATTTTGTTTTTTTTTTTCATCTGTTTGAATCGGACAAGGAGAATTCTGGTGGAGATAGAAAACATTTGATCGATTTGGAAGCTCGGATCTTAAGCTTTGGTGATTGGTGATACCCTCAAAATGGCGGGGCAGAATCCGAACATGGATCAATTCGAGGCGTACTTCAAAAGAGCAGATTTGGACGGTGATGGTCGGATCAGTGGAGCTGAAGCTGTTGGCTTTTTTCAAGGATCTGGTTTGTCCAAGCAAGTTCTCGCCCAGGTTTAAAAAAAAAACTCTTATTGGATCTCTCCAGCTTTCTGATTGTTTCTGGCGAGATTTTTGAGTTATCCAGAGAAAGTCTGATTTGGGGTTTTCAAAATGCCGAAAAATTTATTACTTCCTTCTGAATTTCATGCTTTATTTTTAGATTCTGAATTGCCTATGAACTGAGTAAGAAGTTACAAAGATCTTGGCTTTCATAAGAGCAGCCCTTACCTAGGATCTGTTGTGTATGATATTAAGATTCTATGTTGGAATCTCTTTGAATTAACGGAGGAATCTTAGTGGCATATAGAAACCGCTAAGAATCTCTTTCAGATGGTTGTTTTTATAAGTCACTATTGCCATTTGGTTTTAGAATAGTCAATGTTAGAGGAAGGGCAATGGTTTTGGTTTTGGTTTTGTTCGGATTTGCCTCTACATGAGCATGTCATTTGTTGCATAGCGTGACGAAAGTGGATCATGTCATTTACTTTGTGGCTTTGTTTCTTTTGTCTTGTTGCTTGGAGAATTCGTAGGACATTTTAAGAGTAGTCTCCGGGAATGCAGGTTTATGCTCAATTCATATCATCGTATATGCGTGTGAATATAAGCTTTTTTCCCATGTTCGGTGTACCAGTAATTATGTATTTGAATCTGAGACTTTTCTTGCATATAAGTTTCCTTCTAGGGGTTCTATTAAGTGATGTTTGCTTTATTAAGTTGCCTACTGATCAGTTGTGTTCTGCATTTGTAGATATGGTCGCTGTCTGATCGGTCACGCAGTGGTTTCCTTGGTCGGCAAGACTTTTATAATTCTCTGAGACTTGTAACAGTAGCACAGAGCAAGAGAGACCTGACACCTGAGATTGTTAATGCAGCACTCAATACTCCTGCCGCAGCCAAAATACCACCGCCCAAAATTAACCTTTCAGCTATTCCTGCACCCCAACCTAATCCTCCTGCTACCACAACTCGTCCGGTTTCCTCAGCAGGTCATCAGAATGTTGGGTTTAGAGGACCAGGTGTGCCAAATGCGAATGTCAACCAGAATTATTTTCCACCTCAACAAAACCAACAAGTGAGACCTAATCAAGGAGTATCTGGGCTGACTTCACCTAGACCTGCTGCTGGTCCGGAGTATAGACCAAGTGCCTTACCAGGTCAATATCAACCAGGTCCTGTTGGTAGTGTCACTCGTCCTCCTCAGACCGTTCCCACTAGTGCACCTGGTCCTGGTGGTTCAGAATATAGACCAAGTGCCGTACCAGGTCAATTTCAACCAGGTTCTGTTGGTAGTGTTACTCGTCCTCCGCAGGCTGTTCCAACTAGTGCATCTGGTCCTGGTGGTTCAACGTTTAATCTTAATAATTTGTATGCTGGAAACACCAGCGGATACTCATCAGGCTTTGGAGGGGGCAGCTTAGCAGCACCTTCTCCTGGCTTAAAACCGGAGTCACAAATTAATCCAAAAGCGCTGGTTGTATCTGGAAACGGAGGTGACATGTTTTCCTCCTTCCAGCAAAAACAACAACCCACTCTGAGTAATTCTTCAAACAGTTCAGCAATTGTTCCTGTTTCTGCTGGAACCCAACCTCCACCTAAGACTAATGCTCTCGACTCTTTACAGAGTACTTTCTCAATGCTGCCAGCAGGAAATCAACCTCAGCAGCCAAGGCCAGCTGCAAGCTCACAGCCGCCTGCAGTGTCTTTACAAGATCCATCTTCCGGTTTACCCCATGGAAGTGCAGTTGGATCTGGCCATCCAACTTCTGCCGGAAATAATCAGCCTCCGTGGCCAAAAATGAAACCATCCGATGTCCAGAAATACACAAAGGTATTTATTGAAGTTGATAGCGACAGGGATGGGAGAATCACTGGTGAGCAGGCAAGGAATCTGTTTTTAAGCTGGAGGCTACCCAGGGGTAGGAATCTTCGATCTTTCAGTTTACTTCGTGGCACAGACCATGTTGTGTTATGTTCAATTTATTTGCTACCTTCCTGAGACTTATATCTGCAAATGATTATGCTAACATTTTCCTTTTCCTCGGTTCCAGAGGTATTGAAGCATGTGTGGGAATTATCCGATCAGGATAATGATACTATGCTTTCTCTGAGGGAGTTCTGCATTTCATTGTATTTAATGGAGCGGTATAAAGAAGGCCGTCCTCTCCCACCAGCACTTCCTAGTAGCATCATGTATGATGAGACACTGTTATCTATCTCAGGTGCACCTAGTCATGGTTATGCAAATGCTGGATGGGGATCTGGTCAAGGTATTGCCCAGAGTTCATGCATTTTTAGTGATCTCCCTGATACTTCGCTATAAGTCGAATTTCTCTATTTCAAGGTTTTGTTCAGCAACCAGTGATGGGCGTGCGGCCAAACACTCCACCGACTGGCATGAGACCACCAGTCCCTCACCCTGGAAGTGGTATAGCATCTAATCAGCAAAGGAATCAAGCGCCAGCTTTGGATGATCCTTTTGCCAGTCAACTAGGTAATGGACATTCTGCGCGCCCAAATCCTCAAGAAACAGCAACTGATGTGGAAAAGGTAATCATTCACATTTCCACTTTGATTATAAAGAAAACATTTGCTCTCAAACTTAGGTAAGTTACAGTTTCATGGACATTTTATGGGATGCTTGTGAAACAAAATTTCTGATCTCTGTAGGTTGATGAAAAGAAGAATGTCTATATGGACTCCAGGGAGAAACTTGAATACTACCGTACGAAAATGCAGGATATTGTGAGTACTCGTTTATAAATTACTCTTGTTACTTGTTTATAAGTAACAGTGATTATCTGTCTTAGATGCCCACTTTTTAGAGTAAGGTTACTGTGATATCCAATCCTTATGATGCCATTTTTTTGTTGTACGTTTCCTCTCTGTCAGGTCTTGTACAAAAGCAGGTGTGACAATAGATTAAACGAGATCTCTGAAAGGGCTTCCGCTGACAAGCGTGAGGTGCTTTTCACATTAAAATTTCAGTTTACTCATTTCTCAGTGGCTATTGTTGTCTTGTTACAGAACAATTTCTTCTGCAGGCTGAAACGTTGGCAAAGAAATACGAGGAGAAGTATAAGCAGGTTGCAGAATTAGGGTCAAAATTAACTATTGAAGAAGCCAGGTTCCGCGAGATTGAGGTATGGCTAATTCCTTTGGGTGGCACATAAAGTGGCAACAACTAATGTGCCCTTTTCATTTCTTCTATATATTTTTTCCTCCGGATTTAGGCTTCTCTTCATTCTGAACTTCATCATTGCTCTTCCTTTTTGTCGTTCTCTGGGTCTTATTGTGCATCTTTTCTTGCTCCCTTGTTTTATTGCCCAGTTCTCCGTCCACCTTTACTGGTGAAAGAGCTTTGGATAATTTTGTAACAGATATCCCACAGAATTTTGTTACTTACACAAGTTTACTAACCAAATCCAGGGGCGGAAGATGGAATTGAGTCAAGCAATTGTGAACATGGAGCAAGGTGGTAGTGCTGATGGTCTACTTCAGGTACATGCTCTCTATGTTTATGTGATGCCTAAACTATGGAGTATCCATTGTACATACCTGATTTGATGCTCTACTGGACATATCAGGTCCGGGCTGACAGAATACAATCAGATCTAGAGGAGCTGATAAAAGCTTTAACTGAACGTTGCAAGAAACATGGGTTGGAGGTTAAGTCGAAGGCCCTTGTAGACCTTCCAGCTGGTACTACAGATAATTCTTTCGCCTTTTGACTTCTTGTTTTCCCTGTAGATGCATACATATTACATATATTTTGTAAGCAAACAAATCATTGAAACTGTTTTTATTGTGACTTACAGGCTGGCAACCTGGGATTCAAGAAGGGGCAGCTCTGTGGGATGAAGAATGGGATAAGTTTGAAGATGAAGGTACACTGTTTTCTCCTGTCCTATTACTTACACACATATATATATAGCTAAGCACATAACACGGACGTTGACTGATAATCCTCACACTGTTAGGATTTGGCAATGAGATTACTTTTGACAAATCAAAAGAGCAAAACTCGTCTGGTGAGAAGGAAAACGGTACGGTGGATAATGGTAGTGGACCACCTGATTCGCCGACTCATTTAGATGAGAATTATGGACCTTTTTCAGAAACCTCAGACCGCCACCATGAGAGTGAATACGGGACAACTCACAGTGAAGATGAATCAGGCAGAAGTCCTAGAGACAGTCCGGTATATAGGACTGCTACTGAGGTCCCATCTCCAGTTTATTCTCATGGAAAGAGTTCTGAATTCTTTGATGACTCGAACTGGGCAAGTGCATTTGACACTAACGATGATGTGGATTCAGTCTGGGGATTTGATGCATCAAAAAGCCAGGTTAGTACATAATCCATAGTGTCTCTTGCTTTAACTGATCACACTATCCATCGAGATACTTAAAAACTTTCATTGAAACCTGAAGATCTCAAAGACCTTTCTCTCTTGATTATGTTCATGCTTTCAGATTTAGGATTGCTACGTTTGCCTTTTGTATCGTAAACTGCTTAGTTACCTTTCCACAGTCTTCCAAGCTTACCTTTATAATATTGACATTTTTCAGGATGGAGATTATTTTGGATCTGGTGGAGATTTTGGTGAAAATTCAGGAAGAGCAGATTCTCCAACTTCAAGAAGCTTTGCCGGTCATAGAAAGAGTCCAAATGCATTTGATGATTCAGTTCCCAGCACACCACTCTCGAGATTCGGGAACTCTCCTCCTCGGTTCAGCGACGCATCAACCAGAGACAACAACTTTGATACCTTCTCCAGATTCGACTCCTTCAACCATAGTGAAGCTGGCGCCGGCTTCTCCTCCTCTCAGCCTGAGAGACTGTCACGGTTTGATTCCATCAACAGCTCCAAAGACTTTGGTGGAGGTGCCTTCTCCAGATTCGACTCAATCAACAGTTCCAGAGACTTCCCTGGAGCTGAGAAACTTTCGAGGTTTGATTCCATCAACAGTAGCAGAGACTTTGGTGGTCCCTCGCTTTCAAGATTTGACTCAATGAATAGTACAAAGGATTTTAGTGGCAGTCATGGATACTCGTTTGATGATGCAGACCCGTTTGGTTCCACAGGTCCCTTCAAAGTCTCCTCTGATGATCAAAGCCCCAAGAAAAAATCAGATAACTGGAATTCCTTGTAGCCACAGTTTCACAGTTGAGTATAAATTCTTTTTTTTTTTTAATATTTTTTCATATATTCTTGATTGATGAACTTGGTTGTTTCATAAAAAGTTCTGTAAAGCTTTCTCCCAAATGTTTTGGTTAAGACAACAGCGTTAGAAGACCGTTTCTCTCCGCATGGATTCCCTACTGTTATCTCTGTTCTGTTCTTATGAATTCATTTGTTTTTATCAAAAAAATATTTGTTGGAATTCTCTTACTCCATATTCGTTAAGTCACTCCATATTCGTTAAGTCTCTGCTCCAAAATGTTGTATATTATTTGATCTTTCTTTAACTCAATATCAGTAAGCAATTCTGATCGAAACAGAAACTGTGTATACACAATGTGGTAGCTACAAATTGAAAAATTGAGCTAATGCATTGGCACATTCTGACTCATGAAGGCATCACCAAATTCTCATCATGAACGTAACCTTGTATTCAGAAAGGCTCCATTCTGGTTCGGCTGAATCCATTGAAGCACATTACAGAGTCAGTCTTTACTTCTTTGTGATCCGCGCAAAGGCAGCTAACATCGATGATCGATTGTTGGCTATTTCCACAAGAGTTTCAAGAGCTGTCCCAAGGCAAAAGAGAAATGATATTTATTTCAGCTGAAACCTGGACTTCTTTTATGTGAGTATATAGTTGTGGTGATGAATGTTACCTGTCTCAAATGATAGCTGAGCACCACGCAACTTAGGCGAGACTAGACCTCCAAATACCGACAGAGACTTGGCTCGTTCTTTCTTAATCTGTGAAATTAACACACACTTGAATTAGTAAAACCCCAACCCGTGTAGTACCTTTCTAAGATTAAATGATTGATCACCTCGTCATCAGCTGCTAACACAGTCTCACCCTTGGCTGATGGTTTCTCTTCTAATGAATTACATAAGCAAGAGATAAGACACAGACATACACAAAGGGCACGTATTAACCAACAGGTAATTCCTTTTTTTTTTACCAGAAACGCCTCGATGCCGTAGCTGTGGGCTACGAGGAGAGCCCATATCGGAATCTGCATCAGTAGAGAAGTCTTTGCCTTTCCCACTACCGCCCTTAGAAGCCCACTTGGACAAAGCAAAACGAGGTACTGATCCCAAAGATTCTACTACAAGAGTTCCGCAGGCTTGTCAATATTAAGTATATGGCTTCCCCACACACATAAAAAAGCTAAGACTCCCATAAAACTCATAACAGATAAATGTAAACATTGAACTATCAGAGAATACTTTTGTGAGTTTACTTTGAAACCAAACTTACCCTCTTGGTCTGTCACTTTCAACGTTGAAGCAGCAGGATGATCCTTGAGGTCTAAGAGAGTGCTGTTAATACGTAAAGTTCCCATAGAGTGTCGAGCACTAGCTAGATCAAACCATCCCTGCCAAAGAACACATTTTCAGAAACTTCCTACACTCAGTGAGTTTATTAAATAAGAGTTCTCACATAATAACAGGGAAGCAGATACATTCTAAAGTAATTTCTCATGGCTTCCTGAGCTGAGCTAGCTAATCAACCAAACGTGAAAGCACACGAATCTGACAACTCATACAAATATCTACACATATTGGGAACCAATTAGCCCACTAAACGCACCCTCTTGTTCAGATGGTAATCATAGAGAGTAGATAATCATCTAATTATAAAGTCATGATCTATGCCAAAGTTCAAGTCTTTTAACGATCCGAAATACAAACGAACCCGTAAGATCCAAAAATTAACAGTTTCATTACCTCTCGAAGCTTTGAATTGAGAGAATCCATGAGCGTTAAATACTCATCCAACGAATCAAGGAACTGCAACACCTGCTCATCTCCTCCCTCAGTTTTCGCTTCTGCTTCGTTATTCACATCCTCTCCTTCTTCGTAAATCTCAATCCCTTCATCTCCCGCCATCTCGATTTAGCTTTTAACACCCACGAATGATCCAAATCAAAGCTTACACCAGACGTGGTTCAGGCGATCTCCCCAGAGAGAGAGTGTGATTATTGAGGCTATTTTCGTAATTATAACAAGCCCATGAAAGCCCATTAGTTCATCTTATAAAGCCCTTTAATTCGGTTATTCGTATGGTCCGGTTAGGAACCTAGCGTGTGCACTCGCCAGGCTGTTCATCAAGTTGGTGCTTGGTGGCTCTCTATCTCTCATCTCACATAGACAGACTTTTCGATTTAAGTCAGCGACTCGTGCGTTCTAGCTGCTTAGTATTATACTTTCTATGAGAGGTAACTAGACGTTCTATAAAAAACTAGCAACTAACCATATCATTCGTAGCCTAGGCGTACGAATAATATGCAATGGTTTTAAGATGTGTTTCAATAATCATTATGTGTTTGCAGTGAGTGTTTAGGATTAAGATGGTTGGAAGCTGAGAAGGAAGCGAGTCAGATGACACCTGTCATTTCGAACGAGGCGTAGACCATATCTACGAAGCATTCATCTGCACCTTGACAAAGTTGGTCATGTACGACCCGTCACATATGTATTAGAGAACGGACGAACATTCGAGCTTTAAGCCATTTAGAAATGGTTCCAAGGAATTACGTTGAGAGTGATATTTTGCAAGCTTTGATTAATGTGAGGCAGATTTGCAGAAGTATACGATCTAATAGGCAAGGTGTGCGTAACTCTCAGCTTATATACGTATGAACATTGGATATTACTTTGACAAAACCACTCTTGTTTCAGACAAGAGAGTTGAGAATCTCCTGTACTTAATCAGCAACACTGGAGGTTCTTGTCGGACTCACCACATGCCATAAAACAGTCATACATGTTGTCTCAGCGATTAAAACCTCAGGAGCAATCATCAGTTTTGTTGAGGTCAAAGAGAATGATGATTTGCGTTTGGCTTCCATAAAGCTTCTCCATAACCTTTCCCCATTCATGAGTGTGCACTGCTGGACAACTCGGGAGCCTTGTTGTCATCATTTCACAGAAGATACCAATCTCTGAAGTACACGCTGCAGCCGCTGGACTACCAGAGAGGGACTTTGGCTCACTCATGAGAATGATAAAGTGGTCGAGGCCTCACTTGCAGCTCTTTCAAGCTTGTTAGAAGATGGTTTCGATGTAGAGAAAGGGTTGAAGATACTTACTTGATGACGCTGACGGGATAAGCCATCTACTAAACGTACTGGATTACTTTTATGGAACCACAATTACTTTTTCAATTCAGCAAAACTGGAATCGAACAAAGATAAAGTTATAAGTGGAAAGTAAAATAGACACAAGACCAATTTAAGATCAGTTTACTGTGAAACATAACCAATAGGTAACACTTTATTAAACTAAATATGGCCTGGTTAGATAGGATAAACAAAGACAACCTAATTTTAATAAACCAAAAACTGTTTATCATCTCCACTATCCTTTTTCTCATCCTCTTTGATAGTACTTAGTGAAGAAACTCCTGAAGATTTAGAACAATTGTTTATAAGGTTCTTCTTAATGAAATTAATTTGAGATTTTTGGATACCAAGGTTGGTCGGTTTTTAGTTGAATCTTAAGTTGGGTCCGGTTTTTTTTAATTTGGTCATGATATAAGTGGTTTATTAGAGTAAAAACTTCTAATATGTGAAATTAAAACAAAGTTGAAAGTTATTCTGTAATTGTTGTTGTACAATATTTCTGATTTGAAATAAGTTATTTTTCCTATGTTTCTTTATTAACAATGTTTTTATACATCTTCATTAGTTTTAACTTTTAAATGACCAAATGATTATAATCTTCAAAAAATTAGAATCAAAACTTTGTATCAAACATTTATATAAATGAGATCAATCAAATTCTTATTTATCAAAAAAAAATTTAATATTGCTTTCTGAAGAAAAAAAGAGAGTGAAATTAAAGATCTGAATATAAGATAAATGGAAACTGAGTTCAATGTAACCAGTTATGAGATTACAATTAAAAGTACTGAAAGCAAATTGCAAAATTTGAAACATAAAACAGAAAAGAAACAGCGCCTCCCTCCCTTTGTCTAAATCAACGGATTTAGATTTTGAAATGACCACGAATCAGCTCCATAATCCCCTCTACAGAGACTTCACGTTGGGATCTAAACATAGGGAAAGAACTGAACATGGACCCTTCATGTAGTCCGATTACAGAAGACCACGACGGCTTGAACAGATAAAGATCACGACCTGCATCACACCACTCTGGAATCAAACCCATGACTCCCCACATGTTCTCCCTCAAGTCATACCCATAAATCACATCATCTAATTCATCCTTTGCCCTCACCAATACATGCCTACCATCAAAAGCCTCCACGTACCAGCATGACAACACTCTTTCATGCACCGGCTCGTTCTTGATCTGTCTCGCGAGGATCCATTTAGGATCAGTGAAGATATTCTCAAGGGCGTAAACATAAACCACTTCCTCAGTTGCTGAGATCAATGTCAGGCAGTTATGGCCAGCACCGAGCAAAACTTTCGCTCCTCCCACTTGGTGATCGAGTTTGGTCGGAATCAGACGTGCTTTCTCTGTTTCTGGATTGAAACTTATAATGTTTCCGTCGCTTCTAAACCAGTAGAGACTTCCTTGGAAGTAAACCGGTTTCATATCCCTCATGAGATCGCTTGAGAGACAAGTAATCTTGGTTTTTGATATTTTCCATGAATTCCCTGAGTAAATATGAAATCCATACATGGTTTCACCTGGATTTGAAGCATTGGCCTCTGTTATGCACACGATTTTAAACCTCTGAGTGGTTTTATCGATTTGATCAACCGCAAACCCGATGCTCTTCTTTGTTTCCAACATGTGGTAGTCAAGGAACCGGTACTTCTTTGTGATGGGATTGGCTACGCAAAAACATCCATGAACGAAGATTAGGATAAGGCCGGAACAGTAACCGAGGATGAAACATATGCTCTCTGAGGGACCTTGGCTATGGAATGGCATAACTTCAGCAACAGGGTGGAAACATGCCATGTTGGAGCCATGTACCCCGATGTGAAGCAAACTGGATGCGGTCTGAGACCAGTATAGAGATATGAAACTCGGATCTTTGGATATATATTCCATATATTTATTTGTGCATCGCATCATCACAATAGATTTGGGATCTAACCTTAAGAGAATCTCCTCTTGGAGACTTTGAGGTAAGCTAATCATGACTGGAGAAATAGATTTTATGCTTAGTTTCTTAGATGATTTTCTCTTGTTATTAGGTGTCTGTATATATAATTTTTAAAGAAAATCTATTCTAGAAATAAAATCATTAAAATACTCCTAAATTAGTAGATTTCTTAATAATCTCAAATCATATTAAGTCATATTGTTGACCATTTAGTGAGTATTAATTGATTTAACCGCCGTTTATTATAAACAAATGGTAGTTAAAACGTCGTCGTAAGAAATGATAGAAAAAGTTTTGAATTTCACTTCAAAAATAGATCAAAGTGAGTAACTGTATGTCAAATTTTTATTTTAAGAACATGATAATGATAGTTTCTAAGTTTTTCTTTAGTTTTTCTGTTTTTCTTTTTAGTTCACATGAACTTATTTTTTATGGAAACACATAGTAAGTAGTATCAAACATGAAACATGCTGAAAATAAAATAAATAAAATGATATTAGAGTTATACGGTGTCGTTTTGAGCACCGTTACAATTAACGACCGTTAAATCATATTTAATAGTAACCAGAATAAAATCTAATTTATGGTCAACATAAGATTGTATATATATTATTACCATGTTTTGGTAGAAATGCAATAATAGTTCAGTGTTGTAACTGACTGTCTTTTCAACACTATTTGACAAAGATAATTAGTTGCATCTTCTTTAATTTTACATATGTTCGCATTGTTATTGGTATAAATTAAATACATATTTGAATTAAAAATATATCCGAAGTTAATAACATTTGAGCAAGCTGTTTAATAAGTTCTAAATCCAAACTATGTCCAACATCATAATTCCGTGAACCATTTGATTAAAACAAAAACAGTTCTAAATTTGTAAAATCCAGAAGAGAACCTCAAACACATGTTAAATTCATTAACCAAATTAGAACCATGTCATCCTCAAATGCCCGGTCCTTACGATCCTATGTACTTATCCGTCAAAAAATATAAAAACTATTTTATGCTTATAATCCACTAAAAATATGATGTTCTTAAAAATTTTATATAAATTTGTTGCGACCTTAGGCCTAGCGCCACCCCTGGACTTCCTCATGGACTCATACAACTTTGTCTACTCAACTTTCTTTTGTTGGTTCATCTAAGAGATTGAAAGACTTTCATTATCTTGAACATTAGTTTTGTTGCTTCTTCTGCATTAGTTTTCGTTTATCTTTCAGTCGACTACTCCAAGTTGTGTTTCCCATTTCTTAAATTAGAATCCAAAATTTAATCCAATCATCGATTTTCGAGATATATATATAATCACAAATCACTCTCATGATCATGCTTAGACTAGAGATATGTTTATCATCATGAGCCATCTCCCTGACCTCCACCTTCTCATCTACTTCCGTAGAAGAGGACAAAGCTGGTGTAAACTTTCGACTACTACCGCAACGCTTTGGAATCCAATTGGACTTGAAATACGGGTCGTTGGATATGTGGGAGTTGATAGATTTATCCGCGAATTGCATGATAGCTAGAGATTTGGGATCCAACTTGAAGAGAATCTCTTCCATGAGATGAAAAGGTAAGCTATTCATGATCTAATAAGTATAGAGGAAAAAATGGAAAACATGTGTGTTTGGTGTTGCAGGCTGGAGCTACATTTGAGTTAAACATAGAGCTGCTTAAGGTGACGCTCCCAGAAGAGAAGTGAACAAGATTCTTGCAAAACACTGATAACAGAAAGCTTTCACCCATCATTTGTCTAACATATACATTAGACAGGAGAAAATGTAAACTTTTAGAGTTATATTCGGTGATTCGACTCCGGTACACTAAATAACCGGTATTATTTTCTTCGAATAGAGTTTATGTATGGTCTAAAACCCCACTTCGTTGTGGTTAACCGGTAAATACATACCAAACTAGACCAAAACAAACTGGGCTGTAGCCAAACTAAACTAGCTTGGAGTATTACTCAGTTCACATACCAAATGTTATAGTTTGGTTTGCATCACGGTTTTGGTTGACTTCGAGACCGGGATGCAGCTATTATGAGCCATGAACATCACCATCAGTTTCAATTCAAAATTGAGTCCCACTCATAAAGGTGAATAAGATGTTTATCTTTAAAGGTTTTGCTTCTGATGGTCATAAATAAAAGATTGTTGTGCATGAAACAACCACAACGACCAAGAATCGAAAACTATAGTTTTCAATGTCAACAGTAGATGAAATAAACATAGACTAAAAATCACACTTTATAGTTAGACACTTAGTATGGTCTATTATCTTTCTTGTTGATACTTAATAGCCTATATTTATTAATATATGTTCTATTTTATTAACAGAAATAGTTTTGACTTTTTTTTATTTATGGTGAAATACTCGAGGCCATTTTGAAAAGTAAGACATAAAGAATGTATTAGATTGGTCTTTCGACAACGTGGGAGATTGCCAGAGTCATTGTCATAAACATCGAAGATGTGGCATATAGATATCTCGTGCCCACAATTGATTGAATTTTGTTCAATTTCAATGCATTTTCTTTGAAGTTTCATTATTTTTAAACTCGCAATTGATTAAATTATATATTAGTAGTGGGAGATGATTTATAGACTTACCAATAATCATTTAATATATGGTCTGGAAAAGGTTTTTTTATAGTGACAATGTTTAGATGTTCTTCCTATTAATTATCCACAATATTATAGCATGTGTGGAGAAAGGAAATGGACGGTGGAGAGTGCACTGAGAATAGAAAGAGTCAACCAGAGAATTAATACTAACATTTTTTTATTGATTTACTATATTTAGAAACTCCTATAATCACACGTTTCCTCCTCACATACCTCTCCGAGCATATGCATTATCTAATGTGTTAGTATCCTTGTTCTTAAAACTTCTTCGGAAGTCAAAATATGTTAAATGATCTGTATAGACTATATTACCTTTGAGTTAATCATTAGCAACACTCTTGTTATCTGATAATTATTAGTAATCTCCATATGTATAAGCACCTCCATTCATTAGAAACCATTAAGTTTCTAAGAAAATAAAAATACTGTTTTAATTATATATTTCTTTCATTTTTGAAAATCAAGTGGATTAATAGAAGAGTACCACGTAGAATTTGAAGTTCTAACAAGTATTTTAAAAGTTTGATTTAGAGAACTTGTGACTTGTCTCTCTCTTTTTTTTCTAGTAAAATTTTCTTAATTAAATGATGAAAAATTAAGTGAGAACCGACCGTTAATGGTGCTCTTACATTTTAAGGTGTTTCCGTTTTTCCCTTCTGCAACCAAGATTTTAGTAAACAAGTCCTAAAGTTCTACGCAATAACAAATAATTATATGCAGAAGATTTAAACTAAAGCCTAACGAAAATTTGACGAATGTCTATCCATTTTCTTCACCAAATCGTTGAGTGTTACACCTGCTATTGTAAAGGTAGTTATGCATCATCATCGTTGAGACAATTTTTAAAAACCATTGACAAGTAACACGGGAACGACCAAATATTCGGCCGATTCTGGCATTCTCCACATGATTTTTTGTTATTATTATTCTTAATATGTCTAGAACATATATAATCCAGCTCAAATCTTACAAAACTTGGAATAACGTCGGTACTACATATTCATATTTACCGAAATGGATAAAATATATTCAAACTGAGACCTACTACTCTAATTTAGTAAATATATAGAAATTCGATTGATTAGCTAGCCTTCTCCATAGAGTAACTAATAAATACTTGTATGTCACATGTGTATACTATCACTATGTCATGCTTTACATAATGTTTAGCAAATTCCACTATTTTGTTTCTATTTTCATAAGTATCACAATATTTCAAGAAATTAAGATGGTGTCACCTTTTTATGTACATCCCTTTAAAAACTATTTCATATCACTTCTATGTGTATAGTCTCTTATCACTAGTGTTACAAGCAAAAAAAAGTCTCTTATCACTAACTCGTATTATGAAAATATCGTTTTGTGACACTTACGGTTTGCGCAATCTTTAACTTTCTTAAGTAGGGTTGACATGTGTCTAGTTAGTGTGCAGGTGACATCATTTTGATGGCGGAATGTTTCCTCGAACACTCTCCACACTTTATATCTCCTTCGGCTAATCAGCTATCAAAGGTAAGATAGTAGATACGTTAACAAAATCTCGTAGAATACTCATATTAAAAACTAAAGTAGATTAACTACATTGAAAATTGCCTTTATTAAAGAGCTTAAGATATTTTCATTAACAAAATATCTAAACTTTTGTATATTAATCATCTAGCATTAACGATTAAGAATCATACTATTTCTCCACGTATAAAGGGCAGTCGTCATTAAGTTCTCTACTACCAAAATCATAATTGGGCAGATACTTAAACTATCAAGTAATTAGTTTAGCCTAACTAAAGTCCTTAGTAAGAAAATGATTCACTTATAGACCACTAGACATTAAAAAGTTTCTTGAGTGCAAATTGTAAGATCTTACTATGGACGGTTCGAGTTAATTCAGCATCTATTAACATATTGCAATGACGTTTTCATTACCTATGGCATCTTTGGTTTGATCTTCACAAAGACTCAACCTTCTTTTTGGACATCAGACTCTATTATTGAACTTTTTGTTTTATTTTTTTGTCATAGTACGTTCATTTAACAACCATCCATGGATTTTTATATTAATTTTCGGTCAAGAGAACAATCACCTTTGCAGTTTGAATGGACCATGTGAAGAAAAGGAAAAAAAATATACCCAAGTTCGTTTCTTAACAAATATAAAAATGAGGTGTTTCCATTTATTATAACGATATTAGCACAGTAACTCTCTAAGCTTAATTTAATTCAAAAAGCAACGCAAAAAAAATACACTTTAGTTACGTTTAATTTAATCAAAATGCGATAGTTAACAATTACTTTGTCACGTTTCTATGTGACTATGTGAGTGTGTTTACGAGTAAAAGGCAGGGAATTATAGAGAAATTGACTTAAAGAATCTTCGGACGTTATTGGTTCCAATGGTCTATAATCCTAATTTGTTACAATAAACATGCTCACACACTCACACCAAATGCATACGGTATCTAGTACAAAGAATACCCCTATAACATTTTTATGAGACCTTCGTAAAACACGTATTTAAAGCTATAATACTTATGTCAAATAATTTATTTTATGTTGTACAAAAGATTATGATATAGATATTTATTTTTCTAATAATTCTAAAAATTATTCTAATGATAATACGTATTGTAATGATTTTGTTTTAGAGACTGTTATTCAATAAGTGATTTAAAATCAATTAATAATATTTTATAATCTATCAAATTTTAAAATTTTAAGATAGTTTAACTTGATGAATTTTTAAATATTTGCAATATACGTTAGATTTTGAGTTCAATTATTTATTCACGTGACTCCATAAGAAATGATTTGAAATCAATCCAAAATACAAATAATTTTAAAATCTTTAAAAATTGAATAATACTAGATTTAAAAAAAAAATTTAATTATTTATTGAATAACGTTAAATTTTAAAATAGAATTTATAATCATCGTTCGAATAACAATGAATTGTGTTTGGATTTGTACTTCATAATAGGAGATTCTAAATCAAAAGGGTATAGTGTAGTGAAATGACTGAAATAACGTTAGCCGATCGCTCTATAAAGCTCTGTGCATCTTTGCCTTCTCAAAAAAACTCTCACACTCCAAAAAATCATTCTTTTTCAAATTTCTCAAACAACAGAACAAAAAAATGGCGCGCCTTCTCTTCCGTCTTCTCGGAGAATCCAACACTCCGTCTCCCGTGGCGGATACCTCCACCGCCGCTTTGAACCCCGATCTCGTCATCATCCTAGCTGCTCTCCTCTGCGCCTTCATTTGCCTTCTCGGTTTAATCGCTGTTTCTCAATGCCTCTGGCTCCGTCGTCTCGCCGCCAGTAACCGAACCTCCTCCCGATCTCAAGGCGGTTCCGGCCAATCTCCTCCACCGCAGGTGGCAGCGGCAAACAAGGGATTGAAGAAGAAAGTGCTCGAATCTCTCCCGAAGCTGACTTTCTCGCCGGAATCACCTTCTTCGGAGAAATTCGCCGAGTGCGCGATCTGCCTGACGGAGTTCTCCGCCGGCGACGAGCTCCGGGTGTTGCCGCAGTGTGGTCACGGATTCCACTTGTCTTGCATTGACACGTGGCTCGGGTCTCACTCGTCTTGCCCTTCTTGCCGTCAGATCTTGGTGGTTGCCAGGTGTCATAAGTGTGGCGGGTTGCCCGGTACCTCTAGCTCCGAACCCGAACCCAAAATCCTGATCCGAATCAAGCAAGGCGAAGATGATCCTAACTCCTCCTTGCACTAAGTTCTTTTTAGTTTCTTCGTCTGTTAGATCACTCCATAAGTTAAAGCAGATAATTTTTAGTGGATACTGCTTACTCTCTTAATGTATATGTTTATTGTAATGTGTAAATCTTGTATGAAATCGAAATTTATACTATTTGTATTTATGTATTTAAGAGTTGATTGGTTGGATACATATACAAAGTGATTAAACATTTGATAACAATCACACAATATTTTTCTACTTTTTTGAATCTTGTAAACTTCTAAAATCATAAGATTTGTCAAACATGTTTCCCTTTAAAAATAACCCATTGGGCGTTTCTTGCTAACTATGGGAATATACCCTAATCAATGGGAAAAAAAATCTGGCCAGTGTGATACAAATGGTATATATGTATTGTATTGGCTAAGTTTATACATTTCATTCACTTCCCTTATATATTAATCCTAGAGCATTACAACATATATTGATAGTCACATGTCATCATTACAATAATGTTTATAATCTTTAAAAAAATAAGTTGGAATATCTAAACATATAATATATTTTCTATTAAACTAACTATCAAATTAATTAGCAATGTATAGAAAAATATCCTCCATTATTTCTTTAAATAAAAGTTACAGAATTACCTAATATGATTAACAAATATATGACAATTAATAATTTCAAATAATACAAATTTGATAACAATTTTTATACCCTCCATCAACAAATAGATTTTTAAAAAAATATCAAAAAAATGACAATACTCATCAACTATATATTTGATGAGATGATTGAATAATCAAAATTACTATTAAACAATTATTAGTATATAAATTTCACCATGTACATAAGTGCGGATAATCACTTAATACTGTTATATTTATAAATCAGAAATCAAAAACCATCGTATTTCTACAACTTTTAAAAATTTACGGGTTATATTCTATGTCTCGAGCTTTGACCCACTAAATCAGATGAATCGAATAAATTGTGTATTACTGTAGTGACTTTTGAACAAGAAAAACGTTAAAAATGTAAATCCAAACCATCCCTCATACGTCTCCTTCCTTCAACAACTATATTTAGAGTTAGTCAAAATGACTATTGAAATATCATTCAATTGAATATACTAAATCATAAGGATATAGTGACTATGACTCCAAGAAATCATTTTTCTTTGTCTTCTATCTTTTTGAGTTTTGACCTGACAAATAGATTGCAGTATCCCACACACACACACACATATATATATTTAGAGTTTAAGTATAATGCTTTTTTTTGTATATTTATAAATTGATGGTTTAGTTTACATTAGCTATTTTAACACTGGTTCAGTTATTTATATTGAATATTATTCGTTTCTTATGTGAGCCATTGAATTAAATATGGCAAATGGTCCACCATGTAATCCCATCACAAGCATTTCCACTACGGAAAAAAGTATGTCTTTGTGCTTAGTGCTGTTAGCCACATACTATATACATATTTTTATATATTGTAATTTAATCATTTTTATTTCAACAAAAAATTACGACCATTAACCAGAAGTGCAACAAGAACTTACAACCATTAACCTAAAGTTCAATTTATAGTGAAAAGTGAGAAAAAGATAGTTTACTGAATAGTCATGCATGCGAATAATAAATTAAATGTACTAGAAATCATACTTTTATCACAAACATAAAAAGAAATCCCAATAAAATAAAATAATTGTTGATAAAGGCCATTTGTTGTAGGGGATTGGAAATTACACTCTTCTCACTGTTTTATTTCTAGCATTACAAAGTATAATTAATGTGTTAGACATGACATGAAACTGTAATCTCATCGTAGCTTTCAGCTGTACCAATGCCAAAGCCCACAAAGAATCATAACGAAAATAAAATGATCTCATGACCAACAAAGAGAAGCAGAAACTATAAAGTGAAGAAGAGGAGATGCTTTGTATTTTGTTGAAGGACTATAAAGTCGCATAGTAAAATGATGAGAGAAACAGTTCACCAATGAGGCTGGAGATTCCCACATTTATTGTTCTGCACTAGTTTGTGCATTACCGAATATTTTGTCTGTTCACTACGTGAATGATTAATACAACTTTTTAAAAATGGGTGTTGCGAAATAAATCTGTGCCAAAATGGAACTGTATTTCATTTTCATGTCTAGCTAATATTCTTATACCATTGATTGCTTATGAATTTAGGCGTCTTAGTTTGCTATAGAACCGTGGAGTTTAAATGGTATCACTTTAAACATCGAAACTTGTTTCAATAACATATCAACCATTAAAACTACTTATTTCATACATCAAAATTGTAATTGATACTGTTCATTAGTAGGTTAAATAGACGATGTGAGGTATTATTTTAAAAAAATATATTTTTAATTATTTTAATTAATAAAAAAAGAATGAATTAGGTATAAACTGAATCTCAATTTGATTCTGAATTCCATATTCAGATTGTTAATTATTACATAAACGTTGTTAATGGATTCAAACAACATATTAGATTTTATCTATTAAAATTAGTATGTTTCCTTCCATTCTGAAAAATAAAGACTAATACTTTTATACAATTAATTATTCTTTGGCATGTAAATGCAGTTTGCAAACAGTGTATATTTTTCTGTTTACACATATGATTTATAACAAGCTGAAAATATGTGTATGCGTGTATACAAACATACATATAAAATCAAAATAGCAAAGACAAAGAATCTATCAAACTCTGTAGTTTGTACTGAATGTCGACCTTTTTTAGTACACAACTAGAAGATTCATTTACAGTTGGTGGTTCGACAATTTTGCCTACATATATATATATATATATATACACTTTAATTGATCCCCTATGTATGTTAAAAAAATGATCATAAAAGTATTTGCGAATATTGATGATAGTGGTGTGTAGTTAAAAAGCATCAGTGAGAATTTTGATGTGTCGGAGCATTTTGACGGAGGAATATATTTGGGTCTTATATTAGATTCTCGTAACGGCCCAACCTAAAAATATGGGGATTGCCGAATTATTTCGGGAGTTTGAACCCGACGTACATCGAACACGCAACCTTCTGATCTGGAGTCAGACGCGCTACCATTGCGCCACGGATCCCCACGAAAGAGTATGCAATTTTCACTATGTAAAGGCTACAAAATAGGTCGATAAGACCGGACCGCATGTCCTGAGTGTTGCTGGTCTTCCCTCAGGCATGAAATGGCATCCATTGATTCTTCTCTCCAATTCAATTCTCTGTGCAATCTCCAGGTAAACTCCATCCATCTCACATACCGATATCTCCGTTCTCTTCTTCCTCAGTGATTGAAAGCTTAAAGCTCGCGACTTTGTGTTGTTGTCTTTGATACCCTAGTCGTCGATTGGAAGACCCAAGCTCCAGATTCGTCCAAGCTTGGTTCTTTTCAGACGAAGACACAAGAACCTGAACTGGGTTCAATCCGAAACCAACCCAAGGTTTGTCTGCAAATCAATCGCTGATGATTCCTCGACTCCAGATGAAGAAGTTCAGAACGATGATGATGAAGAAGTTGATGTTACCACGACTCAGAGTAACACCGCTCGTGATCCCGAAGAAGCCTATTTCGAGATTCCGGAGTATGATTACCACCATTGCTCATGATTCTCAGAACTCAGTTTCGAGAGTCCGTAGTATGATTACCACGCTTCCTCCTGTCGTCTTCGTGGTATGATTCTTTCTCGACTTTTCTGGATAGTTGATCACTCAGTACTCTTTTAATTTTTGTTGTATCTTTAAAATCTTCTCTCTTTAGATGAAAAAGTGCTCAGGGAACAGCATCTGGATCGGGATCAGCATCGTAGCTACTGTTTTGGTCGCTTCTGTACGTGCTTATTCAATAAGAAAGTCGAGAGACAACCGTCCTGCTGGCTCTGTTGCTGATCTTGTGAGACGTGGCCAGCTGAGATCTGGTGATAGAAGAGGCATGTATGTAACTCATACACTCCCAAAGTAGTTGCTTTTGATCTTAGCTTCTCATGGGTTGTCTTTTTTTCATTTTCTTTATCAGCTCAAATGCTCTGCTACGAAGACCCATTTAACACCCCTTTGTTAAAGTTGGTAAAGGAAGCTCAACGGTAGAGATGTGCGGGAAGGTTTATAAGTTAGCTCGCAGTCACACTTACAGAGAAAGAACCAAATATTCATCAGAAAAGAAGGTCAAGAGCTTACCAATGGAAAAGGACCAACGGTTTTCCTCAAAGAAGGAGACTCAATACCACCTGATGTTGATCCTGATACAGTTAGATGGATCCCTGCCAATCATCCGTTTGCAACCTACGGTTAGCGATATCGATCAAGACCTTGCTCAGGACAATGTGTACCAAAAGCAAGGTGTTTCCTTTCCGGATTCGTGCTGAGCATGAAGCTATGCAGAAAAAGCTTGAAGCTTTACAAAATGTAAGCTGAGTGTTGTATTTTGCAGGTAATCAACAAGTTCGATAAATAATGACTGCTAGGTTGTGTTTCATACAGGAGGAGAAGTTGAATAATCTGGCAATGATAGTCAAAATGCCATAGATTTTCAGAGGCCATTCAAGTTCTCAGGCAAGCTTGAAGACGAGAATGTCCAGAAGCGTTCTCAGGAGAATCAGACTGGAAATTCAACCTCTGAGGAGACGCACAAGTCCTGAGACGCACTAAGCTTTGTAAATATAGCTTTGGTGATCATACTTGCGTTCCAAGAAACTTGAGATATGTTTTATAGTGAACCTTCATGTTTTCATTTGCTTTCAGAGTTCTAATCTCAACTCCTCGAGATTATCATGTTAAGTGTCAAAGAAAAAGAGAAATTGAGTAATTATAGATTAATCTTGATAACAAAAACAGAGGAAAGAGAGACAAAACGAAATGAAGGTATCTCAGAACCAAAAGAAAGAGTCGAAATCTTCTAAGTACAGAGAGCAAAATGAAGGAATCAAGGTTACAAACTACATATCCTT